>JABFEA020000041.1:5038420-5055775 GCA_019775915.2 Cyphomyrus plagiostoma | reverse complement strand
AGCACAAGGAGTTGAATCAGGTGTGTTAAATGAGGGGAAACCCAAAAATGTGCAGGGCTCCGCCCCCCCAGGACTGGAGTTGATGACCCCTGGTGTAAAGGGTTGTGGGAGGGTGTAGGAGGGTCTGAGATGATATAGAAGGGTGTGAGATGGTATAGAAGGGTGTGGGAAGGTGTGGGAGGGTGTACAAGGGTGTGGAAGAGTGTACAAGCTTGTGGGAGTGTGTGGGAGGATAACATTTCCATGTTTGTAATAACAACACAGTCAGATATGAAGATATTGCATATCAAACAACTCAAAAAAACCTACAGCTGTTTCAGATCTCCAGTTTGTAAACTGCAATGTCTGTAGGCTCCATGTCTTCTCCATACCTACAGGAGTCTCCTGTACTCCACTGTCTTCACAGTCCCAAACAGTCCACCCCCCCACCGGAATTCATGGCAGGGGACACCCAGGCCATTTTGAGATACCAACTGCATCTCTTTCGACTAAACTAAGAAATCCACACATCAGGGGAACTGAAAGCCCCAACGCTAGGGGTGTCAGGCAAGAAAACTACCGAAACGGGCCACCATGTCACCCTACCGAGCCGAAACATACTCTATGTAAAAATTTGTGACACGAAAATTGTGGATGTACACCCTCAAATCATCCGATATTAATGGTAACACATTTTTTATCCCGAGTATATACTATATTTGTTAATGGTTTGTACTTGAGAAGTAAATGAGTTATTGTAAAGTGTTACAGATGTCAAAACCAAAAAGTTATGTTACCGAATGCATCAAATATTAAGTATGGTACTCCTCGATGAAGAATTCATTCCACAAACACTAGGCTTTCATAGAAGGTTTGCAACAGACTACCAGTAGCCGCGTCTTGTAGCCAAAACTTCCCTTACTGCAAGTGACATCAACACTATTAACCAACAGGAATAGGCGACCATTAGTGGGGGAAAAAAAATAAGGTCATAATCTAAAATAGAAATTAAAATAAGTTGTGATTATACGGGGTCACGAAAGGGGTTTTCAAGAGGGAAAAAAAAATAAGTTGTTAATATCTGCAAGAAGATAAGCATCTGAGAATCTCCGATAAAGGCCGCCGACTATGGGTGCCGTATGGAGGGCGGAAGATAACGCCAACTTTCAGTAAAAATAACTAAATACAGGCGAGTGTGTTTTTCTCTTCTATGTCAAACACTGCAGATAGCACTGTGGATGTATCTAAAACGAGGCAAACAAATGAGAAGATCGGTAACAATCATTGTGAGGGGGGAAAAAATAGATAAACATGGATTCATGAAGCTCGTGTTATTTCCAAGGTTCAAAACTTGCAAAAGGTGCCAAAAAGCGCACATTACCAAACCTTTTCTTTCTGAAATTACATCATCGAGTAACAACAATACATTGTTCTTTCTTACGTGTTCCCAAGAAAATCAGGCAAATAAAGTAGCAAAATACTGACGACACTTCGATGCAATTATACTATAAATACATAAAGACACGGACGAGCTCGGGTCAGTGACAATGTGCACCTCTCTTACCAGCGATAGCGTTCAAGCTGCGACAAAAGGCAACGTCTTCGCTCCCTAAACACGCAAAGCTCCAGAAGTCTCAGTCACACAGTAGTTACACTACGTGAGCATTTAAAACGTTTAAATCCTGTTTCTGTGAAATAACAAATACTAGCATGGGCGAGTTGTGTCAGGTTATGAGCAGACCCCCGCCTGGCACGCCTCCGTTCCAGCGAACCGACGGGGATTTCCTTGCGGGATCTGCCTTCTGATTTCAGACCGTGGGCGAACTCGCATATTTTCCCATCATCTAGTTTAAGGGATCGTCTTAAAATTGACTGCATTTTCAATTAGTTTAAACGAGCGTAAGAGCAACAAGGACATTCCGAATTAATGTACAAAGCGTACTGATTGCAGTGCTTGTACACTAGTAACATGCAGGAGGTCCTCTTTGCGCTTTTCATTCTGAACATAAAAAATCATCCAGTTCTAGCAATTTCATACATAATGATATAATATCTAAAATAATAAAATAACTTGTCACACACTTGTCTTATGCAGAATAAAATAAGGGTGAATTGTATTTTGAAAAAGAAATAACTGTTCATATGTTCACATTACTATAAGCACAAAGTAGATGGGAGAAATTCAATAACGCTTTGTAGTTTCTTTATGTATTTTTTAATAAATCGAAAACATATTTTAAACAAAATGATGAATTGCTAAAATAAAATAATAAAATGTAACAAAAGACAAACTGTTGAAACTATCGAATACGAACCAGCCAAGGACACGTATATTGTTATACTTTGCATTTTCTATATTTTCTAAATAGCTCCACCTAGTGCTCGTTTGCAGTGTGCTCATTCCAAATCTAAATTTCATTATTAGTCCAAGGTGGTATTTACGTGGCATGCCAGATCGCCAGTCCTGCTGAGTGTAACAGCACATGAACAAGACAAAAAAAGCCAAACCAAAATCAATCACTTGCACCTTTTGTAAGTTGTATGTTATGATTGTATTTCAAGCAGTTTGATCCTTCGAAAAAAAATCCTGAAACAACTGTGAAAAGTTACAGGTTCTGGTAATTTGAAAGTCATGTATTCAACCAGGTCAAATAGACAAAAGTCGATCTTGTGTTTTATGAGTCTGTGCGCACCACACTGAGCATGGAGACAAGACAGGAAAGTAGAGAATGGTCTGTGGAGGCAAGGAATAAAATGTTAGAAACACATGGGCAATTCCAAGGCTACAAATCCATCTCCAGAGATATTTACATTCCTGTGTGCACTGTATGAAATGATTATCAAGAAGATCACCAAGGCATTTTGGAGTGTAATGCAGAACCCAGTGTCAGACAGCTTGGTCTCTGTTGTGAGCATTTTAGTAGGACAGAGGTCGAAAGCACACTCCAAGAAGCACCTAGAAATGGTTTCAAACCAAGTGCTGCACCATTTTGTAGTGGCCAGCAATGAGTCTTGATGTTATTCCCATGGAAGAGCTGTGGCGAGAGCTGTACAGAGCAGATAGGAGTAGGCATCCATAAAACAGGGGAAACCTGGAGCATTTTTACAATATTGATCATTTGAATAATAAATACTCTGAATCGACTAGAGTAATGTATAGCATCCCACAGGAATTAGACCTGGGCCCATTACCGCTTACTTTGTGTGTGCTACCAGGCAGTGATTTCAGAATCAATGTCTTGTCTTAATCTGTTCATGCTGATGATATGCGGCTGTACATATCAGTCAAACCTAGCGAGTCATCAAAGGCTGAAGACTTCTGTAGACGTGAGGAGCAGCATGACCAGTAACGCCCAGCCATTCATCTCATAACAGTTTGTCCTGGCCAGAATCACAAGGTAGGGGGCATCCTATCATAGGGAGCATACATTAGACTGAGGGAGACCCTGGACAGAATGCCTGGCCAGTAATTTCCTCTTAGTAAAACCTAATAAAACTATTGTTACTTCACCCTAAGGCAGTTTGAAGCGTGCTTGGTCCCATGAAACTTGATGTTTCTCCCTACAAAAAAAAAAACAAAACAAAACCTAGTACTGTGATTAAAGATCTCGGCGACACAGCAGACTAAAAAGTCGACGCTCATATTAAGAACCATCTCGCGAAGCTTAGGGAAATCTAATTTATGCCATTGTAACTTTACCAATCAAGTATGGTAGGACTGGGCGATGTATCGAGTTTTTCCGATATATTGATATATTTTCCTATGAGATACAGGATGAGACCGTATAGTTTATATTGATATAGTTTATGTGGCTTTAAAAATCTAGGGCCCCTGTTCTGTCCCTTGCAGAGTTGTCCTGCTGTAGCATGTTTGAACAGATATATCTATCGATCAGCACTACCCTACCGAAAAATGCTACCATCATCTTTAAAAGTGGATGACCGAAAATAACTTTACAAAAAAAAAAAAAAACATGAATAATGTCATGCGACAGATACATTATCAGATTGTATTACCAGTGTTAGAACTACAGGTAGCATATCTTGATAGACTAAAGTACATTATCAGATTGTATTACGAGTGTAAGACCTAAAGGTAGCACATCTTGATAGACTGAAATACTTTATCAGATCATCCTTCATAAAACACTTGTGTAACCAATTTCGATAGACTAAAACACTTAAGGGAGGATGTGCTATCAAATATGTGAGCATTACTGACTCATTATATATCAAGCATGAGAAGATGGACGTGATTTCATTGTATGCATGCGCAGTACCCAAAAGGTGGGAAGTTTCAATAGGTAGGATGAAATGATAGAACACTACCAATTTGCATATTTCTCCAGCATATTTATCCAGCGACTTGCCCCCCCCTACCCTCAGTCACAAGTCCTGCATGCAGCAACAACATGGGGACAAACACAGACAGGAGGAAGGCTAGTGAAGAGGAGCTGGTTGGTATAATACATGCTGGTAGTTTATTTTTGAGCCATTTTTTTTTCATGCATATGTACAGCTGTGGCATTGGTGACATTTGGCTCCGACTTGGAACTGTCCATTTGTTATTGCTTTAAGAAAAAATATTGATCTATATATTGTATATTGCTGTTCAGCTAAAAATAGAGATATGATTTTTGGTCCATTTCACCCAGCCTTAAATTATGGTGATGCTCATCGTGCTGATGTGCCTCTGGGTCCTTAAACAGACATCAGCTGCCCTTATGAAAACCAGTAAACTGCATCATATGAATCCTATCTTGTGGTTGCTGGGGAACTTCGCCCCGGAACTCTGAAGTGTCTAAAGCCAATGCTAAAAACACTAGTGGTGTCGGGTTGCACAAAAGCCAAAAACAATATTGCGACAATTCAAATTTAAAAAGTTTATTTAACTTTCATACAACTACTTCAGTCATAAAGGGAAACATCAAGTTCCATTCATTTTATAAAAAATTAGGTTGTTAGATTCTTTTGAAATCACATTTACAATTACGTGAGACATTGTATTCAACCAATGTTTATTTTCACATAAATGGAGATTATAAAAAGAAAACCCAGAACTCTGATGCATCCAATACATAAATTGACAAAATTTATACAATGAAATGAATACCAAAAAAATGCATGTGAATGCATGTGCCTCAAGTGTCTCTCTCAGGCAAGTTAGCTTTCTGACCATCAAAGCACGGTGATGACTATAAATGTTCAAGGCCTTCATCATACACTTCATTTTCAATCCCTGATCCACCTTCAGTCCTCATGAATGTTGAAGAGTTTAGCTACTTCATTTAGGTCTGCATGTTCCTCCCCATCCTTAATAATCTTAAGCAAACAAACAAAAGGCCACTCATTACCACAATCACAGTCCTAATTTCTCAATACTTTATGTCATTGCAACAAATGTTAATTTGTAGGTAGACGTGTTACTTAAAGCCCGATTGATACTTTTCCACTGATACAGTGTACCCACAGACCAAGCAGAGTTGTTGTGGACCATAAATCTGACAGATTAAGCATTTTGAAATGTGCACGTTAAATCACTTACCTTCCTGGCTATGGGCATTCTGTTGAATACATTCCATAGAATGATGCCCACTACGACTTTGTCCCGAAGATAAAAGATGACTCCCTTCCCATAATCCTCTCCTTGCTGGGGTGTGCGAGGACTGCTCATGGAAACTGCTGCTTCACTGCTGGCTACTGCTTCAGTTTCGCTTTCTGACCGGATACCAGTTCCTACAAAAATTTGCAAAGAGGGCCATTTCATCATGAATTACATTTGGATTTCTCACAGACACCCTAAAGTTCTTAATCTTTAATATTTTATAAATTGGACCAATATATTTATTGGTCACTAATCATATTTACTTTCAGACTGGTACACTTACACACTACCATTTTACAATACCAAGTTAAACGATTAATCAAATGAAGTGATTAATATTAACATTGCAGTTGACACTAGGAATCCAATTTGACATGTAAAAGGATTTTCTCATCCTAAGGAGCCACATGCTATAGGATACCAAGGGCTCCATGAGCACTGGGCTGAGGGCCGTACCTGACTCTTCAGTAGCAGCTTTTGGGGTGTCTTTCGGTGTTGCTTTAGCAAAGACACCAACTGTTGGAAGGCTACTGTCCACAATTCCGATGGCTTCATAGCCTACATCAGGGCCAAGGTCACTCCTAACACACAACAAGGAAATCGAGATCAAATGGATGAAAACAGGGCTGCACAACATTGCATTGTGATATATTCGCAATTATATGGCACACGTGCAATAATCACATACATTTGTGGCCGTAAAATATTTGCCTGCTACACGGATGTTTACTTACACCCACAATTTGGTATGCAGATTAGTAGTATGCCTAAAATATGAAACCCATATTGTGATGTCCAAAATTTAGTAATCTGTATAAATACAGTGTATCCTTATGTTTATTAAATTCACTTAGTGGAGCACGCCAGATGGTACCACTCTGGTAAATCATGGAAGCGATAAAAACTGAAGTCGAGGTGAAGAAAACCTCGACTTTAGCTGAAGAATGGAACAGCTAAACAGTCGCATCATGTTTTGAAAGAGGACACATTATGGATAAACGACGTAAAGATGTCGATGGTGTAGTGGTACTTTTCCCATCACCAATACTGGCATCAGGTATCAGGCCGATACTGCACTCATGTCATACTCTACAAAATACTCTGATACCAAGAACCGATACCACTTAATTGCAACATTACGTTAAAAACTCAAAGCAGCAGTGTTTTTTTTTTTTTTTTTGCTGCCCAATCAGATTTCGGCATCTAGCAAGAGCTACATCAACCAGAAACATTTGGGAAGTCTAACTGCACAGAACTGCCATTGGCCAACTGGCGAGTATACACCGAGGATGTTGGTGGTTTGGATATATTTTAAGATAAGGGATGACGACAGAAATAAAACAGATTGTAAGCTCTGTTCTGCTAAAGTGTCAAGAGGAAGTAGGAACAGCATGTCATTTAACATAAGCAATTTGATCAAACATCTAAAGACGCACCATAGCATTAGCAAACTCCACGCACTAGCAGAGAAAGATCGCAACAACAAACTATAGTGCAATTTCCGGAGGAGAGAGAGAAAATGTCGAGAGACAACCAACGTGCAGTAAAAATAACAGAGGCTCTACTGCATTGGCGAGTAGGTCCTGCCACACAGACATGCCTCAGAGCAGGGTAGGTTTCATATTATCATTGCGGGGGACGGGTATATCAGGGTTAGAGGTGTGACATCATCGCATTAAAGCTTCAAGGCGCATTATAGTTAAGATTTTTTATTAGTAAACTACTGCTGTAATAGTTACAATAAGGTGAAATTTCTCTTTCCTTTTTGACGGTTATTCATCTTCACTAATATGGTCATTTCACTGTGTTAATATCCCATATTATGTATGCTGAATTTACAGGATTTATTAAAATTACCACAAATCGTGAGACAAATGTCTGGTCCTGCACTGTGGAGAAGTGACCTCACCTCAGGGTGCAATGTGATGCCCTTGTCACTCTCCAGCACCCTGTCTTCTCTCACAAACACATCCCAACTTTATTTTTTTATTGAAAAGAGAAGGAGAAGAGTAAGATATTTTCCTGACTAAGTGGGTAGGGATTGTGAAGCTAGGCCCACTACAGCCATATGTCCAGTTTTCAGTGTAAAGTATTATCCTCATACAAAATAAAACAGTCACTGACTAAATATATTTCCATGCCATAGTGACACATTAATGAATGTTCTTTGCATTATAATCCATTAACAAGAAGAACTCTGAGAAAGAAAGAAAAGAAGAAAAAAAAAAAAAAAAAAAAAAAAAAAAACTCTTCCAGTTCATTGCATGTGACGGTAATTGTTAGCCTGGTATAACAGGTTTTTGTAAAAGTTTAACATTCTTAAGGTTAAGTTACCCATCGATAATGCTTGGTGAAAAATGCAAATGCACCACACAGTGGGTGGTGCTGTACTCAGGTTCTCAACCCTGTCAGGTCGGGTCATTGTTATTTTCAATGTTATAAATACTGCCTTAAGTACTTGTATTGGTACTTGGTATCGGCATGTACAGTACACAAATGTAGACACTCATAATCGGTCTGAAGAAACTGCGATTGGGGCAACCCTATTTTCTGGTTACCAAACCGCGGGTGTAAGTAATCGTCCGAACGGTACCAAATATCCAGCATCAGGATAAATGCTTACACCCACCATCTAACGCCGAGTAAATACTGCACATGAGCCATATAATAATGACATGATATCATGCAGCCCTAAATGAAACAAAACTTTACTTTCTGAACAAACACTTGAAACCAAGCCTCACCAGAACATAGACTGGTGCCAATAGGGTTTGCTGGCTCCAGTCATGTTTTCCCCAGCCAGTCTACCGCTCACCACTGCATGGTCATGGTGTTCCACCCGTCGCCGGCCCAGTCTGATGTCATAAAAGCAGGCGGCGTCACCAGCCTATGGAAACAACACACCCGTGAACACTGAGCAATACCATTTGTAATCCTACCTCAAACTTTGTTTTCATTTTATATTTAGAAAATTTCAGGCTTTTAAACTTAACTCTCCAAATAAAAACAAACATTCATGTTCCATTTTTAAGCAGTACTTTACATTTAAAGCACATACCACCCATATGTTGGATCGAGCCTGCAGTTCCGCATTGACTCGGTACCCCCCAAAGTCAGAGTCCACCTCCAGTCCAGCAGACTTGGCCAGCTCCACACTCGGCTCCAGTCCCACTGCAGCTACAATGTGATCAGTTTTTACCTAAGTGAACAAGGGTAACATTTAGAAATAAACACATACAGCATGGCAACAACTGTTGTTCAAAAACAAAGGAAAACCACCCTCATACTGTGCTGCACTCCTTTTAGCCCTCAAAACAACTTGTATAGATTCAGTATATCTGCCAGGGGTGCTGCCCATTCAGACTTCAGTGTTGCTTTCCCATAGTTGTGTTGACTTAGTTGGTAGCAGATCTGGAAAAACTCATTCCACTTTGTTCCACAGACAATCAAACCTTAAGAACCCTTCATCCTGTCTGTTCTATGTTTCTTGATGTGGATCTGAGAGTAGAGATCAATAAGAGATTAATAACTTTCACTTGGAATGATCAGAGCAGGCTATGCCAAGGAAGGAACTGATGTCTCCGTTTTGTGAACTTAAGTCTATTTGTATTCCCAAACAAAATCTCCTGCACTCAATTCACAAAAAATCCTAATCCTCTGACTAAAGTCATTTGTTTATTATTTACAAAAACAAACAGATAGACAATAATAGGGACAGGTGTGTGGCACAGGGGGGTTTGGGGGTCATGTTCTCTCTGCATGTTCTCCCCGTGTCATGAGGTTCCCTCTGGGTTCTCCAGGTTCCTCCCATAGCCCAAAAACATGCTGAAGTTAATCTGAGTGACCAAATGGTCCGTAGGTGAGCGAGTGAATGGTGTGCATGCCCTGCGATGACTCTGCGTGGGTGAGCGAGTGAATGGTGTGCATGCCCTGCGATGACTCTGCGTGGGTGAGCGAGTGAATGGTGTGCATGCCCTGCAATGACTCTGCGTGGGTGAGCGAGTGAATGGTGTGCATGCCCTGCGATGACTCTGCACCCCAACATGGGTTATTCCCAGCCCTGCAACTGTTAGCTTCCAGACCCCCCTGACTCATCTTAAGACAAGAGGGTATAAAATATAAAGCATAGGTAACAGGGTCATTCCATTGTAATTCAACAAATGGCCATTATATAATTGTTGATGAAATCAAGCATGTGTATTATGCATACCTTGCAGAACTCAGTAATGTTTTTTTGTTTATGTATTTTTAATCCCTTTGAGATATAGGACCTATTATAAATCATGGGTAGCAAAAAAAAAAATGTGTATTTTCTTAGAAGCTGTAAATTTACTTTTACAGCTGCATGATTCACTACAGCCCGCTGGAATTTATATAAAGAGGACTTTTACATGGGATGGTCAAATTTCATCAAAAATGCGATGCAAAACTTTACACATTTGTTGAATTAAAATAGAGCGACCCAATAACTAGATTGGCAAGGGAAATATACTGGGTCCAAGCACCCCAATATGGCCTAGAACCCCAGGATCCAGACTGGCGCAACAAGAACCAGGCACACAGACTCATCACTGAAACAGACCAGGCATGGTTGCATGTTGGCATGCTGGAGAAAAGTCAAGTAGCATTCCACAGGCCCCTGTGTATACCAATCACAGACTTCCATGTATGACATCAGCAGAACAACCACATATCCTTGGGCCACTAAGCAAGGCCCTTAATCTCCAGCTTTATTACAGTACTATCATTACAATCACCGTGATAAAATAAAGACGCAGCCTTCTCAGGCATCTTCCTTAGTCATGTACTTTAACAAAAGGCGTACACGTTAAAACAGGTAGCTTACAAATCTGTAATCAGAAAACACTGGTTTTAATTAATGGTGATGTCACACAATGAAGATTGTGACTGGTTAAAAAAGCGAAACAAGCCCCTCGCTTGGTGACTCAGGAATGCATTCAACTCGAGAAAATTGGGACGTCCGTGTGTCACGTGCATTTCATTTGTTTTGTGAGGCATTGTTCGGTCTTTGAGGTTATTAATCCTGACATATGGTTCAAACACACGGACACAGACAGACAAAGTGCACTGGAGAGGCTGGTTAGGGCTTCACACCAAGAGCATTTTCTGCTCCACCTGCATTACTGTGCACACTGCTCTAAATCACCCAGAGACCAGAGAACTTAAGCAAGAATGTGATTCATCAACTAAAGTTCAGAGTTCAACACAATCACGCCCAATAAGCTGACTACCAAAAGTCAAGGCTAAACAGCCACCGGGGGCGACAAACTTTTAGCCCTAGACCAACGCATTTTGTCCTCGTTTTGGGGGAGCCCTGATAAATGATGCTAACTTGTGTCCACATAAGTAGCCCATACATATCAGATAAGGTGGAAGAGAGGATGTTTCAAAAGCAAAAATAAAGATACAACATGCCACAACATTTCATGAGAACACTGCTGTTCAGTCTGCAAATTTTACATAAGTACATAAGAAAAAAAAACTCTGAAACTGAAAATGGCAAAGCTGCAAAAGGAAACAGCAACTGCCCAAGCAGTGAGCTGAAGAGTGGTTGCTGTTGCCTAAACACAAACTAACAGACTAACAGGCTGCATCCTCAGAAACTGCTGGTCAGCTTCTACAGGCACGTTACAGAGAGCCTCTAGACAAACTGCATGACTGCTGCATGTGCTGGTCGCTTCAAGGCTCACCAAAGAGCTCTACAGCGCGTCACCAAGGCGACCCAGGACGTCACAGCCATCTCGGACCTTTACAAACCATACTGATTAAAAATGGCGGTCAAGACCACTGGAGCTTCATCCCACCCCATCGACCAACTGCTTGCTCTCTTCCCATCCAATCGGCACGACAGAAGCATTCAAACTCACATCAGCAAGTTCGGCTTCTTTCCCTGGACTGTGTCCGAACAGAACTCTAAGATCCAAAGAGGGATTTTGAAACATTCTGTTTCCCAACTGCACTGAATCGTGAATCCAAGCAGACAGTCATGTCTAGCTGCCAGCTTCCTTTACAGAATCCAGTGGTTGGATTTAAATTGAGGTGGTGGTGATGGGAAAAGTCCCTTCACACACTTACCCATTCATGACGGCAAGATTTGCACGCCAGTCCTTCAACAAAATTGGGCTGTGTGCAAGTATGCAAATGTATTGGTAGGAAAAAAACGTGACTAACATAATTACAGTAACTGAGGTCTCAATATTTAGCTCTTCTGGTGATATAAAAATCACCACTGTGATTTGTAAGTAAATAATGCAAATTATAATTAACAAGAACCAAAAAGCCACCCACCAGCACACAGGCCAAAACATGCAGAAGACCACACTGACTGGAGCGAGCTAAGGGCCGTGGTCAGGACGAGGACTACCCTGCGCCCCTGATGAAAGCAGAGAGCAAGAGAAAAATAATTCTACAGAATATACAAAAGTGAAAAGTCTATACTTACAACACGGCCATCCTTTAGCTTGATTTCTACTTTGCCATCCTGGAAACTGACATGCTTCACCAGAGCCTCGGTCATGACATTCACCCCCTCTGTAATGAGAAAGGGGCAGCGAATTGGCTGAGAAATGGCATTAGGAGGCACTTTTGCAATTACAGAATGGTGAAGGGCCGCTTTACTGATAAGATGCAATAGAGCTGGGCGACACGGCAAAAAAAAAAAATGATCACGATAATTTCTCTTGTATTGACCAATATCAATAATTATCAATATTATAGTTTCACAATGCTGTTCCATGTAATAATCAAAACAATAATAATAACCCTATTCCGACAAATTGAACGAATACATAGAAATAAACAATATTAGTAAACAAATATTTATTTTCTAACAAATTTTAGTGTTTACATAAAAAATTCCTTTAAAATTATAAAAGGTTATTGATTTTCAAGTATGCAAAGAAACATAGCTCACCTGAACAAAACCATATAATAATGTAACAATGTGTAAAACAGTATATTACAAATATGTTAAAGGACAAACATAAAATAAAGCAGGACAAAACTGACTGCAACAAGTATCTTTTTAATTCTGAGGTAGAAAAGTATCTAAACCAAACAAAAAAAAAAAAACACATTCAAAAAAATGCCAAACCATGGTTAGATTTTTTTGTCCATCGCTGCAAAACGTCACCACGCGTCACCATGTCTTGCTCTCGCGAGGATTTTGTACCATGTGACAACTTAAGACAGATTTTGCAGCACTGCTCAGCCAGCTGCACAAATTGGAACCACCTCCGTGACAACAACTTATTGGCTGAAGAGTTTAGTTACACGCATGATGTTTGGAACCCAGGCAGTTCTGATGCGTTATCTGCAATTTCTCCCGAAAAGCATGTAAAGCAGTGAGAACTGGTTTTCAGTTAAATTACCTGATAAAATAAAGTTTAAGTAAATGACATAAATGCTCTAATAGTACACATAAGTTATTGGTTTATTTATGGTTAGTTACTGTAATGTTGCACTGCTTTATTTGTTTAATTGTCCAGTCTGTGAAGGCGGCATTCAATTAAGAATTGCATTGTACTCAGTACATGACAATAAAAACTTTAAGTCCTTGAAATACATGTATTTGATATCTTTTTTACACAGGGTCACTATACACAATAGTTTATTTTTTTCACTGCTAACAGTTTAGATGAGGAGTTGGTCATTGTAAAAGAAGTAATGTGCATGCAGGTGACATTTGTATAGATTATCTACACCCTTCTGGCAGTGCTGCCACTGCAGTCAGGTTTCGCAGACTACGAGGAGTAGAAATTGTCCGACTTGGCTGCACTCAGTTTATACTCCACCCTTGCAGCTGCCGGCAGATCGCGCTCCACATCACGTCAACTGCAGACAGACCCGAGCCCAAGTGGAATGCACCCATTGCTTCTTTAAAGGAGGATGGGCAAAATTACAACGTCGGTGTTTGGCTGTTGTGCTGGTGTTCAGTAAACCTCTGCTCAATAGACAACTCGATGGCTATTGCATCGAGCATTCTCTAAAACTGAGCATACTTAGTTGATAGTTTTATAGTCTGTGTGCATCATCGTGATCGCCCTCATTTCTTATTGATAAGAAAATCAATATTGTTTTATCCCCCAGCACTAATTTGCAAAGATTCAAGTGCTTCTCACCTTTCCTGACTTTATTAGTCGTCCAGTTGCTCAGATATTCGGGTAATACCTTTCCCATATTGCCCTTCTCCGGAAACATCTGTATCACCTCCAGACCAGATTCTTTAGCTGATTGAGGACAAAATTGGAAGCTTGTGAGTGTATTTCCTGTAACGACTGGCTCATATCTGAATCAGAGGTGCCCAGCACTCAGGATGTGGCCTTACCTTTCCTACCCAGGGCACATGCCAGTTCACTCCCCAAAAATCCACCTCCAACAATAGTAATGGACTTGACTTCTCTAGATATTTTCTCCAGACACCTGAAATCTTCAATCTATAAATATAAAAGTCAGACATTCACACATTTGTACAATCCGGAAATATACACAGTTCCAAATTGTGAAAAGAGGAGACAAAGACTGAACGGCACATACTTTCCTGAAGAGGGTCGTGTGCTGTGCCACGGCTGGTCCTGCCCTCTCAAGTACCTGTAAGTTCCTCGGCACTCCACCTAAAACAGCCCGAAAACGAAATTACATACATTATTAAATGGAAAACTAAAAAAGCATTATAAATGCAATGTCAGAAAAAGATTCTTACAGATACTTATATATGGACTGCAAAAACAACAACGGCAATAATAATAATAATAATAAATAGATGCTTTATCGATCCCCATGGGGAAATTATCTTTTCTGCAAAGGGCAGCCACCTGTTGGGGCGCCCAGGGAGCTGGGGGTTAAGGGCCTTGCTCGAGGACCCACAGCCTGAGGCTGGGTTTGAACCGGCGACCTTCTGATTACAGGCATACAGGCTTATCGCACTGAGCCACACAATGCCCGTTAAAGTATAAAGGCACAGACGGAGTATGAACCTGATATCTCAAACAGCATACTGCTATTGTGAATGTATGCAAAGTGTGTGTGAAAAAAAACACACTACAGTATATACAAAGAGAGCACACATCAAATCCACCCAATATACAGATCATTATGTAGTTTTGCTGCTATGTAGCAGAGGTGGAGACTTCTGGTCCAGAGAATCTAAATCCAGACCAAGATTTTATTTCAACCAACCAGTTCAGTATAAAGAGTTACAGTAACTGAACTGGTTGGTTGAAACAAAATCTTGGTCTGGATTTGTATTCTCTGGACCAGAGATCTCCACCTCTGCCACAGTGCTGTCTCGACTTACCTGTGGCAATGAGGCACTTGTCGTAAGAAATCTCAGAGTCATCGTTTAGACGCACTTTGTTCCCTCTTACATCCATGTGCACTACCTATGAAAGCATGTCAGGAAATTCAGAGCAGGTACTTTTCACTTGACCTGCCAGTCCAGAGCTGAAACTAACTGCTCAACATTTTGATACAACCTTCTTGACTTCTGGAATATCCACACACACGTACACAAGCAAACGCACAGGTACACAGGCACAGAAACACTAGCTAAAAATTAGGGACCTTAAAAATATTAGGTTTTGCTTTATTCAAGCAAAAAGAAATGGAAAGGTACCTTTTTACCAGTAAGAACTGCTACCCCACCGTTCTCCACCTCAGATAACTCCTGAGGACTGACATAAAAAGATGGAGGCTGGAAATAGATGCTGTAAAAAGAAAAATGCAGATCATTAAATAATTCCAAGGAGAAGTCCACAAACACCTTTTCAGAAAACGTGACACACCTTCTCTCTTTGCCATTCCACTGTTTGAAACGGAGTGTGTCTATCACACTGGGATCATCAGAGAACCACAGCTCTTTGGAGAGAGGAGGGCGCATGTATGGCAGATCCCATTCATCTGTAACGATTAACACCTAAGGACATAGCAATGTAAACCCAATGGAGCTCATCAGAATTTGGCGGTAGTTCTTATGACTAGTCTGAACAGAGCAAACGGAACTGCAACCATAGTACACTTTGGGCCACTACGTTTTTAAGGGTCAGAGTTCATAAAAGGACACTTTACTGTACTCTTGAGAAAAATACTTCTTCAATAGCAATACCCAACTTCACAAACTACAGGTAAATAGTATGAATCCCAATTTACTTTGAATGAAAGTAAGATGTCTATATGGCAGTAAGTAGGTTACTCGATTTTACAGGCACACCCTGCTACAAGAGAATTATCTTGTACTGTGTAGCATGGTACTGACCCTGGCGCCAGGATCCCGAGCCCGAATGGACCTGGCTGCAGCAAAGGCAGCAGTCCCACCACCGATCAGCAGGTAAGGGGCGTGAGGGGGGAGTTCGGGGGGGCTCACGGCTGCATCAGTCCCAGCTGGATTAGAGTCAAAGGGCACAATCTTAGACAAAACAGATCTGAAAAGCCTGAAAGGGGCGTTGTTCTGGATAAAGAGGTTGGTCTTCACCCCTCAAAAGCTGTTGATGGCTTGTATACAACCCTTTCCTCGGATATAAACACCAAGGCTGGCGTTGTGTTGCGTTAGCATATCTCAAGGATTAAGGCTGGTCCTTCCATTCACGTTTCAAAACTAATAAACTTCCAGTGCTGTTAGCTCTTACCACTTTCAGTAGAGGAAGGATCCGCCTTCAGTTCTCCAGGTGTTGATTCCAATACTGGTGTAGATACTGTCAGTATAATTGAAAGAGAAATCTAACTGCTTTGTTTTGGTAAACAGGCTGGATATTTTCACGCTTAATAATAATAAAAAAAAATTGGAAACTGTTAAAACAGGATTTCCCCAGATGTCAGTATTAAAACGGTCAGTGGTTTGGAAAACCAAAAAGTCAGAATGCAAAGCAAATTGATGCATTAGTAGACGATGATAAAGAAAAAATGTGTGAAGTTAATGGGACGCATGGAGAAAATGAAGCAATTCCATGGATGATCGAGTCCGGCAATTTCACAGTGAGTGAACAAGGACAGGATGCTGTGGCCATTGTCATATGTTCACAATCTCTCACATGCACTTTCATATCTGTTAAATGGAAAACTACCGAGTGCAAACAAACCTACATCACACAGAGGACTGGAGGGCGAAGCAGCATCTTAATTATAACAAGAAAGTCTAGACAAGAGGGTGGTTCAAACTATCCAAGGTAACATTTAGATTCTGAAATCGTGCTGGAATCACCAGGGGTTACGGTCTTCTCCTGAATGGGAGATCCAGCCCTTGCTCCTAGAGCAACTCCCTCATTCCGCTCTGGAGGTCCCCTTCCTGCTAACACAGAGTCTGTATTCTCTTCCACAGCGGCCACTTCTGCCACATCGTGAATGTCAGGCTCTTTATGGTGAGAGATTGCGTGCAAAGTCAGCAAGTAATATTGCTCACAGCCAAGGGTAAAATGGCTTTGTGAAGCAAAGTTTAAGCAACTCAATGACTACAAGAAGTCAAATGTGTTCTAGAAGGGAGAAATTACTCAGCGATGAGCTCTATGCATGAACCTCCGGCATTAATATTCATATGTTTTTAATGTTAGGTTCAGTTTCTTAAGCAATGTGAGGTCTTTTGAAAACTGCAATTTAAGGAACTAGTGCACTGAGGTTAAAGAAAAAACTTCAAAACATTAATCGTCCATTTAATTGCTCACTTAAAACTGGGGGGGGGGGGGGGGGGGGAAAAAAAAAAAACGGAAAAAAATTATTTTTAAAAAATTTAAATTTAAAAAAAACACATAAAAGGGGGCAGT
>JABFEA020000041.1:5024440-5036798 GCA_019775915.2 Cyphomyrus plagiostoma | reverse complement strand
ACAGCATGATTTTTTCCCCATTGAGATCTGATGTGTTTTCAAAGCGTTCCTTTAATTTTTTTGAGCAGTGTATATAGATTTGTTGTACAAAACAGAATAGGTATCCAGGATAAGCACTCTAAGTAAAATACAAATGAAGAATATCAAACTGTTTTACTGCCAAAAAACAAAGTTCAGTTCATTTTGTTGGAAAAACACTTCATTTTGCCTTCCAGTATAAAACTTAAGAACTTATATGTGCACTTACATATATTCCTCCTCCAAGACAAGCGGCACCCACAATCATCCAGTAAGCGGCATTATCGCCTGCACCCCCGGGGGCGCCTGACGACATCAGGGCCTTTGGAATCACCGGCACCATTTTGTCACATTTCAGCACTAAGAAAGAAAGGTGGATTAGACAAGCCTCAGAACACAATGACTGAAATGATAACTGTACTTAAATCCAGAACCATAAAACGGCAAACTACATGTATTTGTATCACGTGGAAAGATATTACAAACTGTAGTGTCATTCTACCAAAATAATATTTTGCGACCATAGGCGAATTACTGTAGCTTACAAGGCCTCTGTTTAATAGTTAACCGTGCACGACCTTGGTACAAATACACGAAAAACCTTGGGGTGCAGACACGCCGCCCCAGCAGAACACCATATATGGGGGGCGAAGTTACTTCATTCATCTTTGACACTCCGGTGTTACATTTAACTTAAGGACTGTGCAAGGCCTACATACGAGCACCAAATTAACACAAAAATAACATTATTCAGTAAACGTGAAAAAAAATCTTCTAAGAGCACGGCATAGCCTGGTAGTCATCTAAAGTAAACTATTAAACGCATATTATGATGCATATTATGACACAAAATCTGCACAATGACTGTCAAATACAAATTCGTACTCACGTAGTTCGCAGTCATTACTGACCCTTAACTAATCAACTGCTACTGTCGATAGCCAGCCAGCTAATCTGTGACAACCTGCTACCACACTGACGTTGTGCTGTAAAATACTAAAGCAAAAGGATTAAAGTGGACTCTACCTTTGCACTTATAAAGCGATCCATAGGAATTCACACCGAAGTGGATTTCACATTTGTAATTGGAGATGTTACCTCAATACGCTATGAGACAGTCATGCCGTGACCTGTCAGCTTCGTTTACAATACGTGGACGCACGATTTGTTGATCAGTTAACAAAAAAAAGAAAGAAAACAAGCACGACACTCAGCAATTTGCAGGCAGTGTACTTACACGGCTATCACCAGCAGGTACCGGCCACACGGAGAGTGTACATACATACCGTTTCTTCGAACATGACGGCGACATAAACTTGAAGAGGCTCTAGCCAATGGAGCCAGCTTCTGCCACATCGCCGTGCACTTCAGCATCCTCACTCCTCCACCAGACTATTGCTATGGGCAACAAACCACAAGAAAACTGACACAAACTAAAGCTGGGTGCAAGGCACCACTCTACACACTCAGGTCTCCCTGAAGGCCTAATGGAACCTTCAAACTAACCCCGCCCTTCGGCATTTCCTTGGCAGTCGAACGTATTTTTTTCATTGGCTGCTTCAAACGTCAATTATTTAATGCCGTTTTTACTCGATTTCTATTGGAGTTTACGCGGTGACACTTATTACGTATATCCGTTCGATAGGTCAAAAGTCAAAAAGGTGGATACGGAGTAATGTGATAGGTGGTTAGGAAGGTCAAATCACTTTTTTGACGCGGGATTGGCGCTAATTTATGTCGTGGTGCGGAAACTAGTATTGTTAACACTTACGGTTAACGGTGCGGAGTCTTTGCAGGGAATGGATTTGTTCATAGACGTCCATTGATTTATTAATGCTAATTAACCGTTTTCTAAGGCATCTGGATTATCTTTAAAATTAGTTAATTGTGAAATGCTGTCTGTTGATTGTTGCATCTTAGCGAATGCTCATGGCATCCTTTTCAAAAGATTTCAGAATGTAGACACAAACTTAATCTTTTGGTTTAAAGAGGTCTTTCTGTTTTAGTAGGCGTTTTATTAACTAAAATGGGAAGTATAGAACGTTGAATATACTCTAGATATTCTTTATCGCTCCCCAGCAAGGTTATAAAAGCCATAAATCATTTTTTATCAGTTTTATTTGGGAAAAAAAAAGCCACAGCATGTAAGAAGATACACCGTAGTGCACCACTTTGAAATGGGTTCGTTTAAGGCTTATAATTATCTGCATTAATGGTAGGCTTAAAAGTAATCGGTTAGTCTGACAAAAAAAAGCGGTACGTTTTGGCATCATATGCAAGTACATTGAGGATGTATTGATTTCTTATTGAAATACGTTTTGCCTATCAATAAATTAATGATGTAACTGTTTCATCAGCAGATGCTACTTTACTCGATATAGACTTAATAATACCCCAATATGGGATAACCGACAATAATTAAAAACAAGACATTGTTCGATACAGAATAGATGAGGAATCTGTTTTCAATTGCAGTTTTTGGAGTTTAGGTTCTCACTCTGAATTTTGTTTAAAATATGATCGTGACTGTGCTCCAAAATATTAGTTCAATTACCAAAGCCATTCCATGGATTTTCCAGCAGAACAGTTTCAGAATCAAATTCGCTACCTCTATCTTCCAGATCTGTTCGATGCCCGCACCTTTGATGATTATGTACTTTCTAATGTCCTTAAAAACATACGTTAAGATGTTTCATTTGGCATATTCAAAAGTTGAACCCTTTTTTATGAGCACAAAATCAAAACACTGCAGCAACTGCACCACTGTTTTAGTATCCAATTCATCCTAAAGCTAAGCAGCACAGAATCAGCCAATGTAGCGATCTCGTGACCACATGTATTCAGACGTAGCCTGCTGAACCACTCACTGACCCCTCGTAAACATTTTGGACTCGTAATTGAAAGTAAGGAGGAAGGATTTGTAACCAGTATTACTCTCCATTTCTTTAATTATACTCCATTCATAATTACAAATATTTGATAAGACCTGTATTTTGTAGCATTACTGTATATCTCTAGAATGTATGAAGAAATCTTGTGCTCAGTGTCTTTTGACTCCCTCCATGATGAAGAGCCCTCACAAGAGTCTTATTTGAGACCTCAAGTCCAGATGAGCCCAGTTCAGTGACTAACTTCATAGACATCCAGGGATTCTTGTTGACATCATTGATGATTTTCCTGTCCAAAGTCTTTTAAATCTTGCACTTGTGGCCTCATCCAGGTTTGCTCCTATCAGTGTGTCTCCTTCTACTTTGCAATGATACACATAGCAGTTCTGAACCTTGCGAACAGCTTGAAACTTGATGCATAGCTATCTAATTTAAGAAGAGCATCCACAGCCTTCTTTCTGAGGTCCAGACTAATTTCTTCAGTTTTTGGCATGATGATTGACCACCCCACTTTTGAATAAATTAGCTATACAGCAGTCTTGGACTTTTTAAAATCTCTTAAGTGTACCAAGTGGGGTCCTTTGCATTGATGAATGGAACATTTTACTCTGTAAAGATTTATTCGTGTTGCCAACATTGGACAGAATTTTAGGAAAAGGTTCCATTTCTTATATATCCATCCATCCAACTGTGCAACCAATTCAGGATTGTGATCATGATCGCGCACACACACACACAATTCTTCTTACCCCAGAAAATAAAGGAAATTCTTACACTTTTTGTCCATCTAACCCTTTGGTCAGTGAGTACCCCAAGAGTTCTCCCTTAAAACCCATTTAAGATAAAAGTTAGGAATTATTTTTTGTAATTTTTCATTTAATATTTTCAGACCTTGGTTCACTGAAACCATGGAAAACAATCACACAGGGGGGTAGGGTATCAGTATTCAGGACTAGAACAACTGTATCTAGTTATTCAAACAAGGCCATAGTACTTGTCTGGTGTTGAAAATGGTGTTTTCGTGAAGGATTAACACCTCTAAGATTTTATTAATGAGACCCCAAACTACCTGTAATGCTAAATGTCAAAGAATCACTTGCTTTGGTGAGCAGTCTATAAAAATGATGACAAAGGTCATCATTAAGTTATGGTGCTTCAGGTATCATTGTGCCACAGAAATTAGACAATTCGGTAGACCAACAGAACACTCCAGTACCTGGCAACAGCATGAGTTGCATTACCAAGCAATGGGAAGCTTTACACTACTGGAACTAATGGAGTAACATATCGGGAAGTGGTCTGCCGACATGCAGTGCATGCTGGTCCCTCACCATCTTGAGCTTTGAAGCTCTGTTTGTTCTAGCATTAGTTTCAAACAGAGCAGTGGTTCTCTAAGCTTTCCCCACTGACCCCTGCCAGTCTCTCTCTAATTCTCAGCTTCAACTGCTCCACGTAGACGGTTCCTTACTGCTTGGCTTTCTGTCAAGAATCTTCTAAGAGGGGCGTTTCATGCACCGATAAGGAAACTTTCCTTTGTCTGTCATTTCTCGTCTTAGACCATTGAATGAGCAACATTTACACTTTCAGAAAAGAAAAAAAAAAAAGATTCTAACAACCAACCATACAACTGGAAAATGAAAATATAACAAATTTCACTTCATCTCTGCATTTTTGTCAGCGGCCACCTGGAGACATGCTTAGACTATGACAGTTTAAAAATGCAAATACCAAAGCTTAAATTTTGTGGTACTTCCTTTAGATACCATTACAATGAAACTTGGAGCTTGGCCAGTTTGCTCGTTCAGCGTCTTTTTTTGGTCAAAGGAAGCAAAAAAATAGAACACAACGATGGCACTAAAATATTAATGGCTATAACAGAGTCAAAATAAATACACAAATGAAAATGACGACTTAACTGGAAAAAGCTAAAATCCAGTTACCTTCACACATTAACTTGGATTTAAAATACTGAGTAAAACTAAAGGAAAGCTTTATGTACATAGATCTGGAATGAAGTTAAGGATAATTAATATTTATAAATCGGCTACCAAAATTCTGAAGCATACAAATACCTAGCTTCTATGAATATCTGCTATACATAGAATTTAACAATTAGGGCAATACGGTCAATTAGTCATTTATCAGCGGCTGTCTTTCCTTTCAACCTGCAGCAAATCCACCAGCCTAAAAGATACTGCAAATCCAAAAAAGTGAATGGATAAAATTAGTTGATTTTTAATGAGAAAAACAAAAACCAATATAGTACAAATTGAAATAAAAGTAACAATTATAGTTTTTTTTTTTTTTTTTTTTAAACACAACGTCTTCCATTATTCTCTGCACAGGGCAAACACTATTTTCACAACAGAGCCCTCCTCCTTGTAGTTCAAGATTATCCATCATTTTTAATGCAACTAATGCATTGTCTCTCTGCTGCTTGCATGTCTGTTCTTGAAATTAAGCAACAGTCCCTTTTCCATGAGCTTTGTTCCCAGAAGCATGAGGAATGGGGAAACACGGGTGTGGACAAAGGTTCCATCTTTACCCACAAAGGATGAAAAAAAATCCATAAGGACCAACACACATCACACAATGTCTTTGAGGGCTTCCGAGTCGGTCACCCATACCAGCCTGCTTATTCAGTAATATGAATTGGTGCTCTGTCCAGGTTGTGAATCTGAAAAAGACAATTTCAGTGAAAAAAAGCCCTTAAAATACTTTTAATAGTAAAAAAATACAAACAATTAAGGATTGTCACCCATAACCTGATTCCTACTCCCCCTGCACCCCCAATCTCCGCAAGCTCTAGCCCCCTACACACTCTAACCAGCTCTCCAAAGCTTACTTGAAAGTTGCTGCTGCAGCTGTCTGACCAGGGCAGCCGTTTGCTGTTGCTGTTGAGTCTGCTGCATTCCCTGCCGGGGAAACTGAGAGACCCACAGTCACCTCAGGGCAGGTCGAGACAAGACAAATAGGCAAACAAGTACCCATGTTGGTGGTGCCGTAAGAAAACGGGTAGTATGAATCCAGACAGAGGCTCAACGAGTCTACACAGAGTACTGAATGTTAGATATATACACACTGTGTTAAAATATTAGTGTCAATAACTATAGCTTAGTAAAAAAAAATATATAGAAATATGGTTTCTGTATTAACAAGGCATAAATAAGGCATTTTACACTAATTCTTGAGCAGGAGACACTAAGTGGGGCCTACCATGGGTTGCTGTGGTGGGAGGGGCTGCATGCCCAGGGCCTGGGGCTGGGCAGGGGGCTGCGACCCCCCCACCTGCTGTTGGACCTGCTGCTGCGGCGGCACTTGCTGCTGCTGCACCTGTTGCTGTTGGACCTGCTGCACCTGCTGCTGCTGCATAACATGAAAGATTCACTGGTACAGTGCAGGCAGCCATTCTGGCTCCACTTCACAGTCATTACCCAAAAACGGCCCGTCCCCAAATGGAATAAGGCCTCCACTTATTTCGGGAAACAAGGCTGAGGGATGAATAAATCTAGGGTAGAGAAAAGACGGGCGAGGTCGGCATCTGGGTCGAGACGCATACCCGCAGAGCCGCAGGCAGCGGGCGCAGGTACTGGGGCTGGTGCTGCGCCTGTTGCTGCTGCGCTTGCTGCTGCTGCGCCTGTTGCTGCTGCACTTGCTGCTGCTGCGCCTGCTGCTGCGCCTGCGCCTGCTGCTGCGCCTGCTGCTGCGCCTGCGCCTGCTGCTGCTGCTGCTGCTGCTGCTGCTCGGCCAGCAGGGGGTTAGTCCTCATGGCGGGGTGCACCACCTGGCCGCCCATGTGACCCAGGCCCTGCACCATCGGCGCCTGCTGCATTGACTGGTGGGCAAATCTGTGGAGGTTCCGGAACACAGACAACTCCTTCATGGATTACACAGAGTTTCCATGCAGCCCTAACCCTCTTCAGAGCCATCCATCCATCAATCACAAGTGCATTGGAGGGACTCGCGGCCAAATTTAAAGTGGACATGAGACACAAGGTGTAGTTAGCATAATTTCCAAAATGGATCTCTTATAGGTTCAACACTGTCGTGGAAACTAAATTAAAAATAAGCAAAGTTAGATTTTTCAGGCAAGTGTAATGCCATGTGGTTCAAGTGTAGGAGGTGACATCAGAAGGTTGGTTGCCTTAGAATCCATGCATTAGGTCACATTAAATCGCAGCCACTTTTTGTAAAAGTCTGTAAATATTACGGCACCTTAAACTAAAGTTTCCAGTCTCATACTAAGTGATCTAGTATCAATGATGTGGTTCAAACTACAAATTTCACTAATGTTGCACCGTTTTATTAGTGGTCGTACGTGACCATTTAGCAAATTGGTGATATCACAAGTTTGCTAACCATCTAGCAGGCCTGCTGGCTTCTGCATCGATAGAATCGCTTTTAAAATCAGCTAGACAACCACTATGGATATTTAACGTCGACTTAGACTACTTTCGCAAAGCCGCTGATTTTTCATTCATACCGATGTTTCACTAAGCTGATTCTATCTAGTCATTCTTCTTACCATTACAGAAGATATACATGTAGTGTGTGTGTAAATACACACACACACGAAACAATTTAACGGAACAGCTTTTGCCGATTGGCTCACCTTTGTGTAGTCTGCATAGTGTGCACATAGCTTGGTGCCTGCTGATGAACATAACCACTGGGCCTCTGCTGGATATGCCTTAAAGGGTCCACCATGGCTGGGTTGGAGCCGGGTTGCGACCCTGGGAATCCCTGGCTGGAGTAGGCAGAGTGAACCATCCCAGCAGTCTGGGAGGGGTGAGGATGCATGTGAGAGCCATAGGATGTGTAGCCCTGCGCAATATTCTGTGAGAAGAGCAAACATAATTAGGCAGCACATCCAGAAAGTCAGCAACAACATACAATCATCAGAAAGACAATAGGACTCACCTGCGAGGGTTGCATTGATGAGTACTGGTTGTTGGGTGTCATTTGTCGCATTTGTTGCATGTTCTGGAAAGCACAGTGAAAGTTCCAATTCAATTTTCTCAACGGTTAAAAGGGGCGGCTGACAAGGCCGTTGGGGACCGGCCAGTGAGGCTTACCAGTTTTGCCTGCAGGTGCAATCGCATCATCTGACTCTGTGGCATGGGGGGCTGCTGCTTGTAGTTAGTCATCTTATACTGCTGCTGCTGCTCCAGAGACATCATGCCTGGCATGCTCCCCGGCATAGAGGGCATCATGTTCGGGTAAGGCGGCCGGGTGGGCACAAGTTTGCCCATAGAAATATTGCGAGGAGGTCGGTAAGAGGTTTCAAGCCGGGGACCACCTAGGTGATGAAACGAGGGCTGTAAGACTGAGACAGCTTGAGCCCAGGTACCAAGAAACCTCAGTGATACATGTACTGGTTACACACATCCTTAGGACTGTCATACCATGGCCATAAATCAGAAACTACTTTTACTAGACAAAGTAGGTGGGCATACAGCTTAAGAAAGCAGCCAAAAACAAATATGGTTTTAAAAGACGTTGAAAACTGCAAGGACACAGCTGAGTTGCACACGAGGGTGCATGCTCTTAGAAGGTTGCCGGTTCCAGCCTGGCCTCAGCAAGCCAAGGCCCTTAACCCCCAGCTCCCTGGGTGCTGCAAAGGGGCGGCTGCCCTTCCTGACCAGCCGGCCCTCGCCTACAGAGACCACGTTGGGGGAGGCGTATCAACTAGACAATACTATCAACTATTATTAAAATCTCAAAGGCTATAAAACTTGGGGAAAGTTATTATTTAATCACCTACAGTGGAGCAACGACACTAAACTGTAGACTGCAGGATGAGCTGCTCTACACTTCCAGGAACCTGGCATCGTCTAAACTGCACCTGCTCATTTGTGCCCTCTGGCTGTCTATCCAGTCTAGTCCTGCCCTGTGGCTGCCAAGACAGGATTCAAATAACAATGACCCATGTCAACATAAGTGTCTTGGCTAATGAATGAATGGTATGGGGTATTGCCATCAGACTGACCTGCAGGCAAAGGCTGATTCTGAGGATAAATGCCCATAGGTTGATGGCTATATGCCACCCTGTTGTAATGGTGCCCAGCCTGGTTATGTAGGAGGTCCGTTGGCATGGTGTTCACATAAGATCCTCTTGGGGTGCTCATCACATAGTCCTGAGCAAACGACGACAGACCATGTCAAACAGTCACATACACCTAAATTCAACGTTATTCTTCAGTATGTCCTGATCTACACCACATTGCAGGAATACGTATTTGAGAATAAATATAATAAGTATTAATAAACCAAGTGAGTTTTGTGCTTTGCATTCTATAACCCTACAGGTCTGCATTCTGCAAGCACGAGCAGCTCAGGTTGGCTCACTTCAGTCTTGCTTGTTGACTGGTTCCTCTTCTTCTTGCTGTTCTTCTTCTTGCTGGGGTCCGAGGTGATGGCAGGCGCGCTCTTTTCCGTTTTGGCCGCCTCGGCCATCTTCTTCTCTGGCTCGGGGGCTACAGGTGTGGGAGGTTCCTCCTCTTCAGGGGGTAGCGGCAAGGGCTCCAGGTAGTAGCTACGGGGTTTGGGCTTCATGTGCGTGTGGTAAAGCAGGAGGCGCTGCTGCTCCTCATACTTGGTGACCTTACGGTCCACCCGGACAGTCCCAAACCAGCCCCAGGACAGGGGGGCAGAGTGTTTTTGTCCCTCAAACACATCCCACGGAGATATCTTCTGCTTCGTTGAAACTTGAAGACCCTGTTTGGAGAAAGGCGCATTTACTTGTTGCATACTAAGCTTTCAAATTACGTTATCTTTTTTGAATGCTCTTTTAAAAGAGCACATTTCATATTTAAGGTTGACCTTAAGTCTAAAACTTCATCACTGTGACTCAAAGAGATAAACATATATAGCGGGATGACCTCTTTCTCGAAGCCGGCTATCTTGTTCCCCTTAGTGTCGATTAAGGAGCCCTGTGGCTCACAGGTAATGACATCACGAGTCTGCTTTGGGAGAGGCAGCAACTGCCGCACTTTCTCAAGGCTCTCCGACTGTCGGTCTCCCAGTTCCTTCTGCATGGAAACCAAACAAAGAGATGCAATCAAAGCACGTGACCACTGGCACTAATCACTAAAAGGTCACCATGTCGAAAGTCTAGCAGTTACCCTGAGCTTCTTCACCAAATTCATGTAGGCCCTCTTGTTCTCCTCCATGCTGCCCTGGGAGATGCTGGACATATCAGCAGCTAGTGTGCCATTAATAAGCACGCTCAGCATATCCAGGACGGTGGTGAACAACTCACTGAAACAGGCACAATCAAAGAGCTATGAGAGACTGGGACAACCAACAACAGCACCATAAAAAGAATAGCCAGTCAGCCGAGTAATAAAATCCATTTTCGATGACCAATTATCTAGTACAGGGCCACGGTAATGCAGATACATATCCCAGGATGCACTGGGCTTAAGACCCCTAAATGGGATGCCAGTCCAGTGCAGGGCACACACTCATACATAAAATAAGGACATTTTTGAGACATCAATTGACCTAACCTAACCACATAGTCATGGAATTAAATGAGGTAACGGGAATATCCAGAGAAATGCTACGCTAACTGGGAGAACATAAGAACTGTATAGAGAGACCCAGGCAGACAATATCTATACAGATTAACTATCTGCTGGACCGGTCCTGTGCATGTGGGACAAAGAACCGGTGAAGTGCTCAGAGACCCAGGACCCGGCAAATATCAGGGACTGACTTGTTGGACTGCATGTCCACAGTGCCGCTGCTGATGATGTCCAGGAGTAACACTGCCCACTCAGTAGTCTGCTGGGTGCTGCGCTGCACCGTGTCGAACATGCCCCCCACCTGCAAAGGAGCACACCGTGAGTGAGGGGGCCAGGGCAACCACAGACGCTCACAGGTACAGCCGAGAGAAGAATCCATATGGATAACACAGAGTCACTACGAGGGCACAGATACAACCAAGAGAAGCGTCCATACGGATAACAGAGTCACTACGAGGGCACAGATACAACCAAGAGAAGCGTCCATAAGGATAACAGAGTCACTACGAGGGCACAGATACAGTAATAAAAGCTGTACCAGGTTAAGCCGCAACTTTAGGGCTTCATGCATCATTTGCTTGGCTTTGCAGTCATCCTGATACTGGTCTTCGCGCCAGTTTGTCACAATCTGAGGGACATGAATAAGATGGTTTTATAGAAAAGGCCACGTAGTCATGAGCAGAGCACTGTGGAGGCCGTACTACCTGCTGAACCTGGCTGTAGAGCGAGGTGAGGAGCCCCTCTCTCTGCTCATCCTGACCCTTCAGGCACGTCAGCACCAAGGACAGGAAGGGCTGCTGACTCAGGAGGGACATACTGAAACAGAATGCAACATGCTGTGGGCAGACTGCAGAAATTGCAGGTGCTGAACACATTGACAGTTCAAGTTTCTCTCCAGTCTAGGCTTAAGACTTTTACAGTAACTGCATGCTAGCTCTGCTTCCTGTTAGCCTCTTCAAGGCTAAGCTAAGCACATGCCTGTTCTCTGTGGCCATTTCCCCAAGTAGGTCTTATACGGTTTTTGTGTCGCCCCCCCCTCCCCTTAAAGCACCTTTGTGGCTGGAAATGTGCTCTATAAATAATGGAGTTATTGAGTACATTTCCTGACATTTCAACCATATACATATTCTGCGCTAAGGTCAGTTAATAAATTATGAATTACGTAACGATCAAAAATATTCAGAATTTGTCAACACTTATGAAAAATGAGAAGATGAAATGACAACTGGTGTCATTTTGCAAGGCCAGTTCAAACTTACCAGTTTGAAACAAGTAAAACCAAACGGTGCTCAGCTCTGTGACAGACTGCCACCCTGCGATTACCTACTGATCAGCACATTTAGGATCAGTCCGGAACTCAAAACTGCTTCACCCCGACTGTGCAGAGAGGCGCCCACCTCTTCTGCTTCTGCCGGTCTCGCTCCTTGCGGGACGAGGAGCCCAGGTGTTGTCCCTTCTCCAGCTCCTCGCCTGTGGCCTTCAGCACGTGTCCCTGTACCGAGGTGGGCAGCTTGGCTATGAGTGGAGCCACCAGCCAGACTCCTGAGCGCTCAGATGAGCTGCAGACACACACAGAAAGCCACACACACAAGCCTTTTCAATCTGGACCATTATTACCACCAGTATATCGGAAAGTGAATGAGCAGGACCTAAAGATCAGAAGTGTACATGCGGGTCTAATGTAGCCAAAAGCCAATAAAAACATAATATTGCTGTTTTATGGTGAAGGTGCATTTATGTAAACGGTACAGGACAAATGCCTTTTTGCCAATACTGAGTCCCCTATTAGCAGACAGGCTGCAGGCTGGCAATGTGAACATGCTCACCTGAACACCGGTTATAACGAGTCCCCTATTAGCAGAGACTGCAGGCTGGCAATATGAGCATGCTCACCTGAACACCGGTTATACCGAGTCCCCTATT
>JABFEA020000041.1:4992711-5011466 GCA_019775915.2 Cyphomyrus plagiostoma | reverse complement strand
TTATAACCATTTGCCTCCACGTAGGTAGGTAGCTTATACTTTGGTACTGGGGACATTTGTCACACTTTAGTTTTTTTTCAGTAAAAAAAAAAAAATATTATTTTCCAAAAAAATATCAATTTTTTTTCCCCTCCTCCTCTCTGAAAGTAAGCCATAAGCTGTCCGAGGAATTAAAAAATTAAATTTTATTTTTATTTCGCCCTCCGCTCCATCTTATTTATCTAAAAAGTCTGAGGACCAAGGTATAAAAAATGATGGCCTAAGGCCTTCTTCATACTTCTCTTGTTACACTGTTATGGCATATGCACATGGACTTATGCATAAATAAACTCATGCATAAATACTACATTTGTCCTTGTACACAGACAGTCACAGCCGGTATACGCATACAGCAATCATATTCCAGCAGATCTCACCTACTGGAAACACCTTGTAATGCTCCTAGTAATCAATTTCTTGCACATGCACAGCCGATGCGCACTGATGCACAAAAAGCCCCCTAAATCCAAAATTGCACACATGGACGGCCAGGCCCTAATGATGAAATTTACATTGCAGGAACAATGTGCAGGCTAACAGCACGCTGACAAGTGCCATGTGCAAATATTCAAATATATATATAGTCCTTGCTAAAAATTAATGAACCTTTAATGCAAAAAGCATACCTGTACAGCTTAAATGGCATACGGTACTAAAGCCGTCCTGCGCCAACGAATTCACTGAACAAATACTGTACTAAACAAAGCCGTCCTGCGCCAACAAATTCACCAAACGAATACTGTACTAAACAAAGCCGTCCTGCGCCAACAAATTCACTGAACGAATACTGTACTAAACAAAGCTGTCCTGCGCCAACGAATTCACTGAACGAATACTGTACTAAACAAAGCCGTCCTGCGCCAACGAATTCACTGAACGAATACTGTACTAAACAAAGCCGTCCTGCGCCAACAAATTCACTGAACGAATACTGTACTAAACAAAGCCATCTTGCGCCAACAGACCTGCAGCATAAGAGGCAACAGGAGCTTCAGGAGCTCGTCCTCTCCTGGCCGGATCTTCTCGAAGCACTCCAAGACCCAGGTCAGGAATTCATGCCTATCCAGCATGCCATCCTACAAGCAAACAAAAACACACATACACACACAGAAATAAGTAAGTACAATGCAGCCTAACTATTTTTATAACTACAGACATTATTGGTTTTAAACTTTATGCAGTGAGGGGAAGGTAGGCAATGCCTATCCGGAAAGAGCGAGTTGGGTAACCACCCCCGCTTGCGGTCTTTTCTTATACTCGCTAAGCTTAGTATACTGGTGTCGGCACTTTTGGTAGCAAAACCAATTTATGCGCAGAGTGTTGTTTATTTTCCTTCCTCTTTGCTCTCCCTGACTTCCCACCAAAATGGCAGTTTTCCAACCTAATGGTCCTTTGTTGTACTGAGCACATCCCGCCTCCCTTCCTGATCTTTCTCTGAAAAAGAACTATGGAAACAAAAACCTGCTCCACTGAGAATTCCCAGTGTGGCAGGGACCTATTCCTGACAGCCATGTGGGCAACCCAACAACAGGTTAATCAGACCAATTTACCTGAGAGAAATTCAATAACTTAGGTTCGCAAGTCCACGATCTTTACCAGTGTACTGTCTGCTGCCTCAGAACATTAAGGCTGAAAACCAAAATGGTAGGCTAGCCTAAATATTACATAAACGTGCCAATTACAGGTTGTGGCATCATATCAGGAATAAATGTTTCAAGTTTGTTGTGGTGGCAAGACTCCCAGTAGCAAAACCCCATTTAATTTCAGAGAGAGGCTTCCTGATAAAGGCTTTAATAAGGGCGACAGCAAAGGGACAGCGCCGCCCCAAATCCCTCTAGCCATACCGACCTGGAACATGAACATGGCCAGCTTCTCATTGTACTCCCACTGCTTCATGGCTGCCTCCACTTCTGCAGGGGGGGCCGGGAGGGGAGAGGCCCCCCCCTGCCCGCCAGATGACCGGTAGAACTCCGCGATCTTCTGAAGCTGTTCCCACAGATATTTAGTGGTGATCTGGGTCCATTCTGTGCGTAGGAACATAAAGAAGCAGAGAATTTTTAGAAAATTAAGTTGACAGCCAAATTTGAAGAAAAACGTTAAAAGTCAATATTTAAAAAAAATCTACATACACTAGTAACGTACAACGTGTTACAGATCTGAAACAATTCACATACCACCCCTGAGTTTTACAAATAATTTTAGCTTACCCCTAACTGTAGCAATGTTTTCCCAGATGTATACTGTACATATTTCAATCTGCAATTTCAGCAGAATTAATAAATTATTGCCTCGTGTAAAAAGTTAGTTTTAAGTGTCAGAGACCCTTAAGGTAAATTTCAGTCACTTTAATTTGCTACCTAAAACAAACGGCCTGCCTGAGGTCAATCGCCACTTGACTTTATCCAAAGTGTGAATGGGAAGCGCCACGTTTACCAATGCAGGGGTCGATGACGTGCCGCTTCTTGACTTTGGTCTCTGTTATTGCTGCATAGTAGGCACAGGTCATTTTGATCATCCAAGCAGCTCGCATTACCGGCACACTGTATTTTGCCAGGTAGCCGAAAACTTCCTCCTTCTTACTGAAAATCGGAACCTGGACCCCACAAACAAAAATACCAGCAAATGAAAATTTAAGTTAGTAGTATTTAACTGCAACTCCTTTGCTTAGCTTTGGTGAATTGTCACTCAGAGGTACTTCATTATTTCCCAATGTGTATAACTGCAAATTTCAGTACAATTTCTCAGTTGTAAATCAAGTACAGATTTAAGATTACAAGGCCATGTTTTAACTACTATTATCCACTTCTGTACAGAAGTCAGTGGAAATAAATCTATTATACAGCTCATCCAAGCTAACAAACCTGGTTGATCATATTTTTCTGAACATTGTAATTCAGAGCTGGATGGAAACATCTAAATATATTTTGGCATGAACTCTCCTTATGAAATTAGAAAGAAAAAGAGATATGGGATCGAGAGAATTTAGATACCTTCTTAGCTAGCTGGGTAAGTGGCTTTGTCCCAGCCAGGTCAGTAAACCAGTTGTTGATGGAACTCTGTGATCTTGCAGTAACCAACCAAAAATTATCCTTCATGTTAACCTGTGGCTTCCTCTTTCCGGTATCTGGGAATGTATTACATCGCAGCTTCTCTGCAATGATGCTGCTGAAGTTGGAGCTAATCTGAAGGTCCAGGAAAAAAGAACAACCACTCTGAGCAAAGCGGAACTATTTAACATTTCAAAAACAACTCGAAGAATCAAGCTACACTATTATATAAAATACACATTTTTACATATCATTACACGGTATCTTTCACATTGGTTCAAAAGTTCTAGAAAACTATCACCTAAATCTTGAGGGGGAAAAGATAAAATTCTTGGGGTCAATCGAGATCTGAGTGTCTATGTAAAAGGCTGCGGCTGCAAATCCCAAGAGAAGTCGAAACAGTAATTATAGCAGATTTGGGAACCTGGGCAAGGCCATTATGCCCGACTGCTCTAAGAACACTGGACATTGGCTGACCCTGTGCTCTGACACAAAACACTCTCACCTGTTTACACATGCGTGTGATGGGAAAATGAAAAGCTACTCAGTCTTTAAAAAAGGACAAACTCCTCTATTCCATCTGAATTACAGGAAAAAAACTCCTGAAACAATACTTCAGTTGGCTTTAATATTTTAGCCTCATCTGTGTACTGAACTTTTCCAAAACAACTGGATCATGACACACAAAATGCAATTAAACTGCTCTATAATCAATCGCATTTACATTTATTTAGAAGACACTTTTACCCAAAGCAACACAGCATTCTGTAAGCAGGTTCAGCTAGGCCCTGAAGCTGTCAAGGTTAAAGGACCTTGCTGAATGGCCCAACACTGAAAACATTCTGCCAGCCCTGGGAACTGAACCAGCAATACCCTGATCATGGAAACAGTCTTAACCCACAGTGTATTTCTTAAGTAAACCATTTCGTTGCAATTCTCCATAGACTGCGTGCCAGAATATTTGCAAAGCAATATATTAAAAACAACCAAATTGATTTTCACTGCTAATTATTCCTTGACAATACAAGATGAGGCAATAAAAAGGTCACGGACACAGCCCATACCCATTGGATAAATCCCACAAGCAAACAGCATAACAAAAAATGGTAAATTATGCTTTCAGTGACACAGAATGAATTTTATAATACTAAACGCAAAAAAAAATAGGATTGTATTTGTTTCCCCAATTTCATCACATTTGAAGGGATTCTGATGGGAATGCCATCAAATCTAGGAGTGTAAAACCCAAGGGTGAGGTCATTTACCTTAGAGAGAGCCTTACATTTGCATGTAATCCCTCTTACAATAGGTTGCTGAAATGAGGAAGGACATATCCGTGCAGCTTTTGATGTTAAACTGAATCTGGTTTTTGGGTGACCTCATGCTCATTTTATTCAATATGCGCATACAGGGTCCAGTAGATTATTTTTGCGGGTTACATTTAATTGAAATAACAAAAACAAACCTTGCACACATGTGGATCTGCTAAACTATGATAGCGTCACATTGCTGCTTTCATTTCAACGGAAGAATTGTGGAGTCTAATTTCTAATAGTTGGTGATATAGACTGGCTACACTAAACTGATCCAGAACATTACCGTCACCCTCTCAACGTGACTCAGTTTCCAGGAGACGGAGGATTTTATTAACTGGACTTCATCAATTTTTTGTTACCTTGGAAGGATTGAAATTGACATTTTTAGCACTGCCATGTTCGTCCCCTGACACTGCCGGCTGATTATTAAATCCCTGTTTCACATTCAGTGCCGTCAGTTCATCCTGCAAAACACACATAAAATTCCCGACATTTTTTTAAAGACACTTTTCCGAAACGCGAAGACAGCTTTAATAACTTGGTTAAAATAAGGCTAAATACATATGTGACTGCCACAAAGCAAAACAAGGCAAAACCTATGTAAGGCATAGTACTCTTCTGCTAGCACGTATTAGTTTTTCATCTCAGTTATGAAAAATACATTAATAACCGGATAAATTGTACTTTATGAGCGATGCTTTTTATTCCAAAAAGTAGATAATATACATACATATGACGAACGGCATTCAGTGTGTTATATATTACAAAGAAAAAAGACAGATAGCCAGTATTTAAATTATACTATGCATTTAATGCAACTATGATGGTTGGCCCGGTTTTACTTGTAATCAGTCGGCGTCAATAGCTTTTTTTTAAGCAGCTGAGTTCATTGTTATTGTTAGCTAGCTAGCGATCTCAATTGCTGAAAGCATCAAAAGCTAGGCCAGGAATGCATCCTCGGGCTCTCCTGACACAGAAACTAAATTATTCCACTAACTATGCCCACAGTATCCTGCTGCCTTAGCCCTCGCCTAATATCGAGCCTCAGATAAACTGACAGTCTGCTTTTTTCACCTCTTTCTGCTTCGGGTCCTGCGGATAAACGTCTGGAGGACCGAGTCGCGGCCGCTTCAGGGGACGGTGCTCGTAACTCAGGATCCCGAAAGCGGCCATCTTTCAAGCGGCATCACAGCGAAAAGCTCCCCAGACTATCCAGCATCAAGGAAACGGCTGCTTCTTCTTCGTTGTTTTACTGTCGTTTGAATTACACTGCGCTTAGTTTAAAAAAAAAAACTCGCTACTGCCACCTATTACTCTGGAGGCCAACTAGGGCTTCGCAACGAGATAGAAATCAAATACCGTGTCAAGTAATAACTTGATGGATCAAGATAATCATGTTCGCAGGAGACGTCCGGGAAAGGGAAAGGGTTGTAATTATTTACAGCAACCTGTGCATTTGTGAGGAGTGTAATTTCTCAAAGGATCGTTGATACATATAAATAGATTTGTTGTGGACCATTTTGTATGTTTTCCACAATACAAAAAAAATAAAAAAAGAAACAAGAAAAAAGAAATGACGCCTTTATACCCACTGATTTTCCTGCCACGTACAATTATCAGAGTCTCACCAAGGCCTGAGGGAGCGCAGAACCAAAGGCAGGGGCAAGGAAAACTACTGAGTGTTTGTACTGTGGGTTGGTCATGTGGCGTGTGTGTGTGTGTGTGTGTGTGTGTGTGTGTGTGTGTGTGTGTGTGTAACCTGTGATGGACTGACATTCGATCCAGGGTCTACCCCTGCCTGTCCTCCCCAAATTCTGCGGGCTTCCTTGGTACTTTACTGCAGGCCCTGGGCGTTGTGACACCCCAGGCAAGATTCTGCTGTGTGTAAATCTTACTAATGGTAATACATGCATAGCAGATTGTCCTATGCAGGGGCTTCTGCGACTCTAGATTGGACAAGCATGGAAAATTGATGGATTAATATCACAAGGATTAATGGGAAATATAGCATAAACCTGTGATAAACATCTGATTATGTTTGCTATAAAGAAAAATTATGGCTAATTATTATTCCACTTTTTCATTCAAAAAGTGAGTAAATTGGACACATACTTTCTTCATAAACCCCACAAAGTCAACAATTTGTCTGTTTCTTGTAGCAAAAAGTAGGAGAGGCCAGCAAATACAACGAATATCATTCACATGCCTTAATTGCATGGTTGAGCTGAAATATATGCGGTTTATGATGCAAGTCTTACTGTTTCACAAATTTCCTACTGTACTCTGTTACCCTACAAAAGAGAACAATGGTAAATTATCTCTGTGGTTTTTCTCTCAGAGAGTGACACGGGGGGTGACACAGTGGTTAGCACTGTCGCTTCACACCTCTGGGATGAGGAATCTCTGTCATGGCTCCATGTGTGTGGAGTTTGCATGCTCTCCCCGTGTCATCATGGGGTTTCTTCTGGGTTCTCCGGATTCCCCCCACAGTCCAAAAACATGCTGAGGCTAATTGGAGTTACCAAGTTGCCCGTATGTGTGAGTGTGTCCTACAATAAGAAAGCAAAATCAATCACTTTGAATCTCATGGCGTCCGAAAGGTATCTTGTCACTCTGGCGAACAGCCATGGTTCCCACAGTAAAGCATATGAATGTAATGTGTGATTTAAAAACCAAAGGACTTAGGGGCAGGCGTTGACTTGAGGGGCTTTATTTAAACACAACTGGAGCAGGGAAACAAACAAGACTGTCAGGGGTCAAAAATAAGAAGGCTAGTATGGGGAAGGACATGGGCAAACAAGAGGAGCAACAGCAGTCAGACAGCAGAGGCCCTTCAACATTAAGGTACTGCAAGAAGAGGCGACACTCATGAATTGGTACAGTATACTCAGCGCCAAGAAGGGTAAGTGCAGTGCTATAACATAATGGTGGACATACTAAGTATTGCTATATTACATTTTTGTAACAGTTGATCTAATTAAGCAGTGTTACATTATACTTCTTTTAGAAATATTATCAGCTTATCTTTCTATGTTATTGTTCTGTATATGTTTGTTATGTTACTTCTCCGTGAATTGTAGCCATTATTATTTAGGAATATGAATGCATCTTTCTGTGTAGAAAGTGTACTCTCTCGTGCTGCATACGGTACTCCATGTACGCGTCATTACTCCGTATGACATTGCATGCAGCTTCATGAAACTGGAAGTCAAAGCCCGAAGGCGTTAGTCGGGACTTTCCAGGGACAGACCTAGACACGGAAACCAGTAGGGCAAAAACGAATTCTGCCTTAACAGACGGAAAACATACAATTATCTTTGTCTTTTAAACTAAAATGTTTCAGTGAATTCTCAAAGTATGACTATGGAAAACGAAATCCATAATTATTGTCCGTTGAAAGAAAATACCGGGCCGACAAAGGAAAAGTTGGGAAAACTCTATGTTTTTGTTTTGTTTTTGAGTATCGTTTTTGGAGTGGAAGTAATCGTTTCTGGAATTCTTGTATACAACTTGTCAAAAGAGATAAGTAAGGTAAATATTAGGAACCAAGGATTCGAATCACTATATAAAAATCTTTAATATTTGTTTCCCTTTAATGGGAAACTATTATTCCACGTGATGCCTGTATGTTATTGAATATATCGTTAAGCGCGAGGCCAATGGGATTTTATATGTCAAAGCTGTAATATAAGGATAAACATTACTTATAATTCTTCAAATACGATCATAATTTTAAGACATAGTGGAAACAAATATTAGCTAACATCTAATTCAGATTTATTGAAAACATGGAATAACATCCGATAATTAAGAGTAACAAGTTTTGTTGTTGTTGTTTTGCGCAATACCTGCCTATAATAGCCTACAATTTAATTATTTCCCCCCCAAAAGGCTCAAAAAGTTGCCAGGCTCGGGGAATACCCTTTGTATTGTTTGCACCAGATGGTGGATCCTGGATATCAGAAAAATGAATCTTTCAGTTCTGAAGAACATACAGGCTGTGAGGTGTGGATAGCAGTACTGGATAATAGCGTGCACAAGGTAAAACGACCAGAAATGCCGTCCTAAAAAGTTTTATATTGACTAGATGTTATATACTGTACATAAACATATGATCGTAAAGTTTATGGAGAATTGTCCTTGTGTTGTTTTTGGTTTCGGTTTTGTTTTTTAACCATATTCTAAATTGCATTAGAAAGTAAACCATTTAATCATGAATTAAAATAAATGTGATAACAGAGGCGGCGCGGTGGCTCGGTGGACATCGCTGCCTCAGACCTCCCAGGTTAGGGGTTAGAATCGCACCTCCGCTGCTTCTGTTCGTGCGCGCTGACGCTGCATGTTCTCTGGGTACGCGCACTCATTTCCCCCGCTACTCCAGAGTGATGCAACTAAATCGTTTGTAGTGCATGTTTGTGCCCTGTGATACATTAGTGTTCTAGCGTCCTGTCCAGTGGTTGCATCAGAATCAGTCTGGAGGGGAGCCCTGTCAGTTAGGATACAGAGGGGAATCAGCTGCTCTGTAAGCTTATTACTTATCATATGTATTTATCAGAGGACTCAAGTCACATATTTGATGACTTGTGACTTGACTTGGTAAAAGACTTGGACTTCATGGCAAATACTCACACCCTGGACCAGACCCTGTGACTCAAAAATACTTTATGTTATAGATTCCCTCAGGATACCAATGTTAATTTTATGATTACTGTGTATATTAATTCTCTGCTGTCTGCATTTTAAATTGGCTGAATGCAAGGTCTCCTGAGATAGTTTGTTAGAAATATGTATTATTCCCTGCATAAACACGGACATATAAACTATGTGAGGACAACCATGAGCACCACCTGATTACAGGACCAATAACGACCTACAGTCATTCCTCGCTAGACAGAAGATAAAATGCTACTTTGATCGTTTCGATTTAAAAGACCTGCACACCACCACCTACCCTCCCATCAGTCTCTACTAACCACACAGGGTCCTCGGGACAGTGAATATTAAGAAGGCTGCAGGGCCTGATGTCATCCCAGGCAGAGTGCACAAAGACTGTGTCCGCCAACTGACAGAGGTGTTTACGGACATTTTTAGCCTGTCCCTGGCACAGGCTAAGGTACCTACCTGTCTGAAATCGGCCACCATCGTAGCAGAGCCCAAGCAGTCTGAGATCAGCAGCATGGATGACTGCAGACCAGTGGCACTCATACCCATCATAACAAAGTACTTCTCAAGACGCACGTTAAATTCACCCTTCCTCCCACCACGGACCAGCATCAGTATGCCCCAGTTCATTAACTACGTAATACTATGAAATGTGCAATACGGAATAACTGCAATATTATGAATATCATGTTTTTTTAATTTATGCTTTTTAGGTTGTAATGCAGTAGTCACCAACCAGGATACCCCCAAGGACCACATGAGTCACGGGCAGACCTCTTCTAAAAATAGCACAATTCGCCAGTGAGCAGCGTATAAAATTTAACCTGATCCAGTTGCTATTCTTCTTTAATCACATTTGCATTTATATATATTTGAAAATGACAATACAGTGGTACCTCAGTTCTCAAACTTAATCCGTTCCAAACTCCGGATCGAATCCTAAAAAGTTCGAGTTCTGATCCAATTTTTCCTATAAGAAATAATGGAAAACCAATTCATTGGTTCCCGGTCCCCCAAAATTATACCTAAATAATTATGTTTTTTTTAAAGAATAGAATTTAAATACAAAATGAACAAGATAAAACAAGAAGAGCATTTTTTTCTTAATGGCTTCCAAAACGATAAAGTTCTTATCCCAACATTACCCCTGTCTTGCCCCAATCGTCCGCTCCTTCCGTGTGCCTCGCCCCCTCGTTAACCTCGTGTGGGATCCCCATGTGATCAGCTGTATCTGGTTGTTGCCATTAGACCTCTGTATTAAGTCCGCATTTCAGTTTGTTTCCCCAGTCCGGTCATTGGTTGCATTCGACTTGCTTACAGCACTGGCTTAAAGCAACGCATTCTGATCTCAACGCAATGCATTACGGTTAGATGCATTGCGACCTCTCAGCCGGCTGCACAAACTGGAACCGCCTCCATGACGACACACCTTTTCCCTTATTGGCTGAAGAGTTTAGTTACACACATGATGTTTGTATCCCAGGCAATTCCGATGTGTGATCTGCTGTTTCTCCCGAATATCACCTGAATTTGAGGGCAAATGATTTAACTCGGACTGCAATGTTTTGACTAGAGGCTCGACTGTAATGGGAACAGTTGGATGGATGGATATCAACAATGAAAGGATATTGATTTAGAAAATATACTTCTGCTTCAATTTCAGCAAATTTTATCTGACATACGGAATGGCCTGTATTTGGAGTTAAATGGTACGTTTTTATTTAATTTATCTGTATTTACACACAGTTATCCTATGCATGCAGTCAGGCATACGCATATGTTTATTATTTTGTGTTATTTTTCTAAAGGCTGCATTTACAGTTATACTGTAATTCAATTATTTCTGCTTCATTTGCAGCCAACAATGTAACTTTACTTCATTCCAACAAACCTGCCATTCACATGGGAGCAGAGCAGGAACTGAGGCAACCTACCCACTGGATGAAAAATGGTAAAATACACACGGTTTTGCTTTTGAAAACTGACTCATTCATGTATTAAGTTCAGTGTCTTAGCGATCATTGTATTGTTATTTCTTCCTGAATAGGTGGGACAGAGAATATGATAGGGACAACAGAAATTCTCAACTGGGATAATATTAACGGACCAGCTATACAGCAAGGCATGATGGGATACGTCGATGGAGAGATTGTTATACCCCGTGAAGGTCTTTACTTTGTCTACTCACAGGTATATTTCCAAATACTTTCTTCAGAGCAAGAAAGAGAGACCCAACAGTTTGGGCAGCATTTATACAGGAGAACAAGGTCCTCTCTGGAGCTAGTGTTACTGTCCAGGTCCACTGTGACTAAGTGCTGGCATAGCGGACACCACTTTGCCTTGTTCTCCAGCCATCAAGGTGCTCTGTTCCACCTGCAGAAAGGTGATACATTGTCGCTCCGAGTTCTTAACATCCAGTCCGTAAGACTGCAAGAGGATGCAACTTTTTTTGGAGCTTTTAAAATTAACTAAAATATCTCATACGATTCATAAACATTTTTAGTGTGTTATATGTACATATTTAAGTAGACTTTTTGCATTTATAACATTCATATCATACATTATACATTTATATCATAGGAAGGATATGAATAGGGGTGGCGTTGTGGCCTCACACCTCCGGGCCCAGGGTTCGAGTCTCTGCCGTGGCTCCATGTGTATTACCAAGGCTTCTGCAACTGAAGCAGTGCTGGTTTTAATGATGACATTAAAATGGAGTTATGTGTTTGGGGGCGGCATGGTGGTGCAGTGATTATCACTGTTCCCTCCCACCTCTGGGGCCTGGGTTCGAGTATCTGCCATGGATCTATGTGTGTGGAGTTTGCATGTCATCACTGTGTCATTGTGGGGTTGCCTCTGGGTACAGTGCAAAAATATGCTGAGATTAACTGGAGTTATAAAATTGTCCATTATTGTGAATGGTGTGTGAGTGTGCCCTGTGATGGGTTGGCACTCTGTTCTGGGGGTATTCCCTGCCAAATCCCTCTGGCATTAACCTCAGCCAAAGAACTGGATGCTGGGAGCTTCATGGAATGGGCTTCCATGACCGAACACCTGCGTGCAAGCCTTACATCACCAACTGCAATGCTGAATGCCGGATGGAGTGGTCTACTGCAGGTAGTGGAAGGAGAAGTGGAACCATACTTCTCTGTCTGGCAGTCTGATGGATCAGTTTGGGTTTGGCAGATGCCAGGAGAACTTTACCAGTCTGACTGCATTGTGCCAGCTGTAAGGTTTTGTGCAGGAAGGATAATGGTATGGCGTTGTTTTTCAGGGGTTGGGACAATGGAACGAACCCCTTAGTTCAATTGTAGAGAACTCTTAATGCTTCAGGATACCAAGACATTTTGGACAATTCTATGCTTCCACTTTTTTTCCATGTTTCAGCACGACTGTGCCCCAGTGCACAAAGCAAGGTCCATAAAGACATGGTTGGGCGAGTTTGGTGCGGAAGAGCTTGACTGGCTGGCATAGAGCCATGATCTCAACCCCATCAAACATCTTTGGGATAAACTAGAAAGAAGACTGCAAGCTAGGCCTTCATGTCCAATATCAGTTCTTGACCTCAAAAATGCTCTTCTGGATGAATGGGCAAGAATTCCCACAGGCACGCTCCAAAAACATGTGGAGAGCCTTCCCAAGAGTGGCAGGTGTTATAGCTGCAAAGGGGGGACCAACTCGATATTGATGCCTATGGATTTAGAACAGGATGTTAAAGATGCTGGAGGTGCGATGGCCAGGTGTCTATATTGTGTCCATATAGTGTAACTGCCTGTACCATATAATGTCTTTGCACAAAATACAGAACAACTAAATAAAACCAGACTCAATAACTGAAGTGCCTCAAAATTTCTATGGGTAAAAACTAGAACTACTCATTTTATGCAATTTTAACTTTGTGTTGTTTGTTTAAATATGAGTCCTGACTTCCTTTCCAGGAGTAAAAATAATAAGCCACTTCAAACTGAATTACATTTTGAAATATCTCTTTGAGACATAAGTTATTACACAATAGTCACTATAATGGAGATTCATATTGTTTTTCACAAGTTTTCAATACATTGGGTGTGATTTTGTGTACAACCAACAGATGGAACTATTGCATCACCAATTCTGAAACATTTCTGGGGGAAGAATAATCAATTTCTGGAAATGAAAATAAAAAAACTCTGCTGATACCCAGAAGCATTTCATCAAATTGTGCATTATGATTTTCCATCATAAAATCGAGGCAGACAGTATTCCAATTTGAATGCTAATTATCTTGAACCGGGTATTATTAGTCACAATGAGAGAGCATGTTAACATTTTGGTAGTAACAAGAATTACAAGAATCAGGATGATTAATTAAATAACTTGACCACAGGAAGGCTAGTTTAGCAGAACTGATAACAGTCAGTATTTTGCATTTTGCATATTCTCCTGTGTTTTGCTGCTGTTTACTGACCATCACACAAGCTGAACTAAACTGGATTCAGTCAGCACAGTGGCTGGTTTCCCATACTTGTTGCCTGAAACCTCCAGAGCTTGGGTTTCATTTCTGCCTCAGAGCTTTTCCTCCTGGAGTCTAGTGGAGGCCCTGGAGCAGGGGGGGTCTCTCAGCAAGAGAGGCTGGGTGGGGCTCAGGAAAATTTCCCGACCCACGGAAGAGGGGGTTCTCTTTTGCATGACTGTCAGTCATTGGGGAACTCGGTAAAACATTTCTGGCCAGTGTCAGGGAGGGGGGTGATCCTTTTTGGTAAATTTTTCGGCGGACCCCCTTGCCATTACACGGGGGTGGATGCCCCTCTGACGTCCTGCCTCCTTCGCCACGGGTTAGGGTTAGACTAACTGGTGTCAGAATATTGGCTGTAATTGTGTGTGTGTGTGCGCGTGTGTCTGTGTGCGTGTGTGTGTGTGTGTGTGTGTGTCATGCTGCCTATTATAAGGTCCATCAGACTCTGTCAAAAATAAACAGGTGGAGGCCATATACATTATGGTTTATATATTAAAAGACTTACATTTTTAAAAGTTCTCAAAAAATAATACAGGACTAGTACCTCTTAAGACATAATTATTTAAAATAGTATCTCATAGTAGCATGGTTTGTGTTTACCCTGTTTCCTTTTCAAAAACCCACAGCAAAATACAGTAGTTGATAAATTAGATCTGTAAATTTGCTAATCCATCTATCATCTTTCCATAGTGCACTTAAGAAGTAAACTTACACTTCACATAAAGTTAAACATGTAGTTTGCATACGTCATAATCTTTGCACAACAAATGGTTTTAATATTTTGATAGGAAACAATGTAGGCCATACAGACACATTCATCTTGCTGACAGTATCAAGACAAAGCTCTCTTTTGGAACTTTACCCATGAAAAACATTTCCTGAATATACAAACACTGTTCTATATTCATACTATTTATGGATGGGCAATGTTTAAAAATTGGCTATTCCCTCAGTTATTTGTAATATGTCACAAGTACTTGACACAACAGAATTATTACAGTATTATAAATGTAAAAGACTAAAAAAGTTATGTCCTAACTGTCATGCCCCAAACATCCGATCCCCCCATGTACCATGCTCCTAGTGCGTTGATCCCAATTTGCCTGACTCCTCGAGTCCCATGCTTGAATTCCTGCTCCAAGCCTGTGCGGTAAACAACAACTGGACATATAAATGACTAAAGGCTTCTGAATGACTGAGCTTTGGTGGTAAGGGCTGAGTGTCACAAAAAAAGTCACAAAAAGGGACGGCTAGCAATGCCCCACCAATGATAACAACAACGATAATAATAAACAATATCAACAATAATAATGACAACAGTAATGATAATAAAACAATTATATCATTAGCCTATTTTACATGTCTTTATAACTGAAATATGTTGGTAATATAATCATTATGGCCATTTAAGATGAATTATATTAATTAAAATATACAACAACATCAACAGTAATAATAATTATAAATGTTAATACATTGAATGTAATAATCATTCTCAAATTTGCTTGCACTTTTATGTACTTTATATTTTGCATGATACATACAACCAAAGTCTGACAGTTGACAGACTGTGTTTGCATTTTAACAGCAGCCAAACTTGACATAAAAAAGAACCGTGCTAAATGACTGAAAATATTTGCATACATTTGTGTATCAGTGCGAAACAATACTATGTTAATGGATCAAATTGCTGAATATCAAACCTAAATGCTTCTTAGAGATGGGGGCCTCCAGGAAGCAGCTGATACTGTTACACACCTCAGCAAAATGAGGCGATTAAAGCTCACTTTTAGCAATGACTGCTACAAGAACCTATTAGATTTACTAATATTGAACACTTCACCTCCTCATTCCTTCAGCAGACATATACACTGATCAAACATAACTGATCAGCCATAACATTAAAACCACATTCCAAATTTCATGCTGGTCCCCCTCATTCCACCAAAACAGCTCTGAACCATCGGGACATGGACTCCACATTTAGAAATAAATATTATAATCTAAAATGCATGTAAATAATTCATATAATTACATAACACAGGATTGAAGTGACATCTGCCTTGTCAAAACGCCTAGAGGCACATCAATTAGGTAAAAGACTTGTCGACTGGGAAATAATTGTTTAAATTAGAATGAGTAAAAAATAGGGTTACAGAAATAGCGTGTCCTCGCAATTCTACAATACAGAGTCTGTGCTGCATGTTCTTTCACTCCGGCAAGAGTGGGATGGATTATAGAAGGGTGCAAAGATAGAGATGACCAAGAATATTCCACCCTCGTCTTAATGTACTTCACCTGATGGACACTGAATTATCCCTGGACTCTACAATATTTTACTTTATAAAATGGGACTTTGCTATTTTGAGTCTGGTTAGGGTTAGGACTTCCTCTGCCGGGGTTGTCCTCCCAAAGAGACACCATTCCATTCTCCTTTTGGCAATTTTATTATTCCCAGTTCAGCATTGGCGTTTGCAAGAAGCACAGAATGCTGGCACTGATGTTAACTAGGATCTCCCCCACTTGCGCATACTGATGACATCACACACCACTCTGGACAATTCTCTCTTGGCAGCTGCATAAATTAGAATAATTTATAAAACACTTCCAAAGTAAAAATACAATGAAATTAGAATAGTTTCCCTACTGCACAAATCTTTTTTTTCTTTCTCTAATGAAATATACATAAGGGCATAAATTATTGGGTCGCAACACCCTTCCCCAGTAAAAAAAAAATGTTGCCACACATTTTCTCTCGAATTATTCGACAATTCTGAACAATAGAACATTTAGTGGAAGATGGGTAAACAAAGGAGAATCTTCCACACAGTACTCATTTCAGGATGGTCAGGCTGTACTATGCCTCAAGATTACTTTCTCTGTCCATTCTTGACAAGTCTTTCATGGCCACAATACAAGGCTAAGTGTCTATAGTTATTTGTATTGAAGGGTGGATAGTCCACAGAAGTATTAGTGGGTTCCGCAATCCACTGGGGCAAGGAAAATACCACATGCACCCAACATTATGTGAATACACATTTTAGAACCATGCATTCAATAGACCAATAGTGAACACACTACTGTCTTAACTATACTGTCCTAGAATAGTAAGCCATTTCTGTTTGTTGTTGAAACAAATATTCAGAGTACCTGTTTCTATTTTACTGTAATATGTGTCAATACCCAAATCACCCTGAACTTTAACTTATATTTAAAGAGCATTAAATTATCTTATGAAATTCTGTGCTTCCTTTAATATCTACTCATACTGAAAAGGATCCATAGATGGTAATCTGGTCAAAGAGTCATGGCTGGTTCCTGAAGGGCTGGTCACAGTGACATTGCAGGTCTTCAGCTGGTGGAAGGTTGGCTGGCCTAGCTGGTCTTATGTGTAGACACGCCGGGGCTGTCTCACTCTCTTTGGCCTGTCCCTCAACATCGCTCTGTTCACTCTCAAGCCCATCAGCTAACGCTTCAGTCTCTTCCTCTACCTCATGTCTTTCCTCCACCTATTCCTCTTCAGGGTGCCCCTCGGGTACAAACGTTACCTCAGGCCTCTCTCATAATTATGCCCTCCTAGGACAGATCTCTTCTGCCTCAGCATTCAGGGGTGGATCAGCACGAGTGACTGCTCTCCATATGTGACATTCCTCCTCACTGGAACTGTCTGTGTCTGTCCAGTACATATGATGTTTGGTTTGATGATGTCTTATTCCCTGTTTTGGTTTGCTCCCACTATTTTTCTTTTTCGGGTTGTTGTTTTTCTCATCAGGTCCACAAACCTCTGGCCCTTCCACCAGGTAAGGACATGGCAGAAGTAGCTTACGATGTAACACTTCCTTTTTTCCCATCCCCTGCAATGACTCGACTACATATACTGGACTTTCCTTCCCCTGACAACATGGATCATGTCTTCCCAGTAACTACGCAGCTTCCTGGGACCCCCTCTAGGTGTAAGGTTTCTCAACAGGACATGTCCACCTGGATCAAGGGTAGAACTCCATGTTTGCTGATTGTAGTTTTTCTGTTCTTTTCTGGCACTTTTCTTCATATTCTGTATCGTGATAGTATGGGCTTCTTGCATAACCTCACTCCACTTCTCTGCATAGTCAGTGTGTGCCTGGCTCCTTTCTTCTCCTTGCTTTCCAAACAATACATCAGGCAAGGTTGGTTTATGACAAAAGAGGGGGATCATTGGAGAAAATCCTGTTGCTTCATGCACAGTTATGCTTTAGGCGTGGACCACTTTGGTTAGGTATTCTTTCCATCTTGACTTCTGCTATTATTCAACTATGCACAACATACCTAGTAGTGTTCTGTTGAAATGTTCGGCAGGGTTAGCTTGAGGGTGATATGGGGAGGTGCAGGAATGACTGATACCACAATAACCTTGGAACTTCAAAAGAGTGTGCTTTCAAACTCTTTTCTTGGATCATGGTGTATCTTACATGGTAAACCAAAATGCATAATAAAGTCATTAAAAAGCTTTCTTGCTACAGACTTCCCAGATTTATATTTTGTTGCATATTCCTGGGCATATTTGGTAAAATGGTCTACAACTACAAGTATGTATTCCTTACCTCCCTTACACTTGTCCAGGTGTAGGTAGTCAATCAATATCATCTCAAATGGTGCAGAGGTCTGAGGAATGTAGTGTTCTATCTCCTGTCTCATCTGAGGCCAGAAGAAGCGTTCCCTGGCAAGAGCTACCATCCGGTCTGTGCCTAAGTGACCGATTTCATCATGTAGGTGTTTATAGACAATGGGCTTTAGCAAATCTGGAACAAGTAACTGTCTTGTCGTTGTGGTCTCTCTTCTGAGAATTCCATCTCCATACATCTTCAGATGGGGCCACTCACTGAGAAGTTGCCTGACTATCCCATTCTCTCGTGCTGTTAGACGCGAGTGCCGTAGAGTTGAGTGTAAATGGAAAAAGGACAAACTACAGGTGTCATTCCAAATGTTATGCGACTGTTGGCGTCGTTATCAGAAAACTGTGAAGGATGCCAAGAGCAATTATTTCTCTGATATTGTTTTATCATGTTGTCATAAACCTTGTGTGCTGTTTAAGACTATTGATTCGTTACTCAATGCTCCGCAGACGAACTGTATTGAGTCATCCCCTGTCGTTTGCGAAGATTTCCTTAACTTTTTTATTGATAAGGTCACTTCTGCTAGGGCCCTAATATCATCCCC
>JABFEA020000041.1:4957799-4975656 GCA_019775915.2 Cyphomyrus plagiostoma | reverse complement strand
ATCTTTATCGTTTTGGAAGCCATTAAGAAAAAAATGCTCTTCTTGTTTTATCCTGCTCATTTTGTGTTTAAATGCTTAATGCTTAAAAAAAACATATTTAGGTGTAATTCTGTGGGGCCGGGAACCAATTAATTGGTTTTCCATTATTTCTTTTGGGAAAAATTCGATCACTCGAACCTTTTAGGATTCAATCCGGAGTCCGGAATGGATTAAGTTCGAGAACCGAGATAAGACTGTAATCTACTGTTTCAGATAATTTTAGGATAACTGAACTGACACAGGTTCAAGCTTGTAAGGGTACACAAAATCTTTTAATTGCAGTTTTCAAGACTGAACTTTTATAAGCCATGGTGACAGTCAAAAGAAATTGAGACAGGAAAATATGTAAAAAAACAACAAAGTCGCAGATTAGCTCAGGTATGCGCATTCTGCATTTAAGAGTAATCTGATGACTGAAGGCATAAAATTACGATCCGAACTTTAAGCACACAAGACTTAATGTGTACCAGAGAGTGTGCCACACCTTTGAGGGGTGATTCAGTAAAAGTTGCTGTCAACAAGTAAATTGGATCAGCTTCCTTCAAGAGGTAACTGAGTGATCAATAGTGCTTCAGAGATTCTGCAATGCAAGTAACATCACGTTAAAGCACACATGGTTTGTCCCGTAACAACAACACAATACTGTACTTTGAACCTCCTAAAGCCACAATCAACAAGTAGTATCAATCACATACACTAATTTGACACTACAGCCTTGTCATTCACACAAATTCCCAAAATGCAACTGACTTTAAACTGTTGCCCCTATCAGTCCATCAGGGACTCCACGCTTGATAGTTAAATCTCATTATCATTTCATTAATTAGAACAAGTCAACTTAATAACAGCCATATTTTAGCTGAGCAATGTTGAATCGCAGATTACCCACCAGCTGCAATCTCTGATACTGCAGTGTCCTGAAATTAACATGAGCAATGTGAAGCAATCATGCACTGAATTCCATTTAATTAAAAGCAACAGTACCCTTCTGAGAGCACTGTGCCTCTGATAACAGTGAAGGCTGGAGGTAGCACACACTCTCTGCCCAGTGAATAACTGCCAAAGCCATGACCTTTACTGTCAGTTCCCATCCCCACCCCCCCGCAGTCCAGTACAGCAGCAGTCTCCTAAAATAAAGTCACTTTATTATTCAGAAAAAAGGAACCCATCTCTCAGAGGCAGGATACTTAGGGCTAACAGCAAAGGAGGCTCCTTCAGAGAGAGCTGCAGCTGCAGTAGGAACCTCCTTTAAGGTGGACATGAAACACTAGATGCAGGTAGTATAATTTATAAAATGGATGCCCACTCTAAAAATCCTTGTAGGCTTAACACTGTTGGTGTAATTGAGCTAAAAATAATAATTCATTCAAGTAACATTTTTCAGGCTAGTGTAGCGCCCCCTTGTCCTAGCGGAGGATGTGACGTCATGCGCTTGGTTGGCTTGGAAGTACTATGTTACGTCACATTAACTTACAGCTGCTTTTTGTGTCATTTTATGCCGCCTTTAACTAAAGCTTTCCACTCTCATACTAGGTGACATAGTATCAAAGACATGTAGTTCAAACTACAAATTTCACTAACGTTTTATTTTTTACTAGCCCTGATACGTGTCCCCACCATTTAGCAAGCTGGCGGTGTCACGAGTTTGCTAACTAACTAGCAGGCCCTCTACCTTCCAAACTGATGGAAGTGCCTCATGATATCACATCCTACACTAGCACAAGATGATGCAACACTGGCCAGAAATTCCAGAAAGTGATGCAGTTGAATACTGTCACACTCTGAAGAAAACCAGGTATGTCCACTTTTAGATAATTGTGACTTTTTGCCATTTATTTATGTTTGTACTAGTTCACATATGTATTCACGATGGTCTTTTATATTGCTAATTATAACAGCTTAACATTGATAGTTAGATATCTATCTAACTGACATCGTTATTCACTGTGAATGTAAAGCAAGATTAGTTGCATCTTGTTGACACCAACATATCTGCCTCACTGACAACAATCCATAGAAATCCATGCAAACTGTCCACTGACAGCTGTGTGAAGGCAGGTTTCTGTTTGTGATGCTAAGGGTTCCTCATTGTGTTGTTTTAGGTTTGTTTTGTAAAGAACTCAGAAAATGTATTGTTTTATGCTCCTGAAATAATAGAATTTTGGAGATACGTGTTTCTCATCAGACAGCGAGAGTATGTTGGGGAGACCCCTTGACAGCTGGCCCCCGCTTTCGCTTCTGCTGTTGGTATCTCTACAGTAACTTACCCTGATACGCCTCATGGCTGCGACGATCTCCATGCGGCTGTTGGGTCGAGGGACATCCAAGCTGCCCACATACTGCAAAGTAGAGTGACAAAGGTCATTACAAGGCATCCTAAAAACACAATGATGACCAAAAAACTCAGTCTATCTGAGAACCACAGCATGTGAAAGTGCCCACTTAGCAAGTAGGACAGATGTTATGATACCAGCATAACATACCATACAAAACCAAGTAGATAAAGATCACTGCAATATTCCGATGCTCAATATTGTTCACAGAGCATAAAACTGTGAAGTACAGGAGAGGTAAAGGATATACAGAGACTGATCAGACAGAGACTAATCAGATGTTTGAGTCCTAAAGTGCTGAAGAATGAATAGAGTTATGTATTCTGCTAATAAAGGGATACACCCAAAACATTTATATTTAAATTAACTGGCAGTGTAGATGACCGCACTGTCAGTATTATTTTTAGCCAGATCATCATATTTACATAAAAAATGAATTTCCAGTTTGGAGTTTAAATTCTAGATTTTTTTAGATTTAAAAAAAAAAAAACGTTTGGATACATAATAACAAGTCAAAAACAACCTGTCTGTCATGTTTTACTAATCTTGAAAAGTTAGTAAGGGGGCGGCATGGTGGTGCAGTGGTTAGCACTATTGCCTCACACCTCTGGAACTTGGGTTCCAGTCTGTGGAGTTTGCATGTCGTCGTTGTGGGGTTTCTTCCGGGTACTCCGCTTTCCCCCCACAGTCGAAAAACATGCTGAGGCTGATTGGAGTTGCCAAATTGCCTGTAGGTGTGCATGTGTGAGTGACTGGTGTGTGAGTGTGCCCTGCGATGGGCTGGCCCCCCGTCCAGGGTTGTTCCCTGCCTCATGCCCGTTGCTTCCAGGATAGGCTCCGGACCCCCCGCAACCCAGTAGGATAAGCGGTTTGGAAAATGGATGGATGGAAAAGTTGGCAAATTAGTACGGAAAAATATTAATTTCCTTTCAAAATAAAAGTCCATGCAAACTGTTCATCTGGGTGCTACTTACACTAAGTACAATATAAGTATAATTGCTCAGCAAGGCATTCCTTCGAGAAACTCATTGTTTTAAAATGCTGTCTCATGTTTCCCAAACATGACTTATTTTTCTTGCCACTGCTTGCAGCGTATAGTGATGCCAGTCTCGCGAGTACATTGAGCAGGCCTTTGTTTCTTGTTGAAAGTTAAAGCAACCAGGAATGGCATACAAACCATTAAAAGCTACACAAATCTTTGCTTTGCGTGTATGTTATATTACTTAAATTCAATTAAACTTATTGCGTCGTTCCAGTTAGGTCACTATATAACTGCTATACTCAAGCAACAAACGCTACCTGTATTGCCATTTAGATACAGAGCGCAATGATTACCACTAATAGTACATATTGTTTTAGGCACAATCCAGTAAGCCTGTCTCAACTGTGCAGTTCTGAGAGTGGCTAAATGTTAATGGCTAGTATCAAACAGAAATTTTCTGGGGTCAAAGAGAAATATTTAGATATACCAACCTATTTCCTTAATCAATACAGGTAACATTTGAAAACATGACAATGTAACAAAATTACTGTGTTAATTTTAGGTACAACTAAACTAAATGTAACAGTATTGCCTAACAGAGACCCAAAGAAACCCTTCTGTTCCTCATTCAACTAAATTACATTAACATGTTGTGAGAGTCCTGATAATCCTGCCCTCTCGATCCTTTTGCCAAAATAGTTCAACTGCGTTCATCTGATAGAATACATTGACTTGAATGAATTTTTACAAATGTTACTACTTCATGATGCAAATTAAAATGAAAACAGAAAATGAAAGTTCAACTGTGCACTTCTTAAAGAAACCGAAATATTTCATAACACTATTGTAAAAAAATAGCCAAATTTGAAACAATTAATATTGTTTGCATACTGATAACAAATGTTATTGCAGATTTGTTAAAGCTGTGAGTTGTGTTACTTTTAGGTATCGTGAAACAGTTTCCCGTAGTTTATCCCGGCAAATCCCAGCCAGTGTTACCTGTGGCTTTGAAATGCTGTGTCCCGCTCAAGTGAGGGAAGCGCTCCAAAGGTCCCACAATGGCACTATTATAGGCAAATCCGAGCACATCACGAAACAATCAGGAAATAAACACATATTTAAAATAGGCTATACCAAAATTAATGTTTAAAAAAAGGTAAAAGTTACCTTAGCTTGAAAATTAATCCCATGCTGGTATGCCTCTTCGTTATGAAGCGGAACCCGCGAGTCCCCGATATCATCCACCAAGTTGTATCGGTTTCGCACCGGCATTTTTCTTATTACAGTATTTTGACAAGACGTGCAATGCCAGTCACAGTTAGCACTTGAGCCGCTGTACTTCCAAGCAGAAATCGATTAGAGCATAGTATCCACGTCTCCCCTACCAAAGCTGCAGACTTAGTACCGCTCCAAAGCCGCACTGTCCCTTATCGCCATCGATCCCGAATGAGGAATCCAGACGGCATGGATCTGATCGGGCGCCTGTTTTTCCTATTATTCCCAGCGTGTGAGCCTGTTTTGCCGTTCATACGCTGACCAGATCTCCTTTTGCAAGCCCCAGTTATCCCCCTTTCCCGCATGCGTTCCCAGGTTTCCGAAACTGCGGAAGAGACACGTTGCATACCATCAGTGTGCGAATGCTGCTTTGGAGCTTGTGGATGGCCAGAGGGACATATGCAGTTCACCATCAGCAGTGGATCTGCTCATCAGGCTCTCCGATTGGGGTAAAGTTATATCACATGATGAAGTACTGGCTGAATGGCACGACCGAGTGTGGTATTTTAAAGTCAGGGTGCCTTCCCGGTGCCAGCAGGTCATTGCACTGCACTCATTTTGTTCAGCTTCCCTGACCTGATCATGACTTCTCAAGCAGATAATGTAGCACGGGAGAGAGATATCCAGGGTACACTGGCACAGAGATATCTTCTATGTTATTGGAAGTTATTTAATTATGTTTGAATTCTATCGATGTTTATACTGTAACGCAATTTGCGCCAAAGTGTTATATTTTGGTGAAACAAGAAATGCTTAAAAATAAGGCAGACCGATCTGTTTGAAGTGTTTAATTATCCATTTACGCCTCAATTGATATTTAATAAATAACGTAGGCTACTGGAGATCGCTTAATACTCCCAAATCGTTTTTAAAAGTAAGATAAAATGGGTTTTATTCATTTTAAAACTATTTTTGTATAGTATACAGTAATATGGTTTTACGGGTTGAATTTCTATGAAATAAACAAAAATCACAAGCAAGTGAACGAACGGTAACAACGAGTTCCCTCTGTTGGAACAAAGTGGAAGTTAAACTCCTTTTGATTTAAGAAAACTTTCGATCCAGTCTGTTGACAAAGGGGCTGAGTTTCACCATTGAGAAGAATCTTTTATGAAATCCTACACATTTATTTTTGCTACTGAAAAATTAACAGTTTAATCACTAATATTTTTGGCAGTGGGAAATACATTCAATAATACACTAAATGGAACCAAACAAATGCATTTATTTGTTAAAAAGAGAAGAATGATGATGTTTGATAATCGTTGTAACACTGCAGGAATAACGGTACAACAAAGGCATTAACACAATGCGTATCCTGAGCAGCTGGAAAGAGTTCGTAAATTATAAATACCTGTCTCCTGGACTCATCTTCACACATATAAAACACTGCATTTGAAATTCAGAAAGGATCATACGGAACTTTAAAGGGTCAGCATTTTTGCTCATTTCAAGTACAAATAGGTGATAAATTGATGATTCATTACAAGGACCTGCCTCCAGACAATCAGCTCTCCCAAATAAAATACACACTTAGCAAACGGTCACGCGCTACGCATAACGTCCATATCGCAAAATAATCAAGTTAATAGGAAGCCTTGAAAATCTGTGTAGCTGCTCTCTGGTACTTTTAGCGCATCGAAAAGCATCCCTCACTGACTAGCCGTAAAAGATCAATTCGCAACTGAAATAAATTACTCCGGTCTTGTCTGGACGGCCATTTCTTGCTAAATATGTATTAAAATCAGTTTTCATCACTTTCTCCTGCTTCTGCTTCCCATCTCTGGACAAAATCCAACATGTAATATCACATAAAGATCAACTGCAAAAAGCCACTATGAATGCAAGCAGCAATACACAAGCATAAAAATCTAACTATTTGTAGACCAGTCGTGTCAGGGGTGAGAATTGGCTACATATTGTTTTGCTGAATGTGTTCAGAATGGAACTTTATATTATACTGTAGTACAGCTATGTTTTAATATACAGCCCAATTAGCTACTCAGCTGATAATCACTGCCTGTCCAAAATAGGGCTGAACAAAAATAATCAAGAAGCGTGTAACTTCTGTACAAACAATATATATACCTGTATACACTTTCATTTTGTATTGCCTTAATTGTTGTGCTAATTTACGATGCAGTTTTTACTGAATCTTTATTAAGCATTTCAGGGCAACTATGTTGGGAAGTTTTGCTATATATAAGTAAGTTACCCTGAATATAAAATGGACTGGCTTTCCATACTGAGTGGGCCCTGCCTTTGGTCCTGCTTTTCTGGGGTAGGGCTGCCTTGACCTTGTGCGGAATAATAGAAAAGTGACACTTCATTCATGCCTGTGGCATAACTGTCTTTTTTTCCTGTCCCGTCTTGCTCTCCATGAGACACACAGACACATATACAGGTCAGAGTAAGTTTGGAGGTCACAGCACTGGGTCAGCCAGTGTCCAGCACCCCAGGAGCAATTTGGGAATGGGCCCCACTTAAGGGCCCAATGATGGCATCATTCTGCCGGCCACAGCACTTGAACCGGAGTTCCAAACCCACAGAGCCATGCAACACCCTTAGACATTATGCAAGATTGATGGATGGATGGATGGATGAATGAATGACCAATGAGGTTTGCAGTGACTGGTGGCCTAGAACGTTGAGACTTATGCAGTCTGTGTGTGTTTTCTGTGTGGAGTCTGCCGCCTCCTACAGGATGGGCTCCCCCTTTGGGTCTGGATAGGGTTAGGGCTTCCTTTGCTGCCCCCTGGAGGATGGGTTCCCCCTTTGGATCTGGTTAGGGTTAGGGCTTCCTTTGCTGCCCCCTGGAGGATGGGTTCCCCCTTTGGGTCTGGTTAGGGTTAGGACTTCCTTTGCTGCCCCCTGGAGGATGGGCTCCCCCTTTGGGTCTGGATAGGGTTAGGGCTTCCTCTGCTGCCCCCTGGAGGATGGGCTCCTCCTTTGAGCCTGGTTAGGGTTAGGGCTTCCTCTGCTGCCCCCTGGAGGATGGGCTCCCCTTCTGTTTCTGGTTAGGGTTAGGGCTTCCTCTGCTGCCCCCTGGAGGATGGGCTCCCTATTTGGGTCTGGTTCTTCTCAAGGTTTCTTCCTTCTAGGGAGAAACCCTTCCCACTGTCGCCTCTGGCTGCTCGCTGGGGGCTTTGGGTGGGGATAATGTAACAAATGAAACTGAATGGGATTGAATTGGAATGAAAGGAATTGAATTGAATTGAATTTAATTGATACAATCAGTAACACATTAACTCAAATGCAGTGCATTATTTTCAGTGAAATGGAATCTGATTACCTTAAGACTGAATCACAGGAGTAAATATTGTATACAAATTCTTTTAAAGGTTTCACTACTTTATTCCATTTATTGTGAAAAAAGAAACAACGCCGACAATAATAATATTCGGAAAGCACTTGATGCGCTAAAATCCATCAGTAAATCCATCCGCCTCCACAAGGAGGCGCTGATCTTCTCTCATAATTTTTTTTCTACCAGAAACTCACTAGAACACGGATTAGCTCCAGCTGTAGTTGTATTAGCTGCAAGCTACTTACAGGGACAGAACATATGTAACCCACACATACACACACATACACACACACACGCACACACATACACAGCTTCTGTTGAGCCTCTTTAGTCATGGAGATCGAGTGATTAGACTAGTGACTGGTGCTATTTTGAATCATTACACATTCCATTGTCAGAAGTGTTGTAAATTCCTGAAATGATCTCCTGGCACCGTATGTAACTTCACATGGATACCTGTTCCTGCAGAAGAAAGGGAAGAGTGAATATGTGATCTGCCATCGCTGAGCCTGCTGTGATCAGCCTAAATCATGTTGCGTCATGAGCAGTGAATTTTCTGGGGCTGAAGGAGGCAGCGAGAAGAGTGGGAGGCATCAGGAAGCCAGCTGCATTGTTAATAATCAGCCACTGATATTGCCATTTGCTTAGAGAGCCTGTATATTTCAGCAAGCACTTTCGCTCTGCTCAGATTTTAAAACATACAGGCACAATGGTGACAAGGACTTCACTCTACTTGCCCACCGGTTACCATGGTGTTGAGCTGCATCGTGATCTCATTTATTTATTTATTTGGCTGTTTAATGTTTGGTTCTCTGTTTTTTCCCCACTAATAAAATATATCAAGGATATATGCTGCGTGAATTTTGTCCTACAGAAATATTGTCTTTGTGTATGTCTCACTCATGTCTGCATTATTTGCATTTTAAAGAGAAAGAGAAAAATAAGCCAATGAACTGTCTATTCATATCTCACTTTAAAATGTGTCATTTTTCCAATATAAATGCGATGCTCTTTGCTATGGAGCTGTTACATGTCAGCAGCCACTTCTGTCCTCCTCACACCTGCTTCCTGCCGGCAGGCTCTGCTGCTCCGAGTCCTTTACTCAAAGTCAGTTGATTTTTTTCAAGATCTGATCAATTTTTGTGTTACATTTTGCCCTGCCATAGTGTACTCTTTGGTAACTAAAGACACGTAACAGAGTACTGTACTAATAACTAACTGAATGACACTATAGTTTCGTGTGTGAACATTATTATTATTATATAATATAAAGAAATGTATGTCCATCAATGTACAGGTATTTCAGAGACATACAATTATTCTTATGATGTATTACATACACGAATTAAAGCATTATTATCAGTTCAGATTGCTATTGCTAATGGAAACATGTTTTATTGGCAAACACAACTAGAGGTTGGAAATAACCTGGGACAATTCAAGGAATGGTGACTAGATAATGCTGGAGCCACAACAATGTAATCCCTCAATGACCCTCCCACAGCCAGCCCCCATGCGATCTCCCCTCCCATACACCCCAATCTCCACCTCTGGCTCCCCACTAAGAATGAGCGGCATCTAATTTCATACCTTATATCGCGGAAGGTGGTATATTCAAAAGCGACGTTATTTTGGCATCTTCACAGGGGGCCCCCTTGATAAAATACACTGTTTGGGGGGGGGGGGGAGATGCCTATGATAAACAAAACATGGGACAAAGAGAAAAGGGAGAAAGCAGGAGGAAAAGTTCAAACTTGAAAATCTACATTATCAGGGAAGGATATGATGGATGGATATGGAAATGGGGAGAGACGACATTTTGTATCCTACAGATTAAAGTAGATAAGAAAAGACTTCTCAATGTCGGACTGAAGATTGAATTATTGTTTTTCTGCGATACAGTAATTTTATACAAAGAAATATATTCTATTAGCAGATTTATCCATAAATTGATTGTTAATGATTGCTTAGATGTTCAGTTTAATGAGATTTTTTTTTCTGAAATAGTAAGTGAAATTAATAAAGGGCTTCTATACTCATTCAGAATGTTGATCCGGGTTATACCTCCGAGTAGGCAGATCAATGTAGTTTTTTTTAATGACTGCTATCCAAAAGTTAATTGGTTGTCAAGTCCACATGGCATACAGATAATCATCAGAGGTACTACGGGAACACTGAGGACAAACACCTGTATCGGCTAAACCCATTTTCCCATATTCCTAAGTGGTCTGCAAGTGATGAATAACTGTGCTGTTTTACTAGAATGAAACTAGTTGTCTTTTGAATGTTTGTATCCACAAGTCAGGCTTAAAAGACATTCCCAAGTCATTTTCCCATTTGGTAACTTGTACAACTAGCATGTTATATGAAGTTGACAGGAGTCTGTAGCGTAAATTAACTGAAAACCAGTTCTCATTGCTTTACGTGATATTCGGGAGAAATAGCAGATCACGCATTGGAACTGCCTGGGATACAAACATCATGCATGTAATTAAACTCTTCAGCCAATAAGGGCAAAGTTGTGTCGTCACGGAGGCGGTTCCAGTTTGTGCAGCTGGGTGAGAGGTCGCAATGCATATAACCATAATGCATTGCATCAGGATCAAAATGCATTTCTTTAAGCCAGCACTGTAAGCAAGTCGAACGCACCTAATTACCGCACTGGCGGAATAAACGGAAATGCGGACTTAATACAGAGGACTAATGACAACAACCAAAAACAGCTGATCACATGGGGATCCCACACGAGGTTAACGAGGGGGCGTGGCAAACGGAAGGAGCGGATGATTGGGGCAGGATAGGGGTAATGTTGGGACAACATCTTTATCGTTTTGGAAGCAATTAAGAAAAAAATGCTCTTCCTGTTTTACCCTGTTCATTTTGTTTTTAAATGCTAAAAAAACATATTTAGGTGTAATTTTGGGGGGCCGGGAACCAATTCATTGGTTTTCCATTATTTCTTATGTGAAAATTAGATCAGAATTCAAACTTTTTAGGATTCGATCCACAGTCCAGAACGGATTAAGTTTGAGAACCGAGGTACCACAGTATATGACATTCTGATCTTCTCCAACTCTTCAGATGCACATTTGTGTTCAGCATATTCTCCACATACTTCAGAAATATCAGCTGCATTCTTCTCAAGTGCCCTGGTTTATATGTCTAGCAGTTGTACAAGTGTATCCTGGGAATGTCAATGCGATCAGCAATAAGCCGTAGTCCGATACTCTAAAATGCATTCAGGTATTCCTTAGTTTTACTAACTTTTACAAATAGTTCATGTGTGACTTCAGTGTTATTCCTCAGTCTCTCTGCACTCTAACAAAAGATTCCCACCCCACATCCAGTGGACTGCAGCTGCAGAGGCAGCCTTCAAAGATGAGCATAAATCACTCACTTCTGCTCCTATTCTGATCCATGTCAATATTGCACTTCATTTCAGCATGAAGTTTGATCTATTTGATGTGGGTGCTGGGGCTGTTCTGTTGCAGAGGTCTGACAATGCATGCTTCTGCATTCCTTTCCTGATTCTACTCAGTAGATGAACAGAACCGTGATATTCAGAATAAAGAACTACTGGCCAAAAGCCTTCCATTTAGCAGCATACATTTACCCTGGAGCAATCAGAGGTCTTGCTCAGAAGCCCAACAGTGAAATCACTCTTCTGGCCCTGGGAGTTGAACCAGCGACCATCTGGTCACAGGAACAGCCTCCTCACCTGATAAATCACACACTGGCCCCGGGAAGCCAAGCATTTAATGTTTAAGCAGACTAAATTGGCACTGTTTTATATTATTTATTAGGTTCTGACCTCAGAATTTCATCCAATTTAAGGCACTTTCACACATATAGTTTGTTGACTCTGATATAGAGCAGTTGATGAGGTTGTGGACTTGGAATGTTTTTCCCTCGTTTGGGTTTGTATTCACATAGAGTAGAATCCAAGCAAACCAAGATGCACCGCTACACACCACGTGAGACAGTCCACTCCGCTTATTGGTCAGATGTGTGTGTGGCAGGAGCAAGAAAGTAAAAATGGGAAGAAGGTTCTGTGTTTGGGATTATTGCATATTTCTCTGCTGTTTAATATGGAGCAGTGGCAGAGATGGCCTTTGTTCATAGCTGTGGTAATTATCTGGGAAGTATACCAAGCTGCACTACATGGGTAGAAAGCCCAATTCACTTCGAGGACACATCTTGGAAATGCTGCACTGCCTGAGACTTTGCGAAGAAGACGTGCTTGACATCGGATCATGTTCTCACCACAAATGAACCACTGCAGAGTTCCTTTGGGACCAGAGGAGACCACCTCCTCTCAAGCGTCTCAGTGTGATTGTTTTTGGTCGCACCTGAGTAAGAAAATGAACATGAACCAGGGGCTGGTGTAGCAAGCAAGAGTTGCCATTAACTCAAAATGCTGAACTAATATCTCATTACAGGACAGATGTCCTCTTTTCATTGGTATTAACAAGATTTAGCACAAATAGCCAAAGGGCTCGAAATGCAAAAATAATGGGCATTAAGGTATTGAAATATGCTCCTTGGTTCCTTCTCGACACATCTTACATGAGAGTGCAGGTTCTGACGCTGAGCCTGGTAGAGACTGAAATGAGGCACCAAGCATTTTTGCCAGCATTGTATCATCTGTTTATTGTTTATGATGGTGAACGTTTATAATTTTTGTACCACTTCTCTGAAAATGATAAGAAATACGGTACATGGGGGTTTATTTTGACATTGCGGCTGGAGGCATGGGTCCCCGAGCTGGAATTATCACAATCGATTGGTTGTGTGGTTAACTGTGAAATTTTATCAATATATTGTGTAAAGCTTCATGCAACACCCACTTTGGGAATACCTATTCAATGTGGTGATCATGTGTTATCGACAGTGCTTAACATTTTTGACAACTTTGATAAAAAATATAGATGTAAACAAGACTCACTGTAATCACTGATTACACTTACTACCTAAATGGAAAATATACTGTGAATTAAAAAGTTGCTTTCTGATTACTATTTAATATTACCTGAATTTGCATACATTAACTTTAATTTAAGCTGGCTTAAATAGTATTAACTTTACTTTATGTGGAACTTAAAATTTGAAAATCAAGTCATAAGCTTTCTTACCCACATCTGACTTGTCTTACATGCTTGAGGAAATCCAATTTGTAAGTCAGACAGGATTTACTTTTAAATCCTTTCTGACTAGCTTGGCTCTGGGGTCTCACAATTTACTATTTTATTTTTCAGTAAAGTGAGTATTACACCTGTTCTAGTATTCTAGTATTACATCTGTTGTGTCTTGACAATACATTTTCAACTGTGTCTTCCTCTTTTCCGTTTTTGCTAATTATAAATGCTTCAGGCTATGATAACTTATATTCATTGCCTAGACCATTATTACATTAGTTCTTTTCTATTCTACCTTCTTTCTCCATAAAGTGTCTTGCTGTGCCTGGTGCTTCCCCCCTTCCTGAATAATTTGCCGTGCTTCCAGGAAATTGCCCCAGGATATAGCTCCGTTCATACACGTGAATAAGCAGTTATGCACGTCAATACTTGGCCTTGAAAATGACTGGCACGCCAATAAAAAATTGACTTCTTGAAATTGAGAAATGTGAAAGAACAAGAAATTATAAATTACACCATGATTTGTCAGTTTTTTATAAAGGTGTGCTTGGGATGGAAGACAGCAGATAATGGATCATGAGTCCATTGCCTATTTCCTTTTTCCTCATGAAATGCAAGCCCTGAATGTATAGCCTTTTGAAAATGATTTTTAGAAGTACGTCTTGGGTGCATTCCAAACTTGTTTTTGTACAAAAACTGCTGACTTTTTCATTGCGAGATGATATAATTCAATTGGAAAACAAATGCAAGTGAACATGTCAGGAACACAGACTTATAATAACGAATTTAGGTGGGATACATATAGACTTATAATAGTGAACTTAGCAGCGATACATATAGACTTAAAACAGCATATGGCAAGTAATACGTACAACACCTACAATGACTGACAGGGGAATAGGGAACATATATACACAGGTAACAAGGGCAATATGAGGGACAGATGTGGGTCTTTATGAATTATACATATTAGGGACTTGGGCCTACAGGAAACAGATGAGGATAATTAACAAGGACTAAAGACTCAAACACTAGGAGATACGAGTTACTCCACTGAAATGACATAACTACAAAAGTAGATACAGGCAGAGATAACCAAGAACAAAGGTACAACACAAGGACCAAAACAAACACATTAACACAAGAACATAATTAACCTCAGGAAAATAAAAACGGATAAGAAAATACCCAACGATGGTAGGGATGCATGGTACTCAGCCCCACACTGAACTCACTCAGCCAGATGGTGGCTTCGGGAGCAGGGGAACATCATGGGGCTGTGAGATCATCGGGAACCACAGAAAGGAACGGGAAGGCCAGCGACCCCTGCTGGCCAAAGGGGGAAAAGACAGACAGAAAGGGACAAAGCAGAGATCCTGACAGTTATTCTCCTTTTATGATGGTGGAAGAATAATAGTGAATAATAATGAGCATAACTTGTTAAATTTACTTCCAAGACAGTTAAGCAAATCAACACAATCCTCCAACTGTATAGAGAAACATGCATTTGAAATAGAGACTAACATTTCAAGATGAAAAATTTCATTTCCAAGTAATAGTCCTATCATGTACAAGTCCTAACTCATAATTTGAACGGGGCTTCTCACTGCGACCCATCCTAGTTTCACATGAATATGTGTGTTTGTTCTTTGCATGTCTTCCTTATTTGAAAGAATGCCACTAAATGGAGAAGGGCTTTTGGTGGTCTCTGATGTGAGCTGAAGAAAACAGGCTGGCCGAAGGGATCGCCTTCTGCCAGCTTGGCCCCCGGAGGCGCCGTGCAGTGCATGAGGTGAGATGACAGGCTGGTGATGGGCCACCTCTTCTATGCTGGCTCCTATCGCTACATGGCATCCTGTTTATACTTAAGCATTCCTATTGTAAAGCAAACTGATTCTGACCTGCTTTTCTGTTGTAATTGACTGCTGTTGCTGTTGGGAGGGAGGCAACTTTCGGCTAATCCAGCTGGGGGAAGCTTGATCTGACTCCACACGGGCATTTTTGTTTACAAAATCAATGAGCCGTGGAGAGGAAGCTGATATAATTGTTCCAGCATATATGCGTCAGGTGCTTATGTGACTAGTCATGGTCGTAAAACTAAATAACTATATTTCACCTTAATGTTCAAGAACATTACAAACTTTAGTGGCTGAACCGGAATGTTGTGCATTTTGGGCTGAAAAATGGAATATTTGGTTTATTGCTGTGTAGATGAACACTGATGTGAATATGAAGTTTATTACATATTCTAATAAGTAAAAAGTAAAGTATATTTTTTCATTGTTGCTGTATAATAAGTATAATGAAAATCTAGTTTTAGGTCAAAACTGAAATTGTGATAAATATGTGTAAAAACATGACCCACACACACGCACATGCACATGGATTTGTAATTATGAATTTGTAGGGACTCTCCATTCATTTCTATGGAGAAAACTCTAATCCCAACATGACAACCTTAACCCCATACCCAGCCCTAACCTTAACTATAAGTAATCAAACTAAATGTAAGGCTTTTAGAATTTTAATTTTTTTGATTACATTCACAGATCTCTGAGGGGACCTGAAAAATGGTCCCCACAACGTCAACATAACAGGTTTTTACTACTTCTTCGAGGGACAGTTGGTCCTCACTATGTAATATAAACCTAATCCACATACACGTGTGTGTGTGTGTGTGTATGTGTGTGTGTGTGTGTGTGAGTGTGTTTGTATAGTTGCTACTGAGTGTACCCAAAGTCTGAAAGGGAAAAATAAGAAAATCCTTATTCATTATGAGGAAACCAGCTGGGAAAAAAATAACTGCTGTGAACAGAGGAAGAACATGCAGACTGGTACACAAAGATACAGGGAGAAGCAGAGGGAGCCAAACGCAGGACCCCGACAGTGACCCCGACAATGACATGCTGCAGTGCTATACAGTGACATATCATATCATCCAGTGTTACACTGTGGCCATTCATTATATTCATACATATTAAATACAGTTTATCAACAGCATTTTCTTTCATTGAAATAACCTTTACAAACTTTCTGTTATAATAATTTTGTGTGTGATTTTAGGTCCTTCATTAAACATTTAAATGTGATTTTTTTAATTGATAGCTCTGAATATTCTTTCATAATTTATTTCTTAAAAATCAGTATTTCACCTAATTAAAACCCAATAAACACCCAAAAGCCCTTCAGTGAACAAGGGAGAAAACCAGCTCTGCAGAATGATAACTACAAAGCAACAGCTTGTGCTTCAGTGCTCTCAGCGGGATGGGGATGTCTCATGGTAAATGCTCGAACCAGAGTGTGGCTGGACCAATGATCCCACACACCGGTGCAACTGGGAGACAATTGGAGAGCATGACCTTGTTTGCTGTCTGCCACAATGTTATCCTTTTGCTTTTACTATTAACATTTTGTTCCAGTTTTGTGTTTCTATAGTACCTATTGTTAGGGAGATCCAGCTATTTAGTCCTGTAGTATTTTAACAGTAATTATTAAGCACACTTATATTTTTTTCTCTATATTGTTGTTCCTTTAAAAATACTCAACCTAACCTTATTTGCCATAATTTTTTGTGTTGACTCTACCTTTACAAAAAGGTATTTCTTTCATGGTAAAATGTTCCTTGGGAGTTATTTTGCTTACATAACATTGATAAATCTAAATAGCATGACTAATGAGTTGAAATAAGTCAAATTAAGCCATGTCACTAACTGAGTTCATCATGAACTCTAAAAATAAAATTCTAAAAATAAATTCTTCTGGCAATCTCAGTATGTAAAATGCTTGTCACTTTGATACCAGCAGTGATAACCAATATAGATAAATAATTACTGACCTCTGCAACACAAAATGTTGGACTACATCTACTTTTACATTTTTTTTATTTTAGTGAACATAGAAGTGTGAACTGGCTTAGAATCACATTTTTTAAATCATAAGTAATGTTTTGCAGTATAAATACCATATGTAAGACAGGAAGGGTAGCTTATACACCCTGAAATATATCTGGCTCTTTAAGCCTACTGTTATAGCTCTTTGATATTTTATGCACACCACTATATATGCCTGTTTAAATAAGCTGTTATCTGCAATGTTTGAATATGATGGAAGAGACCTTTCAGAGGGATGATCTATAAGTGCTGAAATATGAATGGCAATTACAGTGTTAAAATTCTGAAAGAAGATCTGAAGCAAGCTATATATAGTCTGTAATAGACTTAATAGACCATTAAAGACAATATGAATATCAATAAATTTAGCATTTTAAAAATCCCATAGTAATAATAATAACTGAATTGAACGGAATTTACTTTATTGGCATGCAGACCACATAACAAGGGTTGTACAGCTGAATGAAATTGCATTTCTTCAGTTTGATGTATGACCATAGACACAAGTCAAGTGCTACGTTATACGACATTATAAAACAAACATTATACAACAAATGTTACACAACAAAAAAAAGTGTAACACCATCAGATACTTCAGATCTTCAAATTAAATTAAATGGCTAGTGGTGGACATTATGATGGAAAGGAGATCCTTCAGTTCACCCTGTGCCCATTTCACCCCAACAGCACCCAATTTCTCCAGGCTATCATTTCCATTATGGAGGCTCTGCACAGCATAGCAGCTTCATGGAGTCCAACATCTCCAGGCAGATTCCTCTGAGCTTCATCCTTTCCATTATGGAGGCTCTGCACAGCCTGGCAGCTTCATGGAGTCCAACATCTCCAGGCAGATTCCTCTGAGCTTCATCCTTTCCATTATGGAGGCTCTGCACAGC
>JABFEA020000041.1:4900998-4917397 GCA_019775915.2 Cyphomyrus plagiostoma | reverse complement strand
CGTTGCTTCCGGGATAGGCTCCGGACCCCCTGCGACCCAGTAGGATAAGCGGTTTGGAAAATGGATGGATGGATGGATGGATGGATGGATGGATGGATGGATGACTTTTAATTCAATAAGTCTGAAAAGATCCATGCAATACTTTTAGAGTTGTTGTGCTCACAAGTGCCTCCTGCAATTCCCTTCCTTTATTGGTCAGAAGCTGTTCATAAGTCCGGGTGGTCATTAAAGAGGTAAATGAGGAGAAACTGTAAACCGTAGATAAGTATACATTTGGATATACTGCATACAGTTGTTGTATGGGGCTGATACAACATTGAACAAAGAGAAGATTAGTCAATTTAATCAGTGGCAGGAGCTGAGTTGTCTTACAACCTTGGGGACAAAAGATTTCCTCAGTCTGTCAGTAGAGCAGTATTGAGACAACTGTCTGCCACTGAACATACTACTCTGCCTGGTGATTGTACTGTGCAGTGGGTGGTTGGAATTGTACATGCTGGGCAGCAGTTTAGTCAGAGTCCATTTTTCAGCCACTGAAACGCAGGGATCCAGCCCCATGCTAACCACATGACCAGCTCTCCATACCAGCTGGTACAACCAAAAAGCATCCGTCTTCTTAATGCTGCCTCTCTGGCAGACCACAGCATAGAAGAGAACCCAGCCTTCTCAGGAAGAGCCTATTCTGCCTCTTCCTGTATAGTTAGAGGGTGTTGGCTGAACGATCCAGTTTTTCATTCAGCTGCAGCCATAAATGTTAGTGACCTAGGGCATAGTACAGACAGAAATGAGGGTGACGATCTGCTACTGGCTCAGAGACAAACACCAGGAAAAGCTCAAAATATCAGGACCATGAGGGATCAAAACTAAGACAGGAACAACACAAATTAACAAACCAAATAAACCATAAGCAAATACAATTAGGAAGCAGGACTAGGGAACCCAAACACCGCGGCACCTAATACAGTGACTCACTGGAGAACAAAGCAGGGCAGGCACCCAAATACACAGAAAACTGTGGCAAACAAGGAACATGTGTAAGACAATCAATTAACCAATCGACAAACATTGACACAAGGAAACAGACAACAGGTGGAACAAATAACTAATGGGCACAGAAACTAAGAAACTTTAAAAATACCAAAAACTAGGAAACATTAACTGGGAATCATAGGATTTTCATGGATTTTCATCCATTTGATACGATGGGATATACAAACATCTGTTACTGATCCATAAGCCTGAACATTACCTGCCACAAGCCAGGTCAGCTGTGCAACATTACTTACCAAGGTAATATGTCCTGCTAATAGCTTTGTGATATATAAATGACAAATGAGTTTCCTTTAAACGTCTACATCTTTGCTTTAAACGTCTAAACATACAACATGATTTTTAAAAATTATTTGTGGCATTAGCCCTGACATTTTATTTTTTCATCACAAAAAGTGGTTCAGTACTGAAAAATCACCTTGTGAATAAATATTTTCACTGTCCCTGAACTAGCTTAATGCAATCAGACTTTATTTAAATGGGATATTACATTCACTGACGCTGGGCATTAAATGATGTAACATTACTTTAAGCAATACATCAAAACTTGAAATAAACCTTCAAGTGTAATGAAACAAATAAACATGAGTAAATAAATTAGCTGTGATGTGTCACTCTCTTCAGCACATGTAAGTGACCTTTTCTTTTTCAGATGGCTTATTTCTGTGTAGGTAATGAATTCAAGCCTGAGCACAGAGTTTGGAAGACAGACCATAGGATGCAGATCATGGAAAACAGTCTAATGAATTAGCTAATATTTGATCAAAGAGGGAAAACAACAGTCAGAGGAAAGCATTACTTCCTATGAACAGAAAACAGTAAAAGCATTTATTAATTTCATCTGATCAAGCTAGCTGCTTTAGATTAAATGTATGTGTTTTTAATATTCTAAATAAAACATTCACAACCTAGTTCTCCATTTTTGTTCCCGCTGTTCATCAAAGGTTGATGTGTTGAACTAAAATATACTTTTCTTTGGGATCAAAAACAGCTGACTCAACCCAATGCATAACAAGGACTTTTTCAAGATTTTTTCAACAGGAACCTTTTTCATACTCCAGAATGCTGGAAAAATAAATCAAACTAGTAAGAGGTACTGTATTCCCCAGACAACCCCATCACCTGCTCCGCCCATCTAATCCTTACTCCTCACACACTCACCAACCAGTATTATTTCTGGAAGTACTCATGGATTACCTGGGAATGTGAAAGCCAACAGATGTGTTATTACCCAATTGCAGGTACAGCTAACTGCGTAATTGGTGGGGAAAGATTCTGCAAATTGCCATGTAAGTGGAATATACAGTAAATTAATAGGTGTATTTTCAGAGGTGCAAGTCAGAACCATGACTTGGAGCATTCCGAGAACCTCCTTTCTTGTTTACAAGCTGTTTGGTAAATTGTGAGACAGGAATAAGATATTTTTGTAATGCCTTTCCAAATTTGATATACAAAAATATGAATGCACACACAAAAGATCCATTACTTTGACAGGATGTAACCCCATCACTGCACTGAAAAACTGCTAATAAAACTCAAAGACTCACAGGAAACAATAGCACAACTATTCAAACAAACAAGCACATCATCAAAGGGAACAATTATCTAAGATCTTATAAATAACCCAGTTTCACTACCTGAGGAATCTGTAGACATGAGGTGTGAGATCAATTACCATGGAGATGTAAAGATTACCGAATTGCAGCCCTTTAACGGTGTCCATAATACCTAATTGCAGCCCTTTAATGGTGTCCGTATTACCCAATCGCAGCCCTTTAATGGTGTCCATATTACCCAATCGCAGCCCTTTAATGGTGTCCGTATTACCCAATCGCAGCCCTTTAATGGTGTTCCTGCCACCTGTATAGTGTCACTTGTCAGCAACTTTGGGGTTATGGCACCCAAATGTTCAATAGTACAGTGGATTGTGATTAACTGAACTTTCTATGTATAAGAAATACAGCTTAAACCTTATTTATGTGCATATGCAATTTGAACCAGTGTTGTTGAATCATAACGCACCACTTTGGTTTTGCAACCGTGTACAGTAATAATAGTGAGAATTTTTCTCTTCACTACTGACAGGGACATCATGTGCTTTACCTGACAGTTCCTACTTATTCAGTAACCCCTTCCACTTCAGTAAGGAATTGCAATATCATGCCAAAACTAAAGCTCATAAAATGCAACACATTTAAAATCTGTTTTTCTTAAATATCTTCACAACGAAAAGCTCCCATTGAAACAGAATATGAAACTTGCATATCATCACCAGAAAAACTATTACAATAGATATGATTGCCTTGGGCTAAAGAATATAAAAAATAGAATAGAGTGACTGAATAAAAATACCAGATTCAATGAAATTATAATATTATACTAGTACTATTTACTATATGGAATATTCACTAATGTTTCTTATTTATTTGTTTGTCTGTCTGTTTTGTTTGTTTATACTACCCAGTAAAATAAATATTATCTTCTGATCATTGGCCAAAATGAGTGAGATACCTGAACTCTAAATTCCCCTGAAGATCTTGCATATCGGGAAGAATCAGTGAACAGTGCCACTAGTTAACATGCCAGGAACTATGACTGGCAGAAGCTGGGAGCTGCAGCAAATGGCAGGAAGGCCTGAAACTTCACTTCTTCTGTTTGCTCAGTCACTGTTTGTACTAAGACGCTTATTTTTTTGATTTCATGCAAAGAGATTTCAAGGCAAACACTGGCTGCCATGTGAATCTGGTGGGATGGGAAAACACATTTTTTGTTCAAGGCTATCGACCTTAGTGTTCTGTCAGAAGTTTTTAATGCTCTGGGCTATGCTGTAATGAAAGCGAAATAAAAATGTGATTAAGAAAGCAAGAAAACTGCTGCACTGTGAGATGTTCAGGGGCCTTGGATGATTATTAAGCTTCACTCTTTTATGTTTTTTCGTGGCATCATGGCTCAGTGGATAGTGGATGGGTAGTGGACGCTTGCAGGGCAACCGCATGACCGAGGCGTAATGAGTGAGGGGGAACAAGGCAGCTTAAACAAGCAAATGCTCTTTTACTGGATGTCCTGACAACGATGGCAACAGTTGCACATGCAGACCCCAACTCATGCAGACCCCTACTCATGCAGACCCCGTCTCATACACAGACACAGATCTGTGTATTTTTAAGCCTAAAACTAACATATATCTTCATTACATGGACAGGACTGGGGCCAATATTTACACGACAACAGACTAAGTGGCCAGCACATGCTGACTATCAGAACTATTTTCAAAAGCTAATCTAGTTCATGTGCTAGCATCATGACACATATGTCATTTACACAGCTATCAGTTGGATTTATGTGCATATGTTTTAGTTAAACCAATTACAGATTAATTCCTTGACTACCAGTTCTTTAACTAAAGAAAAAAGCAAAAACAAATCTCTGTGTCAGCACCGCACACTTGTGTTTAATGAAAAATAATTCTAAACAGGCGTAGTCAGTTTTGACAAACTAAAGCAATGTATTTACACTCAGTGGCAACGTTATTAGGAATGTCTGTTTCAGAAACTGCAGTTACAGTAACCCTAATAACCCCTCTTTTTTGAGCAGAAAAGCTTCTCTGAATGCAAAGCACATTGAAACATCAGATAGATGAACTACGACAGTAGACGACCACATTGGCTTCCACTTCTCTCAGCTACAAACAGGAGATTGAGACAACGTTTGGCACGGGCTCATCAATACTGGACAGCAAAAAATTGGAAAAGTACTTCATCTGGTCAGATGAATCATGATTTTTGACACAACATGCAGATTGCAGGATTGAAATTTGTTATAAAGCACATGAATCCATGGACCCAGCCTGCCTTGTGTCAGCTGTTCATTCTGGGCATGGTGGTGGTGTAGTGATGTGAACAGCAGCGGAGCGATGTGTAAATGCCACAGACTATCTGAGCATTCTTTCTTGCCATAAGCACCCAGTTATGGCCCCAGTTTCTCAGTGTCCTAATGGGTACTTCCAGGATAATGCATTTCTCAAGCTACTTCAATGAAAATGACAATGGGGACGGTGTTCTTCGGTGGCCATCCCAGTCACCTGTTTTCAGTTCAACAGAGCACCTATGGGATGTGGTGGAATGCAAGATTTGCAGGATGGATGTGCAGAAAACAAATCTGCAGCAATAATGCAATCGCATCAACTTGGACCAGAATCTGTACAGCATGTTTCCAGAACCTTGTCGAGTACATTTTCACAAGGAGTTCAGACTGAGTCAGCCCTCATTTCTGAGAGCAAACTTCGTGCTACCTGCTGTTAGAACGCGGCTCCTGATGAAGTGGTCAGTGAGCATAATATCCTCTGCCCATGGGAAGACTTACTGACAGAGACAACTGCTGTTAATAAATCATTAAAAACACTTGAGTATTTTGAGTATAGCACAAGTAAATTACTGATACAATCTATGTAATTTATTATAATAGATATCAATTATATACTTTAGTAACAGGGAACACTGGGTAAGTGGTTAACACTGAATCAAGTCTTCCCTGAGAAACGTAAATATTAAGTCTGTTGTTCGTTCTGTGTCAAATAACTTTCTAAAATGAATCAGAGCACATGTCAGGAAGCTTATGGACATTTTAATTTAATAGTAACATTATTGCCCTGAATGTAAATTGTTTGCAAAATGAATAATATGCAAACATTTATCCAAAGAAGATGTATAACAATTGCTTCAGACAAGACAGTGGACAAAACCATGTGGCTCATAGACAGGAACTTTAGCGCAGATATTGGGGGAGGAAAGAAAATCTATAAACGTATATGTGTCACCATAAGCTTCACTTTCTGCCTAACCTAGGATAGTCCATGACCCACCATCCAGGACAGGGTGCAAACCCATCACAAAGCACAAAGCATTTACACAGTACATGACTGATGAAGAAACGCAACTGCAAGCATGGTATAAAGTACTACCCAGAACACTTTTAATGTATTAAATATATGATAATCCCACTTTTAATGTCTTTGCAAAGTCTTTTGTTTAGTCTTTTTTTATGTATTCAGGTACTAATTTAACCACAGAATACCCTACAAAATTCAGAACATTTTCACATTTAGAACTAATTTAACTACCACGAAATTGTCGTTCTTAATATGTTTTGTTTACATATTTATTGTTATTTTCTTATTTGATTTATTTTTATGAATATTGATTTAATTAATTTGACTAATTAACATTTAAGTGAAATTGTATGTTGTGTACAGATGTTTTAAGTGGTGCAATGTGTTGCGTGCCAGCTCCGTCCGATCCTCATGTGTGCCACGCCCACCTCATTACCTCTTGTGTTCTCCGATTGTTCTCACCTGTTTGGCATTGCCGCATACCTGTCTTGTACCCGTCTTGTGTATTTAAGTCTGCATCTGCGTCTATTCCGGCAGACGCGGCATTGACGTTCTCATGTGTTGGTGTGTGCTCGTCAATAAACCCCGTTTACCCGTACTCCTGGCTGGAATCCCCTCCTTTCGCCGCTCACGCCACCGACGCACGTAACACAACGTTTCTGCCAATAAGACATGACAGAGGTTTTTTTATATCGTTCTAAAGAGTTTAAAGGTAATGTTAGGTTTCCTGTCTTGAAGTTTATATTCCCTCAAGTGGACTCATTCCTGATTCATTCTCTCTTGGTTGTGTGCAGTCAGCACGGTATGTTTGTTTACGTTAATGCTTTGTCGGGCATATATTTTGCTTTGTTTTTTATGCTACAGTGTCTTTCCCTTGAATGGGTACATCATCATGTGTTTGAACAGTTCAATGGAGGATTGGTGACAATAAGGAGAATAAATCCATCAGTAAATGAAGAACCATGTTGCCATATATTTCCTGGAGGGAAATAAGTAAGGGAGTGACAGTTGAACCCAGGGCAGCATGAGCTTTCCCGCACCTGCCCGACAGCTTTTCAAGATGCGAAATACAGATAAGGCATTTTTAGCATTAAGGACATGCCAATCCATCAGTTTTTTCATGGATATGCACTGAACCCAGGCACTAAAGTTTGTGTTCTCAAAGGTTACACAAGGATTGAAAGACTGCAAGAGACGATGTGTAATATAATAACAATAATAGCGTTTCAAATATATGAAGGGGGATTTATATAACCATATTGTTGTTCACATTTAAGTAAGCTGTTATTTTTGTAGATCCTATTTTTTTGTTCATGCTTCGATGTCAGGTTCACCTAAGTGTAGCTATAAACACCTTGTTAAGTGTAATTGTGATATTTTTAACATTTATGATGATTTTGAAGCATGACCTAATTTAGCTTCACTTGATTTGTGAAAATGTTTGTTGTTCTTTATACTGTGTATGTTGATAGTTATGTTGAATTTAGAAATTATTTAATACATCACAAACAAATACAAAAATTTAGGGTGTAGCAACTGTCCTAGAGTAAGCAGCAGAATTAACGCAGACAGATGAGTCCAGCGTTGTAGTACAGTTTAAACAGCCTTGTAGAGGTGAAAGAGCCCGAACTTTAACAGAAAATGGGAGGGAATTTTGGAAAGAAAAACGAAAGGGTTATTGCTTCACTTTGACAGCATTTATGAAAACAATGCTAAGTGGCTAAAAAATCTGTAATAAAGCAGTATCCATGACAGTAATACAGAATGGTCAGACACGTTCAAGGAGGAGAGGGGGAGCTGATTTGGCTTGTTGCTGGCTCTGTATTCACATCCTCAATTTCCAGTGTTTCACCCTAGTTGAAAGCCAAGAAGACGCTGCCTAGTATGCCACCACGCAGGCTGTGCTGGAGACCATGGCTGAACAAGAGCACCACCAAGATAAACTGCAAAGACTCAAAATTCAGGAAAAGCTAATAGTTGCAGACTAAGAAGCAGCTGCCTTTGCTGATTGTCTTCAATGAGAAAAGGAAATAAGTGAATGTAGGATAGAAAGGGGAATATAAGAGCAGCGTGAAGAGCATGCTACAAGAAGGTCTGTAGAAAACTTGAAAAGAGAGCTTGAGCATTTGAAGTAACTGAAAAGACTGAATAGAAGAAAGCAAGTCTACGACAGAAATGAGGTCTATTCAGTCCAAGGGTAGTGCCCAACTGTCTACAGCTGTGAAAGCAATTAATCAGGGGAACCCTGGGGATCAGCACCCACACCCACTAAGAAATGTGCTACAGGATGACAAGGAGGAGCTTGTGAAAGTCTTTGCTATAGCTATATCAGAAAATAGGCTACCCATCCCAGAACCTACAGTCTTCAGTGGAGATCAACTCAAGTTTAACCATAGGAAGCCATCCTTTGACACTAATTGAGAGGAAACATATTCTGAGAGAAAATCTTTTTCTACCGAGAAAAAACAGAAGAAAACTTTTGTTTGTTGGACGACCAGCTAGAGAGGCCATAAAAGACATTTTATGATAGATTCAGAAGATTTGTATGATGCAGCATGGGATCTGCTCAGTGAACAATATAGCCAGACTTTTGCAATTACCAAAGCCATTCCAGATAAATTACATGCTCGGCCAAAATTAGCCTTAGGGAGAGTGCAGAGTTAAAATTTGTGGACTTTTTACACAGTTATGAGTGTGTCATGGTTCACAATGAGAGTCTACATGTTTTTAATGATGGAATTGGGGATGGAATCAAAAACTTATTGCCAAGTTACCTGACTCGTTAAGTACAAGATGGAACCGAAAGGTCTCACAAAACCTTCTGGAATACGGAAGGTTCCCGGGCTTCAGTTACTTTGTGACGTTCCTAACAATAGAGGTTAGTATCACTTGCAACCCTATACCATCTTTCCATGCATTATGGCAATGGGAACCTGATAAAGCATTGACGTGACCATCAATCGAAGAGCTGCAGTAACCGAATGGTCTGCAACACCAGCTGAAAATTTCACCCCACATGCCTTCATAAACATCTGTCAAAATAATAACAAGAACTAAAAAGAGAACAGTCTGGGGAAACAAGTTATACTAAGGTAGGAAAGCCGCAAGCAACACAACTACAAAATGTCACTAAGGAAACCACATCCAACAGAGTTGTGCAAGATGGCAATAGTACCCAGACTTCAGCAATAGTGCCTGTCTATGTGTCATTGCCTAGTGATTCAGACAAGGAAATTCTCATCTATGCTCTGTTAGATTCACAAAGCAACTCTTCATTCATTCTTGAGGAAGCGGTAAATACTCTACATATGAACACAGAACAAGTGAAGCTGAAACTATCTACCACGTCCTCAAAAGGGACAATTGTACCCTGTAGAAAGCTGAAAATGGAATCAAAAACAAACAAGATGATCATTATGAAATGCCTTTACCTTTCACAGGACAGACTAAATTTACCTAATAATAAGTCGTATGTTGTTCAGCATTTAATGTGCTTGAAAAAGAAGCTCAGGAAAGACCATAAATTCTGCACAGGCTGCATGAATTACATGAAAGAGATTATCACTTGTGGAGACGCAGAAAGGGAGAAGAAGAATTGAATCAATCGGTCTGGTACAGAATATTCCCCACCATGAGGTGTACCACCCTAAAAGCTTGGGAAGATAGGTGTTGTTTTCGATTACTCAGCTAGGTTCCAAGACACATCATTAAATGACCATCTTCTTATTGGGCGAAATCTCATAAATACTTTAGTGGGGGTTCCTTGTAGGTTTTGCAAAAGTCTGATTACTGTTATATGTGATGTGGAATGAATGTTCCATCAGTTCTATGCTTGAACACCAAGACTACTTTAGGTCTTATTACGGTGGGAGACCAATTATCTGGGGCCTCCACCATCTATTTTTTAAATGAAAGTACATTTATTTGAGTCAGCTTCCTCAGCTGGCTGTGCCAGTTTTCATCTTAAATATGAAAATCAGTTTACCTAAAACACAATTAAATTCATTCAAACAAATTTTTAAGTTGATGTCTGACACTGAGGCAATCTAGCTCATCACAGAAGTAAAAGAGCTCTGCAGCACAGGCAAGCTTACACTACAGAAGTTCATTTTTTACAGTAAGACAGAATTGAAATCAGTATCAGTGGAAGAGTATGCTGAAAGTGTTAAAGACCTGGAAATGACTTTAGAAGAGCTGTTCATTGAAAGATTACTCTGAGTCCAATAGTGTGTATCTTCTGATGATTTCCAGTCCAGAGATACTGGAGTGGTGTCTACAGTAGCTTCCAAATATGACCTGTTGGAGTTCATGGCACGCTTTGTCCTCTATGGAAAGCAAATCTCACAACTGCTGTGTTGAGACAAGGTCAATTGGGACGAGCCTCTCCCAGAAGAGCTCAGAACCCAGTGAGTATCACGGCTAATAGATCTTTGAAACTTGTCTAATGTAAGGACCAGATCATGCTATATGCAAACTTCAAGGATGTCAAGCAGAAGGAGCTTCTCAGACGTCAATGTCACAGGTTATAGGGAGTACAGTTATCTCAGGGTAATCAACACCAATAGAGATATCTATTGCTCAATACTCATGGGGAAAGTGTGTTACATTCACCAAGATTACCAGAGTACCATGACTTGAGTTATCTGCAGCAGTGGTAGCAGCAATGGTAAATGTTATGTTCATAAATGAGCTTGAAATAGACTATCTTCAAGAATATTTTTGGACTGATTCAAAGGTTGCCCTTGGATATATAAGCAATGATGCTAGATAATTTCATGTGTTTGTGACATGCAGAATCCAAAGAAAGCAGCCCACTGCAATGGAGCATGCAATGGTACATTCCAAAGATGATCTTGTACATCATGCTTGGAGAGGCCTAACAGCAACTCACCTTGGTGCTTCAAATTGGCCCATACTTTTTACAGAAAAGAGAGTTGCCCATAGGAGACAATGATCCAGAACTTCAAAATGCCCAGGTGCTTAACACCATGGCAAAGGAAGATAGGACATTGTTAGACCACTTAAAAGGCCTATCAAAACCATTGCTCGTCTTAAACACCATGTTAAGGAAATTCAGGGTATAAAACCCAAACTAAGTGAAGCTACAAGTGTTGAGGAAATATGGGAAGCAGAACATTTTAGAATCAAATTGGTTGAAAGGGAAGCATTCAGCTGTAAAATCAAAAGTATAAAGCAAATCAAGGAAGTAAAACCCAAAGACAAGGCAAACAAGCTACACAGACAAAGTCTACTTGTAGATCAGTATAATATTCTTAGGGTTGAAGGACATATGACAAGATCTAGCCTTCACTCATATACCAAGCATCCTCCTATTGTGCCATGAGAACATGCATCATCAAAGAAGAGGAAGGACTGTGAATGAAACGTTTTGTGATCCAATAGAATATGGCTCATAGGATGAGGCAGCACAATTGCTTTGCACATTTAGAAGTGCACAACATGCGGGAAGTGTAGAAGGAAAACACAGCATTCAAGGATGGCAGATTCATTAATGACAATAAGAAGAATAAATCCTTCAGTTAATGAAAAACTACATTGTCAGATATTTCCTGGAGGGAGTGACAACTAATGTTAATTGACTGATGCAGTAAAAACAAATAGTTGTTTTAAAGGAGCATGTCTAACAGGGGATATTGTGACGTAATCCTTCCCAGATATTGTCCAGTGATGCCAAGGATGTGCTTATGACTTACAGTGACCCTCTGTTGTATAACTGATTATGTAGTTAGCAGGCTAATAAATGTGCATCTGCTCTCTCTTTATAAAGGGCAAATTCCCTGCAGTCACATTGCATTGAAATGAGGTACCACATTATTCATATGTCTGAAATATGTCTCAAAGCATGTTGGATGGAGTAAAACAGCTACTGCTGATACTGCAGTCTATTCCTTTCTGAGACAATCCCATGTACTCAGCTTTGGACCTGCTGATTCTCATGCCCACCACTTCACACTTGGCATCAGTCTGTTCATCAGCATGCTGGAGGTCCTGCTTGGATGAAGCCAAAAGAACAACATCACCTGCAAATAGCAGGGATGTCACCTTTCGCCCCTCACGTTGGATGCCCTTCCAGCTATGGTCACACCTTCATAACCTGTCTATGAAAATCACAGACGAGAGTGGAGACAAGATGGCCCATTGCCAGAGGCAAATCCTAGTCTAAAATACTTTATGGAAAGGATTTGGACGTAACATTTGCTTAACATTCATACTGAAACTGAATAACACATGGCAGTAATTCAGCACTCCATATTCCATCAGCACTTCACACAATTTGTCCCATGATAGAAGGCCATGCACATTTTTATGTCCAGAAAGCATGTATAGAATGTATTAACATATTCCAATAACCTCCTGAGACCCAAGGGAAAAAGTGTCTTTCAATTGTAGGTTATTTGTCTTTGAAGGAAATAAGACATCTTACAATTTAGATTCTTTCAAATTTATTTTTATTTTTAATTTCACAGCATGTCCTCTTTAGTACACAACAGGAATAAATATGTTTCCTAACATCAGTGAAAAGATAAATGCAAAAATAAAATGTTCACTACAATGGACATAAATGAATAGGTTGGGTCTCGGGGGGATGAACCTTTACTTTAAACTATGCAAAGAAGATTTGCTTTACTGTTCCAGAGGCATGCTTGGAACTGTATTTTTCCACCTGGAGTTCAGGTTTGACTGCCAGAAGGAAGTTTTCAATAACATGCATTTGATTGGTATTATATCTAACGAGAATAGAGATCAACACCTCTGTTAGCCAGTCTATAGGTTCTTTCCTTGACTTCCAAAAAAGACTGAAGAAGTCACATCACCCTAACAGCACCCCAAGCTTACAAGTTGTAAGTATGGATTTCATCCACACTTGCAGCCTTACCATTATGAGGACTGCTGATTACCATAGCAACATGCAACGTGCCATGATTCTGAAATATCAGAAGTTTGTAACATATCCACTGTGGTAAAGAGTTCTATGTGTTCCTTCTACCACTTAACAGTACCTCCAGAGTTAGTCAGCACTTCCATATTTCTGCTGATCATGGCCTGAGCAATGTCCTCCTTCAAACTCCTGAGACGACAAATGGTTTGCTAAAACATTTTGGGGCCACCTAATAGTTTCTTCAGTATCTTCCCATCTACAGCAGCTCCATTCAGACATTCCCAATAAACACTAACTCCTTGTCTGGGTCTGTCTACCCTTCACTCCATGCAGCAAATCCAAACCCTCATCAACATGCAATCTCAGGTCAGGTAACACACCCACTAAAATATACTTACTGACCTTTGATATTCCGGTACTTCATGCAGGTCTAGACAAATTATACTCATGAGCAATGTAGTGGACACAGATATGGCCAGTCCATAACCTGCATAGAAATACACCAAACCCACTAGGTGATCAGAACCAGCAAGACATTTTTCTAATCACACCCCTCTAGGTATCACCAATATACACCTTCTTTCAGGGCGTGAGAGGCTCCACCTCCGTTCGAAAGGTTTCGTTCCACAGCTGAATCTATTTAATTGATACCTTTTAATATCTTGCCCTAACTCAGGTTTCTTGCACACCTGAAAAGTAATGTTCCACATTCCCAAATCCAGTGTCCGTCCCATGGGCCTAAGGGCCTGTTTGGGTCTTTCCTGGTATTGCATGTCATTTTAAAGGCACAACAACCAACCCTCCATCATTCACCCCATGGTACATTTCCTGGTAGCCTGCATGGGGATCTTTATTGGAGTATATTGTTTTTTTTAGCCTCTTTCCAAGGACATGTTTGCCAAGAGAAGAGCTACTAGAAGCTCAAGTTCCGGATGACGTGGATCACTGAGGCTTACAGACCAATCCGCCATGCTAAGGATACAATCCTCAGAGCAGATCTGAAACCATCCTGTTTCTTTAATTTTGTCAACCAAACTGGAGAAACATTATACGTTAGCTGTTGCAAGTCTTACAAATGTGAGCGGCTGATGCACTTTAGATCTTCCCTGACAAGTGATTCCCTTTGAGGCTGTCGCTCGCTATCACAGACAGGGAAATGAGTGTGATGTGCTGGGGGCTGTCAGCTGTCTTCCTGCTTCAGCACTGGATGGCTCCACTCTCAGCTGATGAGAGAGTGACAGCTTTATTCAAGTAGCATAACTCTTCCTCAGAAACATAGCCAAGTGCTTGCTTTTTCCAGTTTGTTTTTCTTAATAATATTTACATTTATATTGCTACTATTTTTTGTATTAAAACTCAGGACAATGGAAACGCATAAGGCAACTTCTTCTGCTTTTCCTATCCATACGTCAGGCTAATGCTCTATTAGGTTAATGCTTTGCAGACTTCTGAAACATCCTGATGTGATGCTCTAAAACCAATATTTCAGTCATACTAATTTTACTCAAATTATTTTTGTTTTTTATTTGATCTTTCCGGTTTCCTCCCAATTTTTCTTCTTCCTGTTTTTAGTTGTTCTTCACTAACATGGAATAGCTCAATTTAACATGACAATGTTGCCCACTTTTGAAAACCACAGATAATATCCGTGGAGGATTGTGTGCCATGTTAAGTGTGATTTCTGCTGAGATGCTTCAGTCTCATCCTGTATGTGAAAATAAGTTTAAAACTGAAAAACACATTCTCATGCTGTCGGAGATAATCAGCTCTTCAAGGTTTCCTATGGTCCAATGAATCACTTTTAAGGTAAACTGTTTTAAGAAAAAGTGTGCTGGCTTAAATTTGATCAAAATAATATATTTATATATATTTATGCAGATGGAATTTTTATTTAACAGTTAATAATATTGATGATATTGCTTAATGATGTTATCCTGTATATTTTAATTTTGTTCGGTTGGGGGTATTTATAGACAACCATGGGCTGTTTGTGAAGGATGATATTATAGTGAGAAATGGAACGAAATGATGCAGGACGACTATCATTAAATAAGAAGAGCGCAATGTTAGTCAGAGCTCCGCTTGGCATTTATAGTCTGACACTCCAGAAAATAGCACGATGAGTTAAAATAAAAATAAAAAAATATATAAAATATAATAAGAATAAAAATATCCACTGTACTGTGACAGTTACAAAATAATAAGACATTTGTGGCAAGAGTGAAAAAGGCAGATATAACAATATACTACTCAATATGAATGCATAAATGCTGAAAGCTGACTGCCTGGTCTACTATGCCTTTGCCATGAACTATAAAGAACAACTGTTGCCGCACAACAGCCTCTCTTCTGCCAGTGTTGACAAAAAAATAGGGGAGACACTACTGACAATATCTATAAGTTCCAACAGATTCTTCAGATGATAGGCTGCCCGAATACAACAGCAGGGGTGGAATCTCCCAACGAGTGAATTTTCAGAGGACGAGAGAGGCTACTCATTATTGTGAGAATAGTCAACTTATCACTTTTCACTCTATTTATGCCTGTAGAACACAAACATAGAATTGTGGAACATACATCGTACAGTCATAGCTTTTGGTTATGTGACAAGAGTGTTACATGACACGGAAATATGTCAAATATTTGATTGTTAAAAATGATTTAAATATATTTGAAGCAGGTAGCTACAATAACCTAACTTGAGTTGCTTTAATGCATATGAAATGAACTTGGACTTCAACTGTTGGGAATTTCTGCAGTTATTTCTCCTTAAATTAACTCTGAATTAAAATAAAACAATAATATTCTGCTGTGGATAAGTCATTAGCGCTCGGCAGAGCACTGTGCATTGGTGCGCTAATTTGCCCACCAGAGTCTCTCCCTAATTACTACTTTGTGTGCACGGGGAGTAGGTGCACTAGTTCATTGGGGAGGCCTAGCTGAAGGAGAAATTTTGATTTAATTCTGAGCATTAGATCCAATGTTCATTTCAGTATGGAGGGGAATGGGGGGGGGGGGAAAGTGGGGGTCCCACAATCCAAAGCAAACATGAGCTCTGTGCTGCAGCACTAAGCACTAAGCTTATGTCTGATTTACGGGAGAGACACTTCTTTCACGCGCGTTTAAGCTGTGTGGATCCTCGAGGGAAGGCTGGAAAGCACTAGCCATGAGGCAGGGGGCACTTGGGTGAAATTCTGGCCTTTCGTAATGTCAGGGAAAGAACATGTAACCACCAAGTACAGAAATGGGTCTAAGTGGACTTTGCTGCATTCATGTCTGTCTGTCTGTCTGTCTGTGTTTATACACTTCAACCTGTTATCTGCAGATAACACTTGTGTAGAGGGGTTTGTCTCTCAATCTGCCCCAAACCATCCGCATTTCACATTTATACTTAGAATTTTTTTCCACTGTCTCCTTCCTGGGGGCGGTGCGGTGGTGCAGTGGTTAGCACTGTTGCCTCACACCTCGGGGACCCGGGTTCCAGTCTCCGCCTGGGTCACATGTGTGTGGAGTTTGCATGTTCTCCCTGTGTCGTCGTGGGGTTTCCTCCGGGTACTCCG
>JABFEA020000041.1:4889060-4900898 GCA_019775915.2 Cyphomyrus plagiostoma | reverse complement strand
TGTGCCCTGCGATGGGCTGGCCCCCCATCCAGGGTTGTTCCCTGCCTCGTGCCCGTTGCTTCCGGGATAGGCTCTGGGCCCCCCGCGACCCAGTAGGATAAGCAGTTTGGATAATGGATGGATGGATGGATGTCTCCTTCCTAATTCATCTAATCATTGACAGCAGAGTATGAGTGAATAATGTAACAGATACAAGCAGATTAGTAATACAAATGATTCTGTTTTATATGTATACTAAAGCAATTTTTAAAATTATGAGAAATCAATGACAGATTAATCTACAGATCATACATTTTACCCTTTTATTTATAATTAAGTATATTATGCAGGTGAATCATCATACCTATGATCCACCCTTCCATCAGTACAGCTGCTAACCCTGCAAATTACACCAAAGACACAGAACCAAAAGTACAGTTATTGCATCTATCCTGGAAATTGTACAGATTTGCGTCTGTAGCCAGTTACCCAATGTTGAACACAAGATCGGCATTTATGCGGCTGATGCTTGGAGGACTGGCATTCAGTGATGTGAAGTTTCGCCATCTGCTCTGATAACGTTGCAAGACTGAGCACTCTGTGACTTTTGCAGCTCTAAGCACAGAAACACAAAGTGACTCCAAGGTGACGCCACAGACTGTAAATGTGTTCCTGCTTAAAAATGAAAGGAGATCCGTGTCACCAGGCCATAGTACTGAGCCTTCCATTTCCAGCACAATACTGTATTTCTCACAGTATATATTACTCACAGTATTGCTACTTTAACTGTGTATAACAGAGAATTAAACAAATAAACTAATAACGATACTACTACTAATAAAATCGGTGCCTCAGTTATCAAGATTCTGTACCCCTGATGTGTACCTGAAAATAAGCCTACTATTAAATTAGGTATCCATCTACCTAAATACATGGATATATAATGAATTGCCTATTTATCGACATGAAAATAAATTGCATTGCTAAATAAAATTAAATGAAAGCTTTAAAAAACATAAATGTAAATGTCTTCTTGGCAGGGATCTGCAATATGAACAGATTTGAAAAGGTGTGGATTGTGGAGGCATGTTTCAATGCGGCACATTCTCTGGAATAGAACATTATTTTGAAGTGGATGAATAATAATAATAAACAAAAATGAATGAATACATACTACTACCACTAATAATAATAATAATAATAATAATAATAATAATAATTATTATTATTATTAACAGTAATAAAGTATTCAGTGGGTGATACTCTCTAATGTGTTTTACTGATATTCCTTACTAGGATATTTTAATGGTTTTAATCACACCATATGAATGTATATAATAATATATAAATTTAAAGGAAGCATATTTCATGACAATGTCATTCTTACAGAACATTAATGGTACACTGATTGGATGAAGCTGAGCTGCTCCTCTGGACCTTCCTATTGAGTTCAGCATGTGACACCTATAACTTCCATTGGTTTTGATGCTTCTTTTGGGGGGGCGGGGGGGGGGGGGTCTGTGGTTGAGTGGCCTCTGTGCCTTTTTTTCTATTATTGTTTCTTATTTGGTGAGCACCCATGCCATTTATGTCATTATGTCATTAGGACTCATAAAACATATACCTCTTAAATTAGGGTGAATGTGAATGGCTTGCCGGGTGCTGGTAATTATTGAAAATAAAAATGCCCCTCACTGTAATACAGAATTCATAACCCTTTTGCTGTTAGAAACAGTCACCAGACAGGCATGGAGAACAGACTGAAGGATGACTCATCTGCCCATGTGACTTTTCTCATTGCTCAGTCCACTGCCCGTGTTTTTTGCAACACTTTACTTACCAAACTGCTTTTGGGTGTAATGGCTGGTTTATGCCTATTCACGTCTTCCATTGGCATTTGAAGCTGACTGATCCAAAGGCAAAAGCAGGCACCTCAATCCCCTGCAGTTGCTCTTATTGTACTGACAGTCCAGCCCCCCCCCCTCCCCAAATCAATTCAGCTGCACAGAAGTGTCAGTGCGAAAAGTGCAAGATGTCATATCTGTCACCCTCATCATGATTGTAAGAACAGTAGCTCAGCAAGGACATGCACCAAATGTCAAAAGTGAAGTACTGATATAATACAGGATCTGCCTACTGACTTCTGCATGTTCTCATATTTTGGCATTAGTATTCTCAGATTACAAAAACTGAATATTAGATTAAAGAGAGCCTTGGTATACAACAATACTAATAGTAATGATATGATTGCTATGACTCCTATGACTAATAATTTGATAATATATTATAGAAATGTGTGAGGAGGGAATTCTGGCTTGAATTTTTTTGAGTTTAACTGCATAATTTCATTTTTGTTTTTTAATGGATGGATTTCCATACATTGTCTATGTGTTTCTGTAATGGAACGACAGCAGAAGATGGGCATCCAAATGCGGAGCAAAAAAGGGACACTAATGATGGACTGAAGTTGTGGGTTAAGGTACAGGTGGGAGGTCTAAGCTACAGACAAAGGGTCTAAGGTGTAGGTGGGGTGTCTAAGGCACAGACAAATGGTCTAATGTACAGACAAAAGTTCTAAGGTACAGAAAAAAGGTCTAAGGTACAGGTGGGACGTCTAAGGTACAGACAAAAGGTCTAAGGAACAGACGAGAGGTCTAAGGTACAAACAGGAGGTCTACGGTACATATGGGAAGGTCTACAGTACAGGCAGGAACTCTAAGTTACAGGCTGGAAGTCGAAGGTACAGGTAGGAGGTCTAAGGTACAGAGAAAATGTCTATAGGACACACAGGAGGTCTAAGGTACAGAGAAAAGGTGTAAGGTACAGGCGGGAGGTCTAAGGTACAGGCGGAAGGTCTAAGGGACAGGCAGAAGGTCTAAGGTACAGGCTAAACACGAAGGGAGGCAGGCACACATGGAAAATCAGGGATCCAAGGCTGCTCAGTAGTTAGACATAGCAAGACGACATGTCACACAGAGATAACTGGCTGAACTGGTTAAACAGGTGAAGCAATGAAGGAAATAGAAGTGAACACAGCTGCCTCAATACTCTGGACAGAGACAGACCAGAAAGGGGGTGTGGATGTAGAACAGGCTCAGAGTCAATCCTTAAAATAAGAGGGAGACCTGACAGGGGATGAGGCTGCAGAACAGGCTCAGAGGCCATCCATACAGTAACAGGGAGACCTGACAGGGGATGTGGCTGTGGAACAGGCTCAGAGCCCATCCATACAGTAAGAGGGAGACCTGACAGGGGATGTGGCTGCAGAACAGGCTCAGAGTCTATCCTTACAATAAAAGGGAGACCTGACAGGGGATGTGGCTGTGGAACAGGCTCAGAGTCCATCCATACAATAAGAGGGAGACCTGACAGGGGATGTGGCTGCAGAACAGGCTCAGAGTCTATCCTTACAGTAACAGGATAGACCTGACAGGGGATGTGGATGCAGAACAGGCTCAGAGTCCATCCTTACAGTAACAGGATAGACCTGACAGGGGATGTGGATGCAGAACAGGCTCAGAGTCCATCCATACAGTAACAGGGAGACCTGATAGAGGGTGTGGCTGTGGAACAGGCCCAAATTCCATCCATACAATAAGAGGTAGACCTGACAGGGGATGTGGCTGCATAACAGGCTCAGAGGCCATCCATACAGTAACAGGGAGACCTGACAGGGAGTGTGGCTGCAGAACAGGCTCAGTCTATCCTTACAGTAACAGGGAGACCTGACAGGGGGCTTGGCTGAGGAACAGGCTTCATCCTTACAGCATCCAGTTATACAGCAAACAAATTAAAGGAAATTGGAGCACCAAATATGTATGATTTCGTCTGGTAGGATTTTATTAATGTAATGAAATTTAACAACTAAACAAAGAGAAAATTACAATATGTTGACTACAAAGTGAGAGTAAAAATGAGTTCAAAATTCAAAGCACTTTCTGAAATATTTATTAAAAGATAAATGAATCCTATTAACATAATACAATATAGTATTCAAAATGAAAATGTTCTTGTATTTATGACAAATAGTCCTTTCTCTCTTCTCTGACTCAAAAAATCATGTAAACCCATTTTTAGGGCTGAGTAAATAAACCTATATTATACAACAAGCTAGCATTACACTACCATTACAGTACATTAAACTGTGTCTGTATGTATGACATAGTATTTCATGTGGCAACATCTACATTTTGATTAAAATAATTGAATCCATTATCAACAGGGGATCTTTAAGCTAGAGTGCTCTAGGCGTCAGATCTACTATACGTAAATCCCTCGAGGTTTGCTCCAGGGTCTGTGTATCTCTGTGTGTATCAATCCTTTCCCAGGAATAGTGAACTGAGAGTGTAGTTGCATAGTGCATTGTAAGTAAGGTTTACTTTAAAATGTTTCAGTTGAACATGGGTTGCATAATATTTCATAGGAATTACTGCTTTGTGTGTATTGTCTCTTTCAATAATACATGGTCATCTATATTTATCTACTTAGTACATCAATTCATCAATTCCATTTTCCATAGCTGTTTGTCCTATGCAAAGTTGCACACACCAGGGAAATACCCATCACAGGCCATATTCACCAGGGAATTACCCTTCACAGGGCTCATACACCCCAGGGAATTACCTATCACAGGGCACATACACCGCAGGGGATTACCCATCACATGGCATGGTCACTGTGGAATTACTTACCACAGGACACACTCACCAGGGAATTACTCATCACAGGCCATATTCACCAGAGATTTACTCATCACAGGCCATACTCACTAGTTAATTACCCATCACAGGCCATACTCACCAGGGAATTACTCATCACAGGCCATACTCACTAGTTAATTACCCATCACAGGCCATACTCACCAGGGAATTACCCATCACAGGGCCCACTAACACCAGGGAATTACCCATCACAGATCATACTCACCAGGGAATTACCCATCACAGGCCATACTCACCAGGGAATTACACATCACATAGCACACACATCAGGGAATTACACATCACAGGGCACACACACCAGGGAATTACCCATCCATCTATTTTCTGAAACATATCCTATTCAGGCTTGCAGGGGATCCAGAGCCTATCCTACAGGCTGCAGGCACAAGACAGGGTTCAAACCAGGAAGGGGTGTCAACCCATTGTGGGGCACACTCTCACACCATTCAATGAAACAGGCACACCTATTGTCAGTTTGGTAACAATTAACAGCATCATGTCTTTGGATTGTGGGGGGGGGAAGTGGAGAACCTGGAGGAAAGCCCTTATTGACACAGGGAGAACATGCAAACCCAGCAAGTCATGGCAGAGACTCGAACGCCAGTCCCAGAGGCGTGAGGCTACAGGGGCAACCACTTCGCCCCCATGCACCTACTCTGAAGCTCTCTGTGTTGAATAATACCTTTTTTATTTAGTCTCCTCCATTGTGTTCGGTTGTGATCACCAGGTACCCGACTTTGATGCCATTTCCAAGATTCATGACATTCTCATATCTTCTTGCCCTGTACACCTGTTAATGTCTGTCCAAAAGTTTTTCATTTTCTGACTTGGTAATTATGGTATGTCATATTGGCATCAACCCTAAGCCATCTCTGTCGACCTTTGCCAAGTACTCCTCATCTCCCGCAGTGCTAGTCTTTGCCCAGGCCTCACAAGTACACTACCAAAACATTTACACTGTTGTAGATTTTGGTTCCAAGCGCAGTATACGGGGCTTTCTTTCAAGATGTTAAAATCGATATCGCAGTGTAGCACTTTATAGGTAAAGTAGCACATTAGTTGTTCCAAATTGTGCTTTTTCACCATTGTGGTGCATCAGATGTCGCATCAGAGAGCTGAGACCCTGTGGCCTGTGTGGGGGGGCAAGTAACTGAAATTGGGCTGAAAAAGCTAAAAATCTGAACACAAACAGCACATTGATTCATTAAAAATTATAGTTAGGCGTTTTGTGAACAATAAATATTCTGAGCCAAGAACAGTTCTGGCATGTTGTCCACAGTCACAGAGAAAACAGCAGGTGCCCATACTAAGTCCTGGTAAATTACTGGCTGGACAGCAATATCCAAAGTGTAGCTAAGCACGGAAATAAAACAGGAAATATATCATATATTAGAAAAATTCTTCTTGCATAATGCGGGTTTAGTTTGGGTACTGCCAGATGCCCCAAGACATGAGGTTCGGCGAGCAGCCTCTGATTGTGTGTGTGGATTTGTGTGTGCACCCTTAACGCCACCCAGGATCAGCAGTGGAAGGTGGTTGGATATTTATATAAAAATACATATTGATTCGCGTTACTAATTTGTACCTGAAATGCCACTATCAAACTGTAATGTTTCCATTAATGCATGCTTCTAGCTCCTTATGCTGGTCAGTGTTACAGGCAAACCTGGAGTCTATCCCAAGCCCTCTCAACCAGAAGCCAGATCATCACAAGGCACACGTGCGTACACACACACACACACACACACACACACACACACACACACATGCACACACACATACACGCACATACACACACTGGCACACACACGCATGCCAATGCATGCACGCGCACGTGCACACACATACGCATGCACACACTGGCACAAACACTGGCACACACACTGACACACAGACGCATGCCAATGCATGCACACACACACTGGCACACACACGCACGCCAATGCATGCACACACACACCTAACCTTAACTATAACTAACCAAACAAAGTTCATGACTTCTGGCTTTTTAAATTTTTTCATTGCAGTCCCAGATTTTTATTAAATTGAGTTTTACCCTCGTGGGGATGAAAAACAAGGAATCTGAGAACATGCAAACTCCACAGTCACGGAACAAAGGTGGAGAACATGCAAACTCCACAGTCACGGAACAAAGGTGGGACTCAAGCTCTGCAGTCACCCGCTGAGTCACTGTGTTGCCCTGGAGGATTGCCAGTCTAACCCCAAACACTCTCGAATGCCACTAAAATAATGGATAAAGCTTCTATGAACAGCAATCAAAAATCTGAAATAAAAATGAACATTTAGTGCAATTAAGCTGCATTGTACTCATTTTTGTGCCAAGGAATGTTTCATTGAAAAGAAAATTCAAAATGTGAGGTCAGAATTTTGGTTTCTCTGTAAAGGAATAATGTTTAGCACTATTCAGTCCATTTCATAATCCAGCTGCAAACGTGTCGGCCCTGCCACATATCCATCCACCCACACACACTTACTCCCACCATAACACGCTAAAGGTACTTAAGTCACTGAGTCACCCATTCATGTGAACTGCATGTCATTGGGCCGTGGGAGGAAACCATCGTACAAACATATCCAAGCATGAAAATCCATTCCTTTAAGAGAGAGAATATGCTTTTCCCAGTGCTGGTCTAAGCCTATGGGGCATCCAAGGCAAGAATCACCACAGATAAGCCCCCCCAGGCAGCCACCATGTCATCTATAGGGCTGATGGCCCCTGTTTATGCCATTAAATCTGTACTTCAGTTATGTTGGTTTATATGATTTATTTGGAACCAGGAAGGAGAAATAATGTGGAAGTATGTCCATAATGACTTATTACTATTAAGTTTATTTTCTCACATTATATAGCAACTAGGGCTGCACATTACATTGTCTCAGCATCATCAGTGAGATGTGCGCACATGAAATAATCACATCGCGTTTGTCGGTACTGCTTTTTGTCTGTTACATTAATTAGTGGCAACGTCTCCAACTTCTCTGACAGATTCTGTTGGTAGATATGTCCTGTTTGGCTATAGTTTTTGCCTAATTTAATCTCTTTTGTTTTCTAAATATCGCAATATTACTCATGGAGATTTCACATATCTCAATATGATATCGTTCAGCCCTAATAGCAATCATACTAACACTCAAAAAGTATCAATTTTACACACAAGGACAAAACTACAATTTCTGAATATGGAACATGAGTATATTCAGAAAAGAACAACAGTCTTGTCCTGTAAATGGATGTGGTGCATTACAATTTGGTAAAAAAAGGACATGATAATAGGTAATTATGGCAAAAAAGTGAGGTGCAGTGCCAGATTTAATCAAATATGGATTAAACTTAATATATGCTAACACTTTACATTAACTGCACCTATTCATAATGCATTCATAGAACATTCATAACTAGCATGTAAGTCAACATCCTAACCTGCCTTAAAAGCTTTAATATATCATAATAAAAAAAACATTGAATAGTGATATGATTTTAATGTTTGTTGTTAATGTATATTAAGGCTGCTAAGGTATATGATGATATTATGGTATACAACGTGCTGCTAAGGTATATGACGATGTTATGGTATACAACATGCTGCTAAAGTATATGACGATGTTATGGTATACAACATGCTGCTAAAGTATATGACGATGTTATGGTATACAACGTGCTGCTAAGGTATATGACGATGTTATGGTATACAATGTGCTGCTAAGGTATATGACAATGTTATGGTATACAACATGCTGCAAAGGTATCCACTGGAAAGTATACTATCAAAATATGCCAAGGTATGTGCACACTTTAATAGTTTTCTATTTGTTTTTGTCAGAAAGTATCATCTCTCTTGACTTTGATTAACTTATAAAAATTCATCCAGTTATCTGTCTAAGCACTGAGTCAGTGAAGTCATCATTAAATCAGATGTTGTCTGCATAACTAAGGCATGCAGTGATAGGGAATGCAAACATACTATGTTGTCTTGCAAAATTCAATAGAATGGAAGCATTTAGAAGTTAAATGAGAGAGGCCCAAGAATCAATCTTTGTAGGATTCTGTATGAGATGACATTCCACTCTCATAATTGCCAATGCTAAGAAAATACAGCACTATGGAAGTTACAAAGAAGAGTGAGGCAAAGGTGCAGAGCAATTTCAAATGAAATCTGGGCCACAAGCGTACATCATGTAACAAACAATCAATGGCCTCAGTACGATGAAGGCTGGTCGAAGAGTGTAGCCTAATCTGAACTGATTCATCAATAATCTAGACAATCAGCAGGGAAAACTCAGTCATTTCATGTTTGAGATTTGAATACATTGACTTACTATATTTATATATTCCACTGTTTTCTGTACTGTACTTTATTTACAGTATATGATTGATTTGCTACCCTATGCTTGCCGCAGAACAGCAGTTTTCACACCTCATCACTGGAAAAAATCTGCAATATGGTGAAGAATTCCATCACACTAAAAGAGATCCAGATACGACGGCAGAAAAGGAAGGCATCTTTCACGACATGAACTCTGTCAGCCTCTCCACAATAGGGTGTTGATGAGAAATCATCTTTTGAGAAAAACAGTGATAGAATGAAAAAACTGCAATACCACTGTGAACAGGGAAGGCTTTGTGAGTATACACAGTACTGTAATGTCGGTTCCATTCAGTATTGTCCAGTATTCCATAAAGAGTGACGTTGAGCAAAACTTGGGGTCTGAGCAAAGGATAAGGCCATTAATTTAGGACATCTGGGGGGGTTGGGGATGGGAGGTAGGGGCCTTGTTGAAGGCCCCGACAGATGTGAGCGTTCAACCAAGAACATTTTCTGGTCACTGATACAGAAGTTTAACCTGCTGAGCTCATTGAGCCTATAGTGCAGTATGATAAGACTTATATGACAAATCAACTGAATATGTGTAAAGGATAATCATTTAAACACTGTAACATACAGATTAAGACATGAAAACTGACAACATACCTGTACAACAGAAAGCTTTTGAAATGTTTTTAGAATATAGTAAGCGTATATTACACATATTTAGCTATTTTATGAGCAGCCATACTTGAGGTCACTCTTCAAATTTCAGGTTTTAACTTTGAAATTTATGCATGACTAAAGCCATTGATGATCAGATTAAATAAGGTTGTACTCAAGTCCAGCTTCACTCAGGGTCAGCACTGGAGTCTCACTAGGCTGTCTACTCACCCCCAGTCAGCACTTGAGTCTCACTAGGCTGTCTATTCACTCCCAGTCAGCACTGGAGTCTCACTAGGCTGTCTACTCACCCCAGGCAGCACTGGAGTCTCACTAGGCTGTCTACTCACCCCCAGTCAGCACTGGAGTCTCACTATGCTGTCTATTCACCCCCAGTCAGCACTGGAGTCCCACAAGGCTGTCTACTCACCCCCAGTCAGCACTGGAGTCCCACAAGGCTGTCTATTCACCCCTAGTAAGCACTGGAGTCTCACTAGGCTGTCTATTCACCCCCAGTCATCACTGGAGTCCCGCAAGGCTGTCCACTCACCCCCAGTCGTCATTTGAGTCCCGCAAGGCTGTCTACTCACCCCCAGTCGTCATTGGAGTCCCGCAAGGCTGTCTATTCACCATCAGTCAGCACTGGAGTCTCACTAGGCTGTCTACTCACCCGCAGTTAGCACTGGAGTCTCACTAGGCTGTCTATTCACCCCCTGTCAGCACCGGAGTCCCACAAGGCTGTCTATTCACCCCCAGTCAGCACCGTAATCTCACTAGGCTGTCTATTCACCCTCAATCAGCACTGGAGTCTCACTAGGCTGTCTACTCACCCCCAGTCAGCACTGGAGTCTCACTAGGCTGTCTACTCACCCCCAGTCATCACTGGAGTCCCACTAGGCTGTCTACTCACCCCCAGTCAGCACTGGAGTCTCACTAGGCTGTCTACTCACCCCCAGTCAGCACTGGAGTCTCACTAGGTTGTCTACTCACCCCCAGTCAGCACTGGAGTCTCACTAGGCTGTCTACTCACCCCCAGTTATCACTGGAGTCCCACTAGGCTGTCTACTCACCCCCAGTCAGCACTGGAGTCTCATTAGGCTGTCTACTCACCGCCAGTCAGCACTGGAGTCTCACTAGACTGTCTATTCACCCTCAGTCAGCACTGGAGTCTCACTAGGCTGTCTACTCACCCCATTTCTCTTTTCCTTTACTGCCTCCCCTCAGTCAGCACTGGAGTCCCACAAAGCTGCCCATTCCCCCTTTCTCTTTTTCTTCAGTGCCCCCCCTTCCCCCCATTCACTGGAATCACACTGTTATGGCTGGGCATGACAAAGAACGATTAGGATTTACTTACAAAACAGAAGACAAAAAGTGGGGAACCAGAAAATAAATGGACCACGAGGAGTCAAGAACAACACAGAAATAATTAGAACTAACTAAAAGTAACTACAAAGTAACACAACTAGGGAATAGAGCAAAATATAGAGCATGACTGGGAAACAACCACAGTAAAAAAAAAAAAATGCAGTAACAACAATAATGACTGACTCAGAAATAGAAGGCAGACACTTAAATACACTGATATGAAGGACTGACAAGGTGGGCTATAAAGAAGTAGGGGCAAGGAGGAGCAGGTGAGGTCAATAAATGGATACAGCAGGTTCATACACCAGGGGAAACTAAAACAAGGAAAACTGAACATAACACAACCAGGGGGCAGGGAGCAAACACATGGGACTGTAAGTGGAATACAGACACATAATAAACCAAGAGAACATAAAATAATAAATGTTAAACACAGGAAAACAACAATTGGTTGGGGCTGGCCTCTGGCCAGCCTCAATCCCACAACAAAAGGGAATCTGGATGATGGCCAATCGCTTAGCCTTTTAAGCCACATGGCAGCCCAGGAAGCAGGAAAATACACTAGGGACTGAGGGGCTACAAAGACAGAGGGGAGAATAGGATAGCCAGTGACACCTGCTGGCCAAATGGGGACAAGACACATGGGACAGGGCCAAACAAGCACCAATCCTGACACCCACACGGCTACCTGCTCTCCACACGTCTCTACTTCTCTTTTCCTTCATGCCCCCCGGGGGGGGGGGGGGGGGGGGGGGGGGGGGGGGGGGGGGGGGGGGGGGGGGGGG
>JABFEA020000041.1:4859191-4879904 GCA_019775915.2 Cyphomyrus plagiostoma | reverse complement strand
TCACTGAAGGCATCAAAACTATGAATGAACACATGTGAAGTTATGTACTTAACAAAAAAAGGTGAAATAACTGAAAATCAATGTAGAATTAACACAAATGAAAGTATATGGGTCATTATCATGAGCTCAATACTGCAGCACATTCATTTTCTCTCATTTTTAGACAGACTCAAATAATACAACTTTATTGTCTAAACTGTCAATTTTGCCTCCAGGGTACTTAATTAATTTTATTGTGTTAATATCCAATTCTGTAATAAACAAAAGTATTGGTTGGTTAAAAAAATAAATCAACAAATTACAGTAAGTAAAGCATTACTTTAATATGTCTAAAGTTAAGATAATGTCAGTTGAACTCTACAAACACTATTTCATCAAAATTGTTTAAAAAATTCTCAAATTTGTGAAAATGACCCATATTTTAATATTTAATTGCTTAACTTAAATACACAGATTATTAATTTTCAACAAAAATATTACTTGCAAGCAAGTATCAGGTAAACTTCATTGCTTTTAAAAAGGTTTGATGAACAGATGGCAAAAAGAAAAGACAGGCTATTGTATAATAACCAGGTAATAGCAGGTTCCTGTGAGATTCTCACTGAACTTTTCAAATTTAGCTTTGAATTCAGGGATTTATAACGTAACATCACATAAACTGTCATGCTGTTTACAACCAGGAAAGAACGTTACAGATCTCTACCAAAATCTATGCTCATACTACTTTACGATTTGGGCAACATAACTCTGCTTTAAAGCAATTAAAGAAATAATGACGCATTGCGACATAAAAAATAATGAAAACCCTTAACATTGCATTTCAGTGGCACCTAACCAAAGTTAAAAATCAAGAAATTGGCACTGGTCCAATGTACCACGGTTTATGCAACCTGCAACATATGTGTAATTCATTCCTGAATGGAATAAAAAACAGTGTAATGTCATTCAGATAATCTGAGCCAGCAAACTTGGCTAGTTTCGTGCCATTGACAAGGCCCCGCCCCCCAGGCTAAGACATTGATGCACCTCTTCACATCCTTAGTGTCCCCCAGCTTTGCACCCTATGCTGCCTGGGATAGACCCCAAGCTCCCCGTGACCGACCAGCATAACTTGTTAGAGGATTTCTGCGACATGAATAAATTAATCTTGAAAATGAGGCAGCCAACAAAACATAACCTGCAAAATCAAAGGCAAATTGAGAAGTAAACTGGATGGGTGTGCTGAGGACACAATCAACCAAACAGCATGGTTCAGGCCTGAGACTAGCATCAAGGTATCTGTTATGGTCTCAGTCACTAAGAAAGAAATAACACAGCAATTTATAGGACATGCATGGGGACAGGTGAAAGTAATCACTGCAGAAGCCCGGACACATGACTTTCTCACCCAGGGTGGATGCAGACTGCCCAAACAGAAGCACACAGAGTCATGATTCTAAAACCCACGATGAACTACCTAATGGAAAACTGACCAAACTGAGTTTAGTTGTTACAAAATCCATTTCCAGATTTTTCTTATTTTTGGAGCCTCGCCCCAATTTTATTTGGTACCATACTGTAATAAAAGTCCCTTACCTTGCATATCCAGGGCACCTCTGCCAAATCGAGCTGAAAAAGCCTCCACAGTGGGAAAAAAAGCTGCATCGTATAGAACATCCCCCAAAGACTGATAGATAAAAATTACAGTAATAGTCTTATAATACACAAACAACTGACTTCCAGTTATGCTGGAAAAATTGCACTGTATATCTGTGTCTCCTCTAAAAGTAATGTATTTTAATAATTTTATATCAGATCCAAAACTTTGCTCTGCAATTATAAAGAATAGAGGGAAGTTATAAAATGTAAACAAATTCAATATGATGTGGAAAAGAAGTGACTACAGTGTAACAATTGAAAAGACCATTTCCAAACTCACTCAGCCCATGGGAGTGCATTGTAACAACACATTATGTAATAATACTGCATTATAACTTGACGGAATGGAACAAATTTTCATCATAAAATGTGGTGTTATTGCATAATGCATTGTTACATGGATGTTTCTATAAGATAACAGGTGAAGCAGTGTTTCACCAGAAAAAAGAACAGACAAAAACCTTACTTACATATCATATAAAGCATCTTTTTTTAATGCTTCATGTACCATCACAATGGCCATTTCCATTTGTAACCAAAACAAAATGTGATGGTTCAAAAACTGTCTAACGAAGCATTGTAAAATAACACATTATTATTTCTTTGACTGAATTACCGCATGCAGAAAAAAAGATTAAGAATAAAACGAACAAAGATTTTAATAAAGATCTATAATATTCCTTCATTTGGGTTGTGATATGCTGTGACATTTGGAAGTTGGTTACAGGATTGGAACTCCAACCTGTGGGAAAAAACTCACACTGGTCCATTCTGACTGGTGTGGTGTTGAGGTATCTGCTGCACGTCTGCACCTAGGCTCTCATCCCTGAGGAGGTCTGTCGCGTGGTGGGTGCCATAATGCGCTTTAATAGACGCACGCTCCTTCCTCACCTCCTCCCTCCTCATGTCACAAAATCCCAAAATTAAGAGCTAAATTCAACAATTACCAGACCGAGACACGCAGAGGATAAAAATATTGTAATTTGCAATATTTGTTTCAGTTCTTTTATATTATAAAGTCTACTTTCAACAGATGACACATTTATCATGAGTTTTCAGATCAGTCCCACAGTCAGGTATCACAGACATTCAGGGAGGACGTCCATTATTATCATCTCTTCCCATTACCTCAATCTCACCACTTATTCTTCTTGTAATCTCAATAAAACAACTTTTGTTAATTTTCTTCATAGCCATGGCACTTAAGGGACCAATTGCCAAATTTGAATGTGTTCCAGGCCCTTGCCTTACAGATTGGAATAGAGGTAATTGTCAAATAATTTTATTCAAATAAATTTATCCTTATTGGTCAAAACAGTGTCATTATACAATAATTAAATTTATTTTTTTTAAACAACATTTACCTTTCCTAGCTTCCCCTGGTCACCCTGTGTCTCACGTTAAAATGCATTGAACTGTGGGTAATTCCCTCAGGCAAAGTCTGTAGAAATGCAGAAAGTGTGCATAAAGGGCTCAAAAAATCTGCAAAAGAACCCTCATGCACTAGACAGTTTGATGGTGGGAAAACCTTAAGCCCTCAAGAAATGAACAGGAACGCACCTTGACGTCCGTGAGTCTGTGAGTGCGGACATTGTGAGTGCGGTGATTGAAGCTGAGTGTTCACCCTCGAAAGCAGTTCACCATAGAAAGTACTTTATCCAGCAGTAAATAAGCAAAACTGCACAAGCCAGTGAGATGGCAAAACACTGTGGAAATATTGGAATTGCATGTAATGAAAAGATCACACTGCATACAGCCTCACAGCTAGAAGGCAAACTTAATAACACAGTGAAGATCAAGTATGAAATCAAGCCCAGTAAACCTGCAATTTGTCATTTGTGTTCAACTCACCCAAAATGTACAATGCATCCCGTACAATTATAAAGGAGTCAGATGGTCCTCAATTGTTTTAAGAATATATATTTTACCATGGAGAAAAATGTGAAATCAATTGAGGAAATACTATGATAAACTGACTTGCAGCAAGACAGGCATAACACTTGCCAAAATTTCTTTATTGCTGTTTCAGTTATTTAATTTTCTGACCCACATATCACAGATTTTATGTTTCTCTTCTTGAAGTGCATTTTCAGTGGAAATATTGTATTTGCATTCATTTATTTAGCAGAGCCATTCGACATACAAGTGAGGCAAATGTAACATCACTAGTATAACAGCCATAAGCTCTGAGCTCAGCTGAACTGATGCATTCAATCAGGATAACCTTGAATCGATTAAATACTGTGCATTAATAGATTTAAATGAATGTGAGATGTTTTGAATATATGAATGCAGTTGAATGATAGACCAGAGTATGTAGTATTAAGGGGATTAATATGTAAAGGGGAATTACAATTATTTTGTTGTCTCTGATTCTGATCTCTGCATGTACTCGCACACACATACATGCACAATTTTTTATGTTGTTTTGAAGAGTGATACTGACTGTTAAGTCACAGTAATGAGCATGAAGATGATAGCCTGTGAGCTCAATGACATCTCCTGCTTTCTGTTTTGCAAACTTAAACTGGAAAAGGTGCTGGCTTTAGTTGGAACAATTTAAACATGGATGGTGTATTAAATGGAACAGTTTAAACATGGATGGTGTATTAACACTTTTGCCTAATACTGTATATGGAATTCTTGAACATTCTTGTACACAAAACTAAAATATTCTTACTTATTTATGGTGTATGCTGTACTCCAGGAAGATAAAACGTTATTTAAAAAAGATAATTATAATAATAATAACCATTCATTTATTAAAATAGCACTTCTCACTGTGTAAGAAATGTTCAAAAGCATCCATTTATTACAATCCTGACTCAACAATGAATTATGGAATAGGTTGAGCTGACGAGAAGCTTTGAAAGTTATTATTATTTTTTCTTATCAACATACAATTATGTAAATTGTCCTTGAAAGAAAGTGATCTCTTAATTTTTGTTTGAGAATTAAAAGCAAAAACTAAATTATATCGGCCTCCATGCAATGCAACAATTATGAATTAATGACTCTAATATGCAGTAATAACTACCCATCATACCTTCAGTGTACAAGGAGAAGTTTTCAATTATATGAAATAGGTAATGAAATAGATGCCAAGGATAATAGAAACCAAACATTAGAAATATCATGCAATTTTGATAAAACAACTGATTATTGTACTTGATGGTTACACTTTCAGATCTGATCTTTGAGCAGAATTACTCCATTCTAAATCACCTTGTGTTCAAAGTCAACTGAGCGTCATTAGGGGAAATGTAGCTTTCAGCTATGCTGTAAAATAGAAAGTTATTCAATGTTAATTATTCAGCCCCTCAATGGCTCATAGTGCCAAGACATAAAAAACCAATAACAGAAACATCGATCATCAGGGACTAAAACCTAGGCTGGGACGACAACTCAGTCCCTGAGCGGTGCACAGCATGACCCATAATAGAAATATTGATCATGGAGAATGATGACTTTGGGAATACAATCAGTGCGTAATTCATTACTAAAGTGATCTTCTTGCTTCTTGCCCCTGTACACCTTCCCCAAAGGGTGTTTGATTTAATTAGCAAACTATTTAGGTTATATCCTCCGGGTCTGATGTCCTGGCACCAGATTCACATATGTGAATTGTAATGTACTTATAACTGTTACATGGTTAAACATTTTAGGGCCAAAATGGAAATAGAGAAAATAAATCATCAAAGATCATCAAAGACCCTTTATGCATAGATAAGTGAATTTTGTTATAAAAAAGAGATTAAAACAATCTAAAATGAGAAAACTAAACATTGTCAATGAGTAAAAAAGGTAGTTCCTATAGTAATTATGCTATATGTATCATCTGTATTGGGTCAATTTACAAGTAAGGAATTTGCAAAGATAGAAAAAACACTACAAACCAATCGATTTACCATTACATCATATAATTATACAACTGTACAAATATATACTTTTTGCTTCTTTTTAGCCTTTTGAATTTTTTTGAACATTAATTTAGATAATGTACCTTTCTCTTTGATCTTGAATTGTTTCCTGGAAAATAGATCCTTTCTCCGAAAATACATTGCAGGTACCCCCCCCCCCTCCCCACAAACTAGAATAATTCTGAACTTGAAAGTTGTTTTACAGGGGGTCAACCTCACTGGTCTCAAAAAAAAAATTAACCAGAGAGAAAAAGGCACATGAAATGTTTGAGAGAAGTAAGACACATTGGATCATGTTTCATTATGTCAGTTTTTGGGCATCATTGAAGTACAAACAAGAGCTAATCACTACCAAGCTTCGATTATGGGGTTAATTACAGCACCTGGTTACAGGCTTTGTGTGTATAGTTTGCGTGTATAAACCTGGTTAACAAAGTAAAGCATGTCTGTACCGTGCCGTGAGCGCACGCAGCGTACCGTCCGCATGATCAGCACCAAGCCACCGCCACATCGTCACCAGATCGCCGCAGGTGGCCACGGAGCCATTGGGATGCAGAGAGGGGATGGGATGGCCTTCCCCGGCATGGCTCAACACCTGTGTCACAGCAGGAGACAGGGGGAGCGCTGGCTGCTGAGCTGTCCATTTGTGCTTTCCGCCTCTCTGAAAAGAGGCAGCCCAGAGGACGAGCAACCGCCCACCAGTAGAGGCCAGCATGACCCGCCTATCACCTTCCTCTGGAGATGAACACGGCCCCTTAAGGGTTTTCTTCTGAAATAATCCTTCCCATACTTCCTTAATCACCGTAGTGCTAGCATCTTTGCAAACCCTTTAGAACTTTCTCTCTTTATGCATAAATATAGACTATAATGTGATCTGATTTACAAACAACTCCTACACATAAAACTAGATAGAGAACTCAATTAAACATGATCCAAAGGTGATGCTTTACATCGACTGCAACTTCGTAATGCATTCATTATGCATTCATAGAACATTCAGTTAACCTTTATAATGTATTTATGATGCATTTATAGAACACCCATAAGCAGCATGTAAGTATGCCATAAAATCATTACATACCTTAACAGGTATATGTTTAAAACAAACAACAAATATTATATGATTACCCTATGGGTGTGTATATACTCCATTAGAATTTTTTGTTGGACGCCTTTAGCTTTGATTATGGAGCACATTTGTCATGGCATCGTTTCCACAGGCTTATGCAACATCTCAGCCTTTATTTTCATCCATATTTGCATTAATTTCTCACCAAGTGATTGACAAGTGATTTGAACATCTCTATAAAGCCTCCTTCAGCTCATCCCAACGACATTCAATGAGGTTAAGATCACAACTCTGTGGTCACCAAGTAATGCGTCAAAAATGATTCCTCATGCTCACTCAACCACTCTATGACAATTAAAACTCAATGAATCTTGGCATTCTTGTCCTGGAATATGCCCATGCCAACAGGGAAAAAAACCCCACTGATGATGAATGGAGGTGTAACCTGGTCATTCAGTAGATTCAGGGACTCAGCTGATTTCACTTTATTTCTGCATAATGTTGCTAAGCTGAAATAATGATCCAGTCATTGGTTCTTAAGTATTTGCCAATATAAATTCAAATGGCGACTCTTTTTTTCACTGGGAAGTGTATACACACACAAACATACACACACATACATATGTACAGGTAATGTACGCTTGCTGCTTATGAATCTATGTTCTATGAAGGCATTATGAAGGTGCACTTAATGTAAAGTGTTACCCATTGAAATGATACATTTTATTTTATTCATTGTTAAATATCATCCAATTTTACCCATGGCACTGAATAAGACAAGCGGGAACAGAAAATTAATGGATGGATGGATCAAATATTAAACATTCTGCTTCGCACTCTTGAGTTGGCATTGTGGTTTTACTTGCTGCTCATCATAGCGTGAAGCATTTTTAAAGTGCCTGCCGATTGCCCGAGGGCAGTGCCATGTAAGTCTTTTCTAGAATCCTCCATGGAGTCAAAGTAAAGGCTATTGACTGGCCACTCTAGAATAAAATATTTTTTTCATTCCTTTAGAATCATTGACATCCAATTTTAAACACATAAGATGACAGCACATTGTTAATCTAGTATTTTCCTGTAATTTAGTAATTCATCCTTTGAACCTAACAAGCTTTCTTTTTATGTTGAACCTATCCAAAGTTACGTTTTAGTCTAGGCATGCTGTTGGCTGGTTAAATATCTGCTCTGCATCTCTGCCAAATGTAACGTCTGACATTTAGAAAAAAAAAAAAGTCTGATATCTTAGCCCATCGTTTTTTTTTTACTATAATCGTCAGTCAAAAGTTTATCTGGAAATATTTATACTGGCTTTGATTATTTTTATCCTCCTTCTTGTCACCATGCTAAATAATCTGCTTTTATAAAGTGTTCTGGATATTGCTATCTGATGCACCTCTCTATCCCATCTGTTAAACCCTGTAGACCTCTGGAAGCTGTTCCACAGTAGATTCCTTTTTATTGAGTTGCTCATTTCAGAAAGAGAGCTTGATTCTGTAATTTTGTGATATGCAACTTTCATTATTTATGACTGAATGGATTGGACAACTATGAATTTAAAAAGTATTTTCACACGTTTTATGTGTAGTATGTAAGATATTTACATTCAATTGGGTCTTTGTCTAATAGCTGTATGTACAAATTGCTATTTTTTGATGAGCTGTGATAGCTACAGTATTTGAACTCCGTACAAATTGCTATTTTATAATGATGAACTGTCAAAGCAATGATATATGAACATTGTACAGCTTTTCAGTCCACCAGACCTCCAGCCAAGGTTTTTCTTAAAATTGAATTTCCGAATTATTAATGTTGCCTTTAGTTTGTCACAAAATGTCACAAGTTGCTTTTGCAACATCTACTGAAATAAGGTTGTAAGTAAGCCTTTTTAATGACACATTGGCTTGGAGTTCAGGTAGTTTCCATGTTCTAGTTTAACTCTCACTCAAAAACACAAAACTTAAAGCTTCTGAACAATTTAAATAAATAACTTTACTCGGTCAGAACTTTACCTAACACTTGGAGTGCTGGAGCATCAAACCCTACCTCTGCTGTTTGTGTGAAGTTATGTTTACATTACATTGTGGGGTCCAAATATCTCACAAGCTGAAACTCATTTTTATGTAAGGGTTAACCCATCTGTCACAATATAACTGGATGACGGATGGGTTATTATCTTTGTTACAGAAAGTCCTAGATCCTAGTTAGACCACAGAGCAGACACACAACAGTTAAGCAGCGACGTCATTTAGCCTGAAGGCATGTCTTTGGGATCAAGGATGAAACCAGGGTACCTGAAGGAAACCTGTGCAACACAAGGACTAACAAGCAGCCTCTTCACACACAAATATACTCAGAGAGAGAGAGAAAGAGATTATCTATAGAGGTAGAGGTATCTATATATTTGTGAGGATTTGATTTTATGGACAAAACCCTAATCCCAACAATGACAACATTAAATAACTGTACGCAAAATATAATAGGAAATACAGAACCTACCAAGTGATATTTAATGCTTCATCACTGATTACTGCAAACATTACAGTCATGATCAGAATGTAAATTGATGCATTTTCTGATTGCTTACACAAACTTTTCAGAATACTAGGCAATTTGGAAAAACTATACACACAAAGCCTGTAATTTACCAAAACTTTACATACTAAACCTGCAATTTACCAAAACTATACGTACAAAGCACAGTTCAAAAAATTTTAACACCAAAGAAAAGTATGACACAGTGACTCACACTGCAGATCAGATGCACCATTTCAGCAGAACTGTACATTCCAACCCCCTTTTTAAAATGCAAGCTTTATCTTATACTCAATCAATAAGCACTACAACTTAGTAATGGTGAATCAGATTTGAAACAGAGACCAAAACCACGATACAAATGTCCACGACCCTTCCCCCAGTCGCAACCAGCCACTACCTCTCAAGTTCAGCTTGTTGAGCTATCGGTACTTTACTAATGTTACATTATTCAGTTTTCATTTCACAGTTAGAGCTATAACATGTGTAAATCACATTTCTGTATATCTTGTAAATATTACACATTAAACCTCTTGTCGTTATCCAGCTGCATGTGTCATGTAACTATTTTTGTCTAATCGTGACTGAGTGATCACGCTTGTGCTGAATGCTAGGCTAGTTTCATTAGCTCAAGATAGATAATAACCCTGAGATTTCAAGGCAAAGAGTTCACACATAAATCATCACAAAGCCATATTGGTTTATTGGTACATGACTGTAGCAAAAAGCTGAATTTCACCTGTTGCTGTTAATACTCTGTATAACTGTATCGTACTACAACATATTCTGTAACAATGAGAATGATATCCCTTAATTCAGTCATAGTACTGCTCAGATCTTAAAGCATTTTCCCAGAACTGGGAGGCAGCCTCACCAGGAAGGCAGAGCAAAGGCAAAGCCTGCTGTCAACAGAACACACAACGGCAATACTGAACATGGCATTAGCCACTTAGCTTAGCAATTAGCCACATGTCACATAGAAGAAATTCAGTGCAGCATAAAAGATGATAAGAATATATTGCAGGGCATTCACCAAATCAGCATTTCAACCACAGACTGTATTCTGTGTTGTAATATGATTTTAATAATATGATATTAAAGTACCATAAATAGTTACTTTTGAAAGAAATTCTGAGTCAGATACCACTTACTAGGGAAGAGATGAGTATCTGGATTGACAAGAGTATCTGGTACAAAAAATGTGTTCTTTCTGAAGCCAACTGTCATTGAATAAGTGTTATTTTTTCCATTTTTTTCATTGGATTTTACCGAAAGCAGCAGCACTCACTGGCTTGATACACAGACTGTCCCTCCCACATAGCTATGCAGTGAGTCATGTGTATGAGGAGAAAGTCTTCCAGGCGTCCTTGAGCACATTTGACCATCATTACATGCAAACACCACATTATGTGTGTAAACTCTGTTCTGTCATCTGCTATATTGTGTGCATTTTAATATTGCATGGTTTGTCTTTATTTGTATTTACTTAAATTCATGTAGTTATTTTGAAATCTTGGTAATAAAATTTCCGGATGTATTTCGCCTGAAGGAAAACCCAACCCCCCAAGAGCACCTGCCCCTTTTGCCCCTTACGCCTTAAACAGCCTCCATTTAAAGCGTCACTTTATAGCATGTCACAGGCTGTGAGCACGAGGCCCTCAAAGTCTCTGTGCGGTAATCACTGTCATTTTGTTCAGATTCAAGATAGAGCTCAGAAGAGCACATTTACTTCATATCATAATTTTCAGATCTTTTGGAATACTGGAGAATCCAAGGAATAACAATAAGCACCCTGTCCATAAAGGGAATAAAACATGTACGATAACAGACCCTTTCATTTATGATTCATACATGTATGATATGTGATCTTGCATGGTACTGGTGGTGGATTGTATACGTATTTGTGGTCCAACATAATAAGCATATATGGTCAGTGTAAAACAAAAAGAGGCATTTTCATATGGGAATATTCACAAAATTGCAATATGGTTTTCCAATATGAAGCCCTGCCCATTCTGGATACAGATACAGATTATTTTGCTTGTAGAACAGATATGGATAGTCCAGTACTTACAGGTTAATCCAATACAAAGTCTGCTTACTCTACTGGTGATGAATCTCTGTGAGATAGAGTACCTTCTTTGCGATATAGAGTACACTGTCAGCTATTTTACTGTACATGGTGATTTACACTACACAAGCCATATCCATGCTGGAATACTTAACAGCCCTCCGCAACAATAAGGCCCCAGGACAGGAAACACCACAGAACAATCAAATCACAAAGCCTGCCCTCTGTCGCAGGGTGACGGCATCGTGGGGACAGAGGCGTCGAGGCGAAGGTCGCTTCCTGTGCGAGGGTGTCGCCCTGGTAACAGGCGTGGTGCTGAAACCCCGACGTCCGATGAAGGTCAGGGCCGAGGAGTCTGTTACCAGGGGTTCTATTCTGGGGTCTGGGGTAGTGACGACTCCTATGGTGGGGGGGTTACTGGAGCCTTGGAGACTCACAGAAGAATTTTCCCAAAAGAATCAAAGACCATTAGTGGAAACAGTCATTCTTTGATGAGATATGCAGGATCTATTATTAGCGGAGGACACCATACTTAAACCTTAAATCTGCTTGAAAATATATTGTTTATTTTTGGAAATAAAGCAACCCCCCCCCCCCTAATTCTTGGTCAGTATTCCACTGGGCCACAGATCACTGGAGGGGTTGGTTAATTTCCAAAAATAAGCTATATATTTTCAAACCACGCCCCTTTTCCAAATCCCAACGCGCGCACGGTCCACTGACTGGCCCCTCCCCCCGGTCGACGGGTTTTACTGGTCCGTGAAATTTCTGCACAACACGAGCCAGTCTACAGCCATAAAAAGGTTGGGAGCCCCTACTCAGTGATAGTCTGCTATTCACAAAGCCTCCCCAGCTCTGAACGTCGACCAAGCACCCCCATGGAGAACAACCCCCCTGCAGATCCCCGCAGCCCACTAGGATAGTTGGCTCCCTTGGAAACCACATGTGTAGCATCCAGGAGGGGTGCAGCGCTGCTTTGTGATTATTATGAGGAACCATGGAAACCGTGCATACAGTGTCTCGGGGGGGCAACTGCATTACAACTGATTTGAAGACTCAAGGAGCTGGAATTTATGTTGCAGGCCCTTCGCATCACGCCTCGCGTCAAGATCTGATTACATTCAGACAGAGGAATTCATCAGTTCTACCAAAAATAACACAGAGAACCGGTTATTCTGCAGAAAGGTGGATGCCTGGGTGTTGCCTCTTTCACCCACAATGCACTCCTGTGTTTGTACTTCTGGTTAAGGTGACAGCAGACTCTACTTTGCCTCTGTGAGAATGCAGGCTATATCTACCGTGTAGGTCCGGAAAATTCTCACAGCCATCCAACACATGACAGCCTCCACAGAATGAGAGGGATCAGACACTAAGTACTATTGATTCAGAAAGTTCAACACTAAATGAATGATGAAGTTTAAGAGAATGGAGAAGCCATTACGCACATATTCTATCGATGGATACAACATGCTTTATTGATCTCCATGGGGAAATTCTCTTTTCTTCTACGCCATCTTGCCCTCCAGGAGACACACAGACACATATAGAGGTGAGAGCAGGCTTGGGGGGTCCCAGCACAGGGTCAGCCAGCATGCAGCCCCCCTGGATCTGGGGATTAAGGGCCACGCCCAGGGGCCCACGGACATGTGGGTATTCTGCTGAGGCTGGAACCCGTGACCTTCCAATCACAGACACTGTAAGCTTACAGAGACCTTCCAATCACAAAAACTGTTTGGTTTTTGCATGTCCCATGTTACTCTCTCATGAGACACTACACAGATAAGTTCCTGACGCATAGGAACAGAACACGTTGTCAGCCATTCGTCCAGCACCCCTGAGCAATGGGGTGAAAACATTGCTCCAGGGCCCAATAGTGATGTGGTTACTCTGGCAACCACAAGATTCGAACCAGTGACCTTCTGACGACAGGCGGAAAGGCCGAGCACAGAGCCACAAGCTGCTCCTGCAAATCAGGCAGAGCTCATTAAATCCAGAATGACTGTATTCGTGCGCGTATTGAGCTTAGAAGCTAAAGGGTCACACTTTAATTGAGACGGGGAAAGAGTTGGCAAGAAAGGCTTCAATGTGGCGTGAAGAGGACAGTGACAGCATTGCTCTGCCTGGCATGGAGTCTGGGACGAGAAGGCCACAGCCCAGGATACGCGGGAGCACGGCCCCGCTGAGGTGAAAGGTCACCTCCGAGATTTGGGTTACTAATTACCTCTCAAAACAAGTGGAGCAGGAGATGACCCGGGAGACGGGTGATGCCATCGCTTGGCTGATGCCTGCTCGCCTTCCCCTGGATGGGGAATCTACTCCCACCACAGTCTGGCCTGGTTTCCAGTTAAAGGACTTTCAAAAAAAAAAAAAAAGGAAAAAGGAAATGCAGATCCTCTCACTAATCCCAATAATCTTTACAAACAGATTCATTCTAAAGTACCTCGGCGGATCGTTTCCCGGAACCTTCCATTGAGATAGTCTTGCTTACAGGTAGAGAGCAGATGGCACGGGGGGGCGGGGGGTGGGTTCGAGGACACGGGTCTGGAGTCAGAGATTTGCTGGTCTGAGTCTCAGGAGCTGCCTTGCCGTTATACTTAAGCAAGACCGCAAAGCCAGTCATCAGTATGTCAGCAGGAGGAGGGATGAGGTCAGGCGGCCAGTGGCACGTGTCTGTCGGATATCGTCACCCATTAGATTGTGCAACAGACCATTCAGGAAACAGGAGGCGACCGACCACAATTGCCCCGTTCCCGCTTCTGTATACGGCGTTAAACGCATCATGCAGACATTCAGCAGGACCGTTGTGGCAATATGTGAAGAGCTTTAAGTTGTTTGCTCTGTCGAGGTCGACGTAGTCGGCCAGCAATATCTGATAAAGGGCCTGTTTTTTTTCCCCCACTCGCTTATCAGCTAATCAGGTGACAGATGCTGGGTTCAGCAAGAGGACTTTTCCTAGTAAAAGAAATCACAAATAGTTTGGCAGCGTTCCTGGGGAATGAGGCTTGAACCACCACATGGGTAGAGACCTCAGAAGATAAAAAAGGCCTCCCATTCCTCTCGATACATCTCATATCTCGGCTGGCTGCTTTGCCCTGTTATCCTGCACTAAAATTAACTTCTTTCCTGTGTCACTCATGTATGCAACGGCAACTTCCAGACATGAACGACGGTCTGTCTACTTATAATACGCCCAAAACACACCTGACAGGGGGAAGCCGGGCATGATCAAAGCTTCACTGGGCGAGCTACTGGTCTGACCCTCAAGAAGGAGAGCTCTCCATCAAAGCCCAAGTGATTAATGTCATGGGCACCCCCCTGCAGCCACAGGGAGAAATCAGGTTACATAACACACCACAATACAACCCGAAAGCACCTTTGAGTATTTATTGGAATTCCGAGGGGGGGGGCAGCTGGAGGGGCTTTACTCCGCCCCCCGCAATATCCCCAGCGATAACGGCAGCCTACTTAAAAAGCTGGCCCCCACGTCCTACTGGGATTGTGCCGACTCACGACGATGGTATGGGGGGGGGAGCAGACTGCGACGTCGGGTGGGGTTACCCAACACCAACTGCTTAAAATCCCATCCAATTAAATCCTTTATCGGATTCCGTTGGGATTAAACAGGCAGGTAGCCCCGCTCAGCGGGGTCCAAAGAGCCCCACTCCTGTCGCTGCCGAATCCCCCCCCCCCCCAAACACACACACACACACACAAAAGGCACGTTTCAGCAGTACCATGGCTCCCTGCATGCGCGTCTGTTTACCCGACTGCTGAATGATTCATAAACAGATCGCCTAGATGAATCCGTGAGCTCTTCCACCGTCACAGAAAACCAGCCTCTGCAGGCTGTTTGTTTTTGCGGCCATTCCTTAAACTACAGAGTCTCTCACGCTCGAGGCCGGCTGCTGGTGAAAGCACTCCGAAAGTGTGAGATCCCCCCCAAAAAGGGCACAAACAGTGACCCTCCTGCCCTCTCCCAGCTGCGCCAAACCCATCTCCCGGGTCCATAAATGGATTTGGCGTGGGCGGGTGAGGGTTACATTCTTTCAGCTTCACGACCAGACGGCACCAGGGTGCAGAGGCGAGCAGGACCGCGCCTGGGCTTGGCGGGGCCCCCGTACGGCAGATCAGGAGCTGCCTGTCGCCCAGTTCCCTTTAAAACTGCCCATTCCCCACAACCCCCACCCTCTTGTTTACACACAGCTGACACACGCACTCAGACAGGCGCACTGTGTGTCGCCGCGCCCCCCCCAGCCCTCCCGCTGTGAATCTGGCAGACCAGTCGCACCACCTCCACCCCCCCCCGGCAGACTGTGCCAGGGTTCCACTGTCACCTGTGTGCGGTCGGCACGACACAACCTAGACCGACCCAGACCTTCGGACACGTGCCACAGCGCACTACCTCGGTGAACCACTGATGGCGATGTCACTCATCGCCGGTGGTTTATTGGCTTACAGAGAGATCAAAGGGCTGCAATCTGATAAGGAGGGCTTTGGCCGAGGGGGTAAGATAAAGTGTAATTATAATCCAGAGCAGGGCCACTCAGATGAAGACAGGCTTCAACTCCACTAAGTAGCTACGGTCTGAACAAAAAAAAGCTCTGGAAATTCATATAGGGCAAGGCAGCTGTGAAGAGCCAAACCACGTATCTGGGGCACTCGAACCCGAGCGAAATCACTATGCCCCACTACCTGCCAAGGGCTCATGGTGAGATGGCACATGGAGTCGGATTCTCAGGGTATAGAAATGGGAAAAACAGGTATTCAGTGCGGGCTGGGGGAGAGCACTGCTAATGCGCCCCCTCAATAACCGTCTCTGTCACAATCCCCACACCACACCGGAAAGTTTACATTTGGCAAAACTTCCCTGAAAATATCACCAAGGCTGTGTTGACGAGTGGACTTCCTCATGATTCTGAGGGCTGGAAAACTGAGAAAAATGTGAAAGGAGGCTTGAGAAGGTCCCTCCTCCCAGCATTTCTGTCCATCCCACAGGGACCTCGGAGGCTGTCAGCGTCCCAAACGGATCGCCATGCATCCTGGCGCATTTCGAAGGCCCCGGTCCTAGTGCCAGGCTGCTTACGCAATGTGCCAAGGTGACTGGCACGCAGGTGAACGCTCTGTCCTTTTCGGAAGTGCAAAGAGAAGCCAAAAAAAGGATCCATGTGCTCAGAGGTTCCTTAAGGCAAAAGGGCAGCTTCTTAACCATCATGACACCTACTGGTCTACCTGCTTTACTACATCTACCATTAATTTTCACGATGCTGTGTAGCCAGCCATTTCCTGCTTTCTTTCACCCCAGAAATCCCTGTACATTACAGGCCAGAGCTTAATGCCCCCCCACACACACAGCTCTCACTTCAGAACAGCCTCGCAGTACCCTGGCCGGAGAGCACACTGGGAGCGGACCGCTCCCATCTCAAGGCACTCAGGAAAGCTACACCCAGCTATATGCCAATGGTGTATGAGCCCCACAGTGGCGCACACATTCCAGAAAGTGACCAGTGGTAAGTTCTCACAAACACAGGAGCAGAGGGTGGGGTAAGCCTAAAGAAACACAGGAAGGTCCCCAGTATCACTGCGTGTGTGTGTGTTTCAACCAACCAGTTGAGTATAAACAGACATTGACACAAGGTACTTAACTGGTTGGTTTAAACAAAATCTTGGTCTGGATTTGTGCTTTGTGGACCCGGACATTCCACCTCTGCTTTTTACAGTCCTGGTGATGAGGAGGGGGTGTTTGTCCTCAGAATAAATTAGCTTTCATTTTGTGTGTGTGTGTGTGTGTGTGTGTGTGTGTACGTGAGCGTGCATGGTCCAGGTATACTTTTCCTTGTGGGGACCAAATGTCCCCACAACGTAATGAATACCTGTTTTGACCTGGTTTCCTGGTCCCTATATGGAAAAAGTCTATTTTATAAAAATCTGTGACTGCAATGAAATAACTAAAGATGCAAAAACTCATATTTTGTTTGGTTACTTATGGTTATGGTTAGAGCTGGGTAGGGCTTAAGGTTGTCATAGTTAGCATTAGCATTTTTCCCATATAAATGAATGAGCAGCCCCCATAAAGATATGATTACACGACGTGTGTGTTTGTGTGTGTATGTGTGTGTGTGTGTGTGTGTAAAATGTAAACATTTACTTTTAATCTCGACTGGAAATTGCCAATAAAACCCAACAGGATGATCATCATTTAATTAATTTTTGGGGTCAGTGATCAGTTTGGGCACTGCTCCAGCGCAAAAACACAGAAAACGCAAGGAAAACATAAGGGCATTAGTCCAGGTCCTATTTAGTGGGGTCCAGTGCTGGCTGGATGACCCTTGTCATTGGTGAAGAGCGAGAGAGACCCCCATGAGTGAGCAGTCAGTCGTGGGGCTGGCCGTCCACAGCCGATCAAAGGGATTCTATCTTCACATAGAACCCAAAGTGCCATTTAACATAAATACTATTCACTGTCTGCTGCAGCGAGGTGTGACATTAGCATATTAATATCAAACGCGAACAATCTGCCCCAGCCTGCCACTAGCTTGACAAATTTTGCAATCCAGGCTAGGATTGTCGGATCATTCTGCTGCAAATGCAGGAACAGTCAGAGGAGAAGAGATATGACTTGGGAGGTAGAGGGACCAAAAACGAAACTGAGTTTGGGAGACTCACAGAGCCGTGACAACACTGCAGTAAAGCTGGTCGATAAATTACAGAGAACTGACTGACATCCTGGGGGGTTGGGGGGGAGGGGTGGGCAGCCAACACTTATGACATGCTACACCTATAACTTGCCTTCGGCACGTGAGGGCCATGGATAAACAGGACTTACTCCTTTAACATGAAGCAATACTCAAGAAAGTTGAATGACTGCACCTGTTCAGAACATTACACAGTGTTTAATCAATCTGCCGTCCTATCGCACACACACCAGCCTGACCAATACAATTCAAAGTCGGCGAACCAAATGGCAGCTTGATAGCATGTGTCCTAATAAAGTGTCCCAGTAAACATATCCCATGCGGTGCATGTCGCCCCCCCCCATGTAAATTCGCCCATCTGCTCATAAACTCTGCAACCTTTCCCGTCACCAGCCACCTTCCTCAATCTTAATGGTACGGGTGTTCGGTAATCTCCATTCGAATCTCCCATTCCATCTATGTCCCAGAAATCCCCTCAAGTCCGTAATAAAACGCCGCACAGGCATAGCAGATTCTTTACACCCTCGAATCCATCAGATCCAAATGCCCTTCGGTTCCCTGTCCCGCCGCCCATCCTCACGTCTCCCACCAGATTACCGTAACCGCGTCCATATCAGGAGCAGCAAAGAGGCCACAGAGCTAAGCAGATACAGCTGCATATGTTCAAAGGGGCTTCTGGAGAGGCTGCAGTAACTGCGGTTAATAAATGGAGCCGTAACAAAGAGAGGAGGCGTGCTTCACCTGACTCAAATGCGAGGCACGAGGCACTGGCTCTGAGATAAGGACTAACCCTCATTTGATAAAGCAAGGAGAGCATTCGGGACACAGGTGCAGATTCAGAATTGGCTCTGAGCTCATCTCCTTATCGAATCCCACCGATGTTCCCCACAGAACCTAATCATCCCACTCTTCCTGAGCTCCTGAAAAATATTCATATGGGCCTGAGTAAAACTGTACCCCTCTAAAGAGAAAGCGGCATTCGCCTACGCTGAGTTTTCCCTAGAAATGACATTAAATAAACACTGAAGATGATTAATGATTCCTCATTGTCAACTTTTCTCAGACTGAACAAAAGAGATCCTTTGAACGCCCCTCATCCACCTGCCCCCCCCCCACCATCTCCCTACACAGGGTCTCCAGGACACACACACACACACACACATACACACAAAACTGCTTTAATTTTCCTTTCATCTTAGACAAAAACACAATGTGGAGTCAGGATTAATATCAAACTGCAACACCTGGATCCTGCAGACACACCACATCAATCAGGACAGAGGAAGTCCCACCCCAAACCCAGTTGCGCCCAATCAGGATCTTCCTCAGGCTTGGAGGCCAGAGCCTCAGAACCACAGTCCTATGAGCCAAGCGGGGCCACCGCTTGGAGCCAGAATATCAGCACCAGGGCTGCGGAGCAGCCAGATCTCAGGAACCCCACGTCAACCTGATGGAAACAAACAGAACAGACACGACACGCCTCAGATAAACACAGACGTGTAATACGCAGAGGCGTGTGCAGATACGCGGAGGCGTGTGCAGATACGCGGAGGCGTGTGCAGATACGCGGAGGCGTGTGCAGATACGCGGAGGCGTGTGCAGATATGGCGCTGCTGCCGTCTCACAGCCGCTAGCTCCTAAGTACCAGCTTTAAACCGGGGCCGAATTTTCTAGCTAAGATGAGAGGTAGCGTTTCAAAAAACAGAAACAGGAACCTTTCAAATGCAAAACAGCACCGGGGGCGACGGCGGACTGGCACAGAGGAGGAATCCATGCAGAAGCCTACAGGGGGACTCTGCAGCCGTGCTGCCACGTCTTTCTGAAAAGCACGGACATGACTTTCTGTTCATCCGCGGCCCTCATGCTACATGTGGACTCGAAGTTTTAAACTTTAATGAATCTCATCTCGCAGAAGCTCGGGAGAACCATACTAGGAAGGAGCTGTGTGAAAATTTAATGAAAGACAGAGGGGTCATGGTTAAGTCATGGGCCTAAAATCCCAGAAATCAATGGAACGGGGCAGGAAACATGCCGGATGGGACGTCAGTGTAAGGCACCTGCACACAGTCACATAAAGGCAATTTGGACTCCGATCCACATGCCCCATGTAGGGAGACGCTGGTACACCAGGAGGGAGAAGGGATGGATGGATGGGCGGATGGATGGATGGATGGAATAACAGACAGATATGATATGGGTCTGTGCATCTATCTAACAACATATGTCATTGGCCCTGGGTTCTTACAGGTTCCACACACTGGTGCAGCTCCTGCACTTATACATCCAGTGAAACACAAGACCACAGACCTACTGACCTTCTCAGCTCCAGAAGGAGCCTACTTCACACCTTCGCACATGAGCAGAGCTGCCTGTGGCAGGTGGTCAAAGGCGCGCTGAATGATTTAGACACTCAGGGGACAGTGACAGTCCATTAGCGGTCCTGTCACAGGGTCATGTTAATCACACATCTCGGCTTTTCGGGTTACGGTAAACTTCCAGTCATGCTTTACCGTCGAAGGGCATGATGCCGTTCCCCAGAAAAACCTCTACACTTTAAACCACAGTCAGGTCTCTCATCTTTAAACACTGGATGAGCGATGTCATTGTTGAGCAAGTCGTAACTGTCACTGGTTGTACAGTGAATGTCTGTTTTTGATACAATTAGCAGGCTGAGACATACCTATTTTGAGCATCATGCAATTTCAAAAACAGGAAAATGGTTGCGGACTGCCAGAAAATACTTTCCACAGTCTACTCTGGCGGCCCGCCCCCCCCGGGCCGCCGGCGGACG
>JABFEA020000041.1:4835690-4851130 GCA_019775915.2 Cyphomyrus plagiostoma | reverse complement strand
CCCCCCCCCCACCCCCCCCCCCCCCCCCCCCCCCCCCCCCCCCCCCCCCCCCCCCCCCCCCCCCCCCCCCCCGAGGCAGCAGCAGTCCGGTAAGCTGGACACCTGTGCTGAGTTTGAGATTCTCGTTCATGCCAGGACCCACAAGCATTTTATAATGCATATGAGTAATTACAGGTCAAAGGAGGGGTGATGTCCTGCCAGGTAGCAACCCCCCCCCAGCACCATAAATTATAACCATGCAATCGTCTATGATTGCCACCGTAACTAAAAATTTCCATTAAGAATTTCTTGGTTTCCTGTTTTCTTTGCATATGTTTATCAACATAGCAATATAAATAATTGGATTTCAGGTGCAGTTAGTGCATTTGGACATAGAATTTTGCAGTGTTTCAGGTTGCAGGTGATCCAGAGACACAACAGTTTCTTAGAAGATGCCAGTACAGGTAATGACAAAATGGCCCATCCTTTGGTCTCTTCTGGCGTCTGGTTTGTTCCCATTCAAAGTCTTTTGTATTTCATTTGAAACAGAGAACTAAAGGAAAACCCCTGTCCTCACGTGTGATGAAAAGTGGGATCAATCAGTGCGGTCAGCAATAAAAATGATAATAAGTATTCCATTTGATGAAGAAAAAGCGCATATTTTATCATAAAACCTGAAAGCAGCTTTAACTAATGTGTTGAATGTGGTATGTCCTCAGTGCTTCACACTGTTTTCTAGGCATTCCATTCATGTCAGACACCAGTTTCAACATCGCAAGGCTCTACATTACAGTATGTAAAGCTCACTGGCAAGGGGAAGCACTCAATAACTTCTTCAGATATCAGGGCACAGTACAATAGCAAACTAAAAAGCCACACAGCACTGTAACATAAAAATAGCAACATGGCAATACAAGAACAGAAAAAGGGCAACAAAATCATGTATGGAGAGAGAAACGTTTGCTCTCAAGAACACAACAATGGCATATCACTGCAATATATAGAATATATTCTTAAATCATTTTTAGCTTGGTTAACTGTTTTTCTTGTGGTGACTAACATGATGATCACACATATATAGTTTTGGGTACATAATTATTACAGTGGAAAACTACATAATCTATTAATACCAATAAGGCTAATGTAACTGAAAATTGTACCAAATGGTGACAATTGCACAAATCCATTTGCATATTTGTACTAAAACATCTGTAAATGTGTGTGAAACAATGAGAAATGATGTTCTGCTGCACAGAAGTGACATTATGATATAGGGATTACACTTGTTGCTTAGCAAATGTTGATTGTCATTTGAGAAATGCCCCAAAGCAAATTGAGAAAAAAAGGTAACGATAATAACAACATTCTAATTTACAAAACGAGAACAAAATTTCTGTAGCATACTGCAAACATTGCACACTAAATTAATTGAATCCTAATACTGAATTTCTACCCATTCATCATCTGGAAAACATTGAACAAAATGCACAAAGCTGACTGCTTATGTAGGCACTCATAGTCATAGGGATTATCACCTCTAGAGTGAGTGAGGTGCCATGATCTGCGGATATTTGCTCAAACCATAATTTATAATAGAAATTAAGTCTCTCTCTGGTGGACAGAATATGCAGAATTAACATAGATTGATTTTAGTGCTCTTTATACAGTGCTTTATACCTGCATAGTGAATTTTATATTCACCATTATAAAAAGTTTGCTACTGGTTCTATGAATATTTGCAGCCACCTAATTTAATTCCCAAAATCTGTGAATAATGCAATGTATGAAATACCAGAAATATATCTCTCTCAGCGACACATTTAGAGGGTAAGTCAGAGAGCTCAGTTACAGATCAAATGGAAATAATTCTCAAAATCAGTGTCATGTCCCGCGTGTGAGCGCAGAGCAATCAGGGCAATCAAAACATCAGTCAGGGACAAGACCACAGGAACAAACAAGGATGGGAGATCTGCTAAATGACATTTCAGATTGCTGATCATAAAACATTTATACATTTTAAATATTACTCATACCCATGCTTAGTTACTTTAATTAAGGTATCTTATGAAGCTACTGAGTTGCTTAGTCACTAATAGTTATTACATAGTGTATTTTGGTAGTTTGTTACAAGTATTAATATCCAAGTATCCCTATCAAGAACAGGTATATAGCTTCTGAAGTCATGAATAGGTTGGTATTTTTATTTAATATATTGTGACAAAATTGTTCATTAAAAATAGGAGGCATAAAACACCAGATACAAAAAGCTTTTGTAAAAATGATTTCTCTCCATAAATAGTCCATAATGATGATAAACATGCATAACATGACACTGCTTATGAAACACTAAGAAATCAATGTGATTAGTAACAGGTTCAAAGTTTATTACTTGTACTCTAAAAAGGTCACAAGGAAGGCATAACACTTGTAGGGTTCATTGTGCTTTTTGGATCACAAAGCCAGCTCATTAAATAAATGTACCTCTTTCTACAGTTAAATTTAGAGGCTGTTATTTCTGAATGGCCTTTTTCCCCAAGTAGTCTACAAAGCATATGGCCTAAAATCCAGGCCAATAAAGGAAAGGGAAGAGAAAAAATATCCAATCACCTATTAGAAGTGGCCCTAATATATAAGTCTGTAACCAAAAGAATGCTGTCCACCTTGACATATTTTCATTGCTGTGAGTAATGCATATGGTATTTTTGAAAGAATATTACAAAATTCAAAATTCCTCATACTCGGAGGGGGCCTCACAGATGTGCAAATACCTCCTTATGCTCATAGACTAGGCCACAATGCCATCTTTGAAATTAGTTTTCTATAATATCTTCTGTAATTGTAAATTGATGTACCTTTTTAAGTATTTTTTCTTTTACCTTGTAAATAGACATTAAAATAGACTATAACAGAATATCTTCATTGGACAGATGGTAATATTACTATTATATTAGCTATACCTGTGCTTTTCATCAATTTCTCCCAACTGTACTACATTAAAATCTTGTTATAGTGGACTCATTTATAACGGAATATCATAACGGAATCATATAACGGAGGTCTGCTGGCCCAGCCCTGCGCTTTAAAGAACTTGCAGAAAAAGCATGTTAGCGGACTCACATATAACGGAATTTCACTTAGAACAGACAAACAATTTGGTTTCTAGGGCCACTTTTATCTGTAGCTTTGTTCCGCTATAACAGACATGCAGGTTCCGCCTACAAGGTGCGTGGCGTGTTGGTGATATGTACGTAGTTGAGATTATTAAGAGTCACGCATCTGGTCAGGTAAAGTTGCATTACTACATGTAGAATTAAATAATTTATACCACAAGTGTGTCTGTTGGGGTGTGGCATGAGTAAATGGTGTCCTGTAGTTGTGTTCTGGGCATACAGCAACTCTGGATATAACGGACTGTTTTGTCAGGTCCCTTGAAGTCCGTTACAATGGGATTTTACTGTATATTTATTGATTTATATTTTACTAGATTGGGCAAGATATGTCTCAGACTGCCATACTTTGCAACTTTTTCTCCTGTAAAAAAGGAAATCGCTGGTGAAGAGGTCAGCTCAGAGGTTTTTAAGTGGGTCTTCCTGTCTGTGAGCTTTCCTTAACACTTAGATTTCAAAGGAGAGATGTATATTTTTAGATTTAAAGAAATACATACAATATTTATGTTTCTGTGGTATCTGGTGTTTCTTGGAGCTGGAGCCTGTTCATCGAGTGTTGACAACACGAGGTAGACAACGAATTGGATGTGAAGGAATTGATTCTCTAGGTCATCTCTGAAGTCTGCTAGGCGCTCAGTCTGGTGTTATGGGTCAAACATCAAGAATGTCGTTCTTCAGCCACAATGGTAATATCGTCCACCAAGAATTCCCATAAAGTGTATGATCTTCAAGACTGAAGTTGACTGAGACTTCAAGACTTCAAGACTGAACTCCCTATTAACATTCATACGCTATGCAATATTAGTTGCACAACTAATGTCTGGAAAATCTGTTTTATAACTGTGGGTTAGAAAAATTTTAATCCAGTTGCTTTTCAAATATCAACACAGAAAATACAAGTTAATAATTGCTCAGATTATATTAATTATGGATCATTTTTGACATTTGGAATGCACTCATTAATTTATTTTTGTATGTGAATTTTGTAGATATTACCATCTGTATGGAATTAATGATACCCTTACATGAGATAATTCTATATGCATTTAAACCTGACCCAAAAAGCTTTCCTATGAATTCCTCACTTTAAATTATTTGGAAAAAAATTATTATTATAATAATGCCAATCTAAAGGCGCATCAGACTGGATGCCACCTTTTCGAGATCGTCTAAAAAATCATTTTATTCCCTTAAAAAGGAGTTATTTTTAAAATGATACTTTTTTCAGGATGATGTTCCCCCCCCCCCCCATTTATTACATCAGAAATGGATATGAAAAGTAAAGGCAACGTAAGATACCCCATTCAGCCCAAGCCGTCTGTCTCTGCAAAGGGGAAAAATATTCAGGGGAAACACATTTAAACAGCAAAACTCTGCACGGACCTTTGATGAAACCCAGCAACCTTTAGGTGAAACTCTTCATCTTTCGCCACGCATCTATCTTCCATAATGGTAAACTGCAATGGAAGACAGACTTGGGGAAAGGCATTTTGGGCAAAAGCAAAAGGATTTTTATCAAAGTAAAACCAAACAAACAGACAATCAGAAAGAAACCAGATCACAAGGGATCCTAACAGGGCCACCCACAGGCAGACTGAATCAATATTAGAAACACAGAACTGGGAAGCACTTTGTTACCAGTCTGATAAGAGAGCAAATGAGAGGCAGCTGGAGAGATTAACACAAGGGCTGGAATGAGAGGTAAGACTAACGAGTAACGGGTGTGACTTGTTAGGGCCAAACCAGGGAGGGGCTGGAGGGTCAGGTGGACGTGACATCAGCATTATTTATTATTCTATTATTTATTTTATACGATTTTTATTATTGTTTACTTAGTTAACATAACATGCAGTCATTTATCAGGTCTGTATCTCAAGAGAGATTAGTATCTTAACAGAAAATTACAGAGAAGAAATAAACAGGCAAATTCCACCTTAAAGTTCAGGCAATTTATAATTTGAAGGTTTTGAGGGTTACATAATCTAATATTTATGCTTCTGAGAGTCAATGTAAAGATCACCTCAGGAGATGCACTAACTGTTGTGCTCTGCTGTTTATTCTAGTGTGTAGGGTCAAACCGCAGATCACATCCATGACCCATGCTTTCCACTCTGTGGTAGCTTTCCAGAAAGATTTGTAACATTAAGCAGCTTGTTATCTCTTACTTACAGATCAACCATTAATTAGCACTTGTTTCCAGATAGCCTTCGTAACTAAAGTAGTTCATTATTCTGGTTCGTAGATTTATGAGTGTTCCTACCCACTCATTATTTTCTATGTTGTTCTTTATTTCGACTTTTGCCTGCTGTTCTATCACAGAGGCACAGAGATCGGCCAAAATAGATGATGAAAAATTGATGGTGCATTTTGGACAACTAATTGCTTTGGACAAATTAATGCTTATAATATAATAAGAGGTTAGTATTGCAATATAAAACTATAATGTCGACTATAAATTAGCGCAAAAGGGGCTCATTGTTGTAGCACCTGTATGCCATTTTAAAAAGGGTTGTGCACCATTCAGAACAGACTTGAGAGTGACCTTGAAAATCAAATTCAATTTATAAATTGGTTGAAAACAATTCGACTTTAAATATAAGGAAGAAGAATTGAAATGAAATTGATTTCACATAAATTCATATACATAGTGTAAGTGCAGCTTCAACAATACGGCTGTGGTAAGTGTTTGGGCCATGTTGCAAGTGAGGAAAGGATGGCGATGGACAGGGCAGCTCCAAGACGGCAGGGGTTTATTAATAAAAATACACAAAAACCAGAAAATAAAGGTACCACTATAGGTCAAAATGCCCTAACAACAAAACACAGGGGAACACTAGTATAGAGCAGGGTGACACAAGGAACAGAACTAAGGAAAAATAACTATATTAAACACAGGAATTTCCAATACGCACACAAACGAAGCACAGGATTACCAGCATTGTGGTACAATGACCAACTGAGGGTACTGAACACAGACAGGCACTGAAATACATAGATAAGGGGGACTAACAAAAGGTAGGTGTGAATACTCAAAACAATCAACCAATCAGAACAGACACTGGAAACAGGACACAGGTAGAATTAATTAAAAATGAAGAAACAGAATTGAGGAGCTGGAACTAGAGAAAGCAAAACCAATCAGAACAGACACTGGAAAGAGGACACAGGAGGAATTAAGTAAAAATGAACAAACACAGAATTAAGGAGCTGGGACTAGAGAAAACAAAACCAATCAGAACAGACACTGGAAAGAGGACACAGGTGGAATTAAGTAAAAATGAACAAGCACAGAATTAAGGGGCTGGGACTAGAGAAAACACTACAGTAGGAAAATGAACATGAAGCAAAAGAGCAATTCAAAGCCCAACCAGAAGGTGAAGAGGGCAACCAAAAACCAGCCTCAAACCAAAGTAGCTGAGGGTTACAGACTAAATGCCGCACTTCCAACCCACTAAACTATGTGGTGGTCCAGGGAATGGTCCAGGAAAACACACTGGGGATTAGCAAAGGCTAAAGACAGAATGAGAAGACAGACAGAATGTCTAGCCGTGCCTGCTCGCCAAAAACCTGGAAGGGTCACAGAGGGCGGGGTCACACGGGTGTTGACCATGACACCGCTTAATACTTTACTATGATTCACCCAGCATGATAACAGATACACTGAACCCTGCCCCCTACCCCCTACCCCCCCCCCATCACAAATATGAACAGCAGAAAAAGGGACACGTGGGCATTGGCCCTGTTCAGGTTTCTGCCTGAAAAGTTTGTGCATGTCACTGTCATTCATATTGAAGGCCACTTTTGAAGTGTCACCTATATGAAAAATAATTTAACTGTGATTTTGTGTAGCATGGTGAAAGAGCACCAGTCATATTTGTAACCCTGTCACAACCCTGTCGATGTGCACAGTACTCGCAAGTGGTAACACACATAAACAGTTAAATATGCAAAATCAATAAATACATGCACACAGAAAAGGACTTAGAGGGCTGATATAAACCAAATGTCAGAATATGCTAAAACCATTACACATTTTTTATCTTATAATCATGCAGATATAAAGTTACTCACTATTACATTTAAAAAGTCAACATATACATCTACCATCTTGTAAGTAAATTGGTTATGCAATTATTCATGTTTTGCTATGTTTGCATGTGTTGTATGATTGCACTGAATTGAAATTAATTAAATCCTTCTTACTGTCATTTCAACACCTTACAGTGTGTGGCCAAGTCAATTCAAAATCCAATTAATGAATTATGAACAACCTTAGTAAGGCGCATAGAGAACTAACCAATCAAACTTGCTATGTGTTCAGTCACATTTTTTTCAACTGGGATAGGTGAATCACCCCTCATGACCAGCAATGGCAGAGGATTGTTAAGTTAAACGAAGGCAGGGTTTACGGCAATGACATCCAGGAAGCCAAGCTGCTTTGCGGATGATCATGAATCCCTAGAGCCATCTCAGTAATACACAATTCATAATGGAATACAGGCTGGCCTGAGGTGAACTAATGAGCCTCCTTGGTCTGGTGCAGGATAAATTGAAAAGAAGAACATTCCGGAATTTGCTCTCAGTGCACCTGGTGGATTCCTGCGGACCTACAGAAGCTCATGGCCTCGGTAAGGCTGCTGTGTCCTGCATCTGTGCATTGATCACATTTCCACACTGATCTACAATGTCCAGCGGGGGGGTGCCTTGTGTGAAACTGAAATTGTTCTAGTCTTGCATTGTTTGTTATCTTGTTTGTTATTCGCTAAGAGCCACCCCTGTTCTGGGAACGTCAGTCAACGTCACCTACTTTCTCACAGAGGTTTTACTTCCATGTCACTCTGATCCCAACAGAGACATCATGTATCCTTTTCCTTTGACTTTGAATTTGCTGATGGATAAGAACATAAGAACATAAGAACTATACAAACAAGAGGAGGCCATTCGGCCCAACAAGCTCGCTTGGGGAGAACTTAACTAATAGCTCCGAGTTGTTAAAATCTTATCTAGCTGTGATTTAAAGGAACCCAAGGATTCAGCTTGCACTACGTTATCAGGAAGACTATTCCATACTCATATACTCATTTTGGGTTTTCAATCATGTGCAATACAGTTTCCACTGTAATTTACATACGTCACCAGTGTTGTATGAGAATCAACCTTCCTTGACTAAAAATCCAGTGCAGAACAAATGTGCCTTGAGCCTGTAAGGCACCGGGTACAAGGAGAGAAACTCCTATCCTGTAGGGAAGAGTTGCATAGAATCACAAGCGAAGGGCAGCTGAGAATCATGATTTTGGACTATGAGAGGAAGCTGGAGTCCCAGGAAATGCATGACGCCTCTATAAACAGCCAACATGAGGCAGTGTCTTATTTTGTCTTGTTTCCTTGTTTTACATGCCTTTGGTTTCCAGTTGATAGGTTGATGTAGGTGATGAAATGTAGATGTTACTCACTTGCCTGCACATATCCTTTGCCTGTCACCTTTGTCAGCATTCTGATGCTGTAGCCAGCTTGACAAGAAATATGCTGTATTACTATTGTTTATCTCAGTACAATAATTGGCCTTTTTTTCTTTCTGCCCCGCTTCTTGTTTGAGGCCATCTGGCCCAGAGCAGAGTAATCATCAGCTAGGATCAGGCAGGGCAGGGGGGCGGCACTAACATAAATCCCCCTATGAAATTATTGGAATTTTACTGAATGTTGTAAATCCACCCCAAGATGTACCTCTCATAACTAGATGCTGTGCTGTTGAAATGCCAGCGGTGTATGGCCCCAGTCCCCCCCACCCTCTCCATCAAATCACTACTCCCACATCCCCCCACCCTCTACAAGCTTTCACTCTCTACACTCGACCTGGGAGGTATCTCACTTTTATAAATGCCAGGCTACCTGGGCGGTGGGTTCCTCCACCATAAAATTCCCCAAGGGGGGGAGGGGGTGTAGTTGGCCAAGATAAGTTTTGGCGAATGAAAGCAACATGGATAAAACCACCCAAGTATAGCTTACTCACTCATCCCTCCTCTCCAAAAAAAATTCTTATTAAAAGCCCAACTGTGTATGACTTGTTGCAGTGTAATCAGGCTCATTATATCTGTGCTTGTGTCTGTTCTTTCATGTGCCACCACTAAGTAGGACTAGGGCAATAAATGTTACGCGATAAATTTGCCAGACATAGGGGGTTTTCCGTGATAAATTTCACCAACGGATCGTACTGATAAAATTTTGCTGAACAAGGGGGCATCCCCATGATATATTTTGCCCACTGGCTACCGGACTGCTACCAATAGAATTTGGCAAGCGATGCGGGGGGGTCCCACAATAAATTTCACTGTGTACCCCATGATAAATTTCCCAACCAGCTGCTGGGCAGCTTGAGTGGAGGGGAAAAATATGAATCAATTTTAGAATATTCCAAAAATCATCATGCTCCCCACAGTCTGAGATCCACTGACATATACAAAGAAAAACGTTCATGGAATAATTATACTGCCTTAACGAACTGTCTACGTAAGCCATTCTTTCCATGCTCTGCTGACACATAGCACTGCTGCTTCAACTGAAGGGCAATTTGTCTCGAAATGAAATCAGGTGTTGATTTTCATCCAAATAATGTTTTTCTGAAAAAATCAAATAGAGTAAATAGAGTAATAATATCAAACACAGTAATCCTGTTCACAAGGTTAAGTGTCCTCTGGAGTAACCCTTCATTTTGCTGCCACCAAGTAACATTTCATCTGTTTTGGTGAGTTTTGTCTCAAAATGTGACCATTTCCAATGTTTCATCTACCCAATGTGTCTGCAACATTTGAAACGTTGAGACTTTTGAGGTAATGCTATCAAGCAAGTATCTGTGCTGGCAACAGACCTGTCCCTAAACCATATGTATTTGCCATCCAGGGATTAAAAAAATTAATTAAAACTTTATAGAAAACTTTATTGTTAAATCACAGACAATTTAGCTGACGTCTAAGGTCAGCCTATGTCTCAATAAATGTATTTCAAAGAAATTAAATTTTCTTAAAGGTAAATGTAAATTGAAGGGGAGTGCAGCATCTCCTGCCACCCACTGAGAACTTTACAGCTTACGCTAATTTCAAAGTTTCAGTATTTCTCAGTATTTTGCTTTGAAGAATGGCCAATTATTTCAAGTTAAATCTCCAGCATCAAAATAATCTCCTCTAAAAATCTTCTAAATTACTTCCTGACTGTTACCATGGCAACTTATAAGAAGATAACTTAGAAGGGGTATACAAAAGAGAAGAAGGGGTAATCACTTCATGTTAATGGAATGCAAAATATATTTTTAATCATTTGAAGAGAAACGAAGGATCAATAAAGGAACGACTGACTGAAATTGAATGAAATTAAGAAAAAAAATTATTGTACAATTGAAAATGTAATGACATTATTGAATATAATGTAATGTAATTGAAACATCAGGGATTTGATTTTTTTGCAAATTACCAGGGCTGTGTATTTAAGGTGCCACTCACTTTCAGTCTGTAGGTCTCCTAATGACTCATCAAACTAACTGTTAATGGTAATTCTTTTGAGCATAGAACAATCTGCTAGCCTTTAGAGTGTTATTTAAATCTAACCAAGAAATGGAACATTTTAGTGTTTCATTTTCAGGTCTTATCTTCTGTCTAGGTCACCTTAAATATTATTGCTGTGTCCCCTGTAATGTGTTCTTACCTCATGTGTTCCTATTGCAGTGATTCACTGTGTTGTATGTCTCCTCCCCGTACCTGGTTATTATCTACATCAGAGGCCAAGATCAACTGACAATGAACTGCAAGTCCTAGAATTGTGACTTTGTGTCCCGACTGATGACTGAAGACACAACACCAGCACTTCCCTACAAAAGTTACCTACACGATATAAGCAAAACTATTGGGACACTTTCAATTCATGTGTTTCATTCAGACCCATTGCCACAGGCACATAAGATCAAGCACCAAGCCATGCAGTCAGGTTTAGAAACACTGGTGGAAGAATGGGCTGTTCTGAAGAGCTCAGTGAATTCAAGCGTGGTGCTGTCATAGGATGCCACCGTTGCAATAAACCAAACTTATTCCCTGCTAGATATTCCATGACCAACTGTAAGTGGTATTATTGCAAAGTGGAAGTATTTAGGAACTACGGAAACTCAGCCATGAAGTGGCAGACCATGTAAAGTAACAGTCACTGAATGCTGAGGCGCATAGTGTGTAAAAGTCACCAACGCTCTGTTGACTCAGTAACTGCAGAATTCCAAACTTTCTCTGGCATTAACCCCAGCCAAAGAACTGGGTGCTGGGAGCTTCATGGAATGGACTTCCATGGCTGAGCAGCTGCATGCAAGTCTCACATCACCATGCGCAATACCAACCGTCAGATGCAGTGGTGTAAAGCACGCTGCCACTGGACTCTGGAACACTGGAAACATGCTCTTTGGAGTGACAAATCACCCTTCTCTGTCTGGCAGTGTGATGTATGAGTCTGGGATTGGTTTACGCCAAGAGAACATCACCTGCCTGACTGCATTGTGCCAACTTTTCATGGCATGTTGGAGGAGGAATACATGGTGTTGTTTTTCAGGACTGGACTAAGCCCGTTAGTTCCTGTGCAGGGAACTCTTAATGGTTCAGAATACCAAGACATTTTGGACAATTTTATGCTTCCAACTTTGTGAGAACAGTTTGGGGAAGGTTCTTTTCTGTTCTAGCATGACTGTGCTCCAGTACACAAAGCAAGGTCCATAAAGACATGGTTGGATGAATTTGGTGGGGAAGAACTTGACTGGCCCACACAGAGCCCTGACCTCATTGACCACTTCTGGGATGAACTAGAAAACGGAGATTTCAAGCCAGGCCTTCACACCCAACATCAGATCCTGACCTCACAGATGCTCTTATGGATGAATGGGCAAAAATTCCCACAGATACACTCCAAAATCTCGTAGAAAGAGTTCCCAGAAATTTTTACAAAGGGGGGACCAACTCCATAATGATTCCTATGGGTTTAGAATGGGATGTCATAAAGGTTCCTGTACGTGTAATTGCCAGGTGTCTCAATACCTTTGTCCATATAGTGTATCGCACCCTCTTGTGTGCTTATAATAAACACGGCTAAATGGAGCTGTGCAGGCATTGACTTGGTTTGACTTCTAGAACTACAATAATAGTCTCTATTTACATTCAGCCAGTTTCATCTGAAGAAATGATATGATATAATATGCGCTCATAGACAGACAGAAATATATGAACACTTTTATTATATATTTTCCACTATCAACATGCCAGATCTAGCTTTACAAATAAGGGAAAAAGCACAAGTTAGTATTTATGATTCTTCATTGAGGTTAGTGAAAGAGCATCAATCTATTTTTCTTCACATATAATGCAATGCTGAACAGGCTTGTGATAGATACTTCAAAGGAACACCTAAGAGATGTGAACATAATAGTATTCCACTCACTCCAAGCCCCACACTTTTATCCTAAGAACTTCTCAGACCAAGAAAGTGCAGAGGATTCCTGATATATTTGTAAATCTAGGCCCTGAATTTGACAGGACACCCTGAGTTCTCCAATGCTACATCCACTATCTAGTAGGTTTCTTGGATGGCTGAAAATTTCCATGATGCAAGGGGTCAATGTTTGGCAAAGGTAGAATTTGTATTTGTTGTGGAGGAACTGAGCCACAAATACTGAAAGCACTAGAGTTACCTTACTGGATGAAATCCCTGTCCTGCCTGCTGAATCCTGAATAATCCATTCCCAGATACAACAACATTAGTTTTGCTTTTCTCCATTTTATACAGTGATAGTTGATTCATCCATAGGGGAAAAATTTGGGTACTTTTCATGTATCACATCTAGCTCTCCATGGCGGTGCACTGGAGGGGCATGGATACCCAGCATCTTCAGAGGACCCAGCACTACAGAGGGGCTCCAAAGCTTATCATTGACCACCTGCCCCCAGTCCCCCCCCCAGTCAGCACCCATATTTCTTCGGATTTATGGTGCCAGCCAAGGTGGGGGATCCCAGGGGTCAAGGTAACGTATGCAGGTGAGTGCAAGCTTTTGTGCTATAAGTGGGGGTCAGCCGATCCATCATCCACATGGTAAGAGCTGCGGTCAGGACCATGTTTGAGAGCTTAGCACTGCCATCACCCTTCCAGCCAGGAAATTTCAGCTGGAGGCTTTCTGATCAAGGTCCTAACCCGCATAACCCAAAAATAGCTTTTTCCTTCCTCCTCTTGAGTCCTGCAGGCTTGCGTTGTTCCCATATATCAGCCTTCTCATCTTAAGTAACTGAGATCCTCATGATACCTTTATGTTACAAACCCACTCACGCAATGAAATGCTGAGGCAGTCATTAAAAAAAAAACTCTTTAATTATTTATATACAGTGGAAGCCGCTTATAGTTATCATGTCTGTCTAGGTGAAATTTATCGCGATATGCGGTGATCATTGCAAACGATTACCATCTAATTGACATTTGTATATTTATCACATGAATATAAGGTAAAAAAATGGACAGCGTCGCTATCATGACCCAATCGTCCGCCTCTCCCATGTGCCACGCCCCCTTGTTCACCCCAAGTGGATTCCCCATGTTTACCAGCTGTTTCTTATTGTTGTCATTAGTCTTATGCATTTAAGTCTGCGTTAGGTATGTTTTCCCTAGTCGGGTCTTTGAATTCCGTTTTGTGTGCCTCGCCTTGTCCTTGCTCTGCAATAAATCCCTTTTTCTGATTCCCTCGTCTCCCTGCTCCTGCTTCTATGATTCCAGTTCTAACAATCTCTATTTGCTTAATTTTTACGATTTCAAAACATAGTACAGCGGTTTCAAAGGGTTTTCAAATTGCAGTGTTGTAGAAGTTAAATTGCTGAAGTGTGTATTATTCAAATATGCTATAATACAGTATAGTATGCTACTGCACATAATATTCAGTTCAATTCAGTTTTATTGATACAGCGCATTTTCACAATGTATATTATAACAAAGCGCTTTTGTAGTTTCGCTGCTGCATCTCGGTGGCTCGTTTTTGTCGATTTATCATAAGCTTTGATGAGTCTGTATTCATGATTAAGAGAAAATAACTTTCTTTTTCCCGTCATGTTTTGCACACATTAGCCCCAGGTAACTAACCAAAAGCATACAAGTTGCCGCAAGTAAAATAAATTAAAAAATAATAAAATACCGCATTTTTAGTTTTTTTTCCATATGTTCTCATGTTTAAAAAGACCAAAAATGAAGACTGTAAGCAGACTACTTGATTGGTATAAGCAAATTTTTTAAACAGTATTTGTACAGGGATGATTCTTACCAGGTTTTTCATCCATATAAGTGGTTGATCACTATAACTGTGATCACTATAAGTTGCTTCCACTGTATTTAAATATAGCTCAGATAACACTGGATTTGGATAAAAGCAAAGTTGAAGCATACAATTTGCACGCCTGGTCTTAACTTTTAAGGTCTGAAAATTAAAATAAAATTCCATTAAATATTTGTGAATATTTATAAAGGACCCCAGGGAACATGTCAAATGCTGTCAAAGATCATTTTATTTTGAACTTTCTCAATATCAGGTCACAATGTAATATCATTGAAGACTTATTTTCATGTTAACAGAACATAATTTACAACAGAACAATAGAATATAATTTAATATTCTTTGTACATTCACTTATGATTTCTTTATGATTTCATAAAACATGAATTGCACTAATTTGTGACAACGTACCACACAGAGGTAATAGATAATAGGTTACAGGTAAATAAAATTACATATGTGACATTTTATTTATTAACAGCTTCTGTTCAACAAAAAGAAAAACTTAATTTACATATTTGCTAGCCCTTTAGAACTGGGTGTCCAATTAGATATTAAACACAATACTAAAAAGCAAAACTCATAGATTAATATTAATCAGCATATCGCTAAACATGGCAATAACTTATGCACAAATTTGCCACAAGTACTCAGAAGTTAACTTGAAGAAATCTTTTTATTATTACGCATGAGACGTTTATGGATTATATACGAGTATATGCATTAAATTTGGAAAAATGTAATCTCCTCTATCAAAAATATAAACCACTTTGAAAATTGCTACATAAGAAATTCTGTAAAATGTTATTTTTCACATTTATTTATTCATCTCAGTAAGCTGTGTTTCTGACAATATATATATATATATATATATATATATATATATATATATATATATCAGTTGATGATGTCACGCAAAGATAGACATACCTTATAATAATTTATTGTCTGTCTCAAAATGGCAAAAT
>JABFEA020000041.1:4791213-4802964 GCA_019775915.2 Cyphomyrus plagiostoma | reverse complement strand
GGTCGGTTGGGTCCATGGTTTAATGCCATTGACACCAAATTCTGACCAAACCATTGGTGTGCCTCAGCAGAAATTGACATCCATCAAACCAGGCTATGTTTTCTCTCTGGTGAGACTGTGCCCACTACAGCTTCAGTTTTCTGCTTTGGCTAATATGAGTGGAACCTGACATGGTCTTCTGCTGTTGTAGCCCAGTTACCTTAAGGTTCGACGTGCTGTGCATTCTGAGATGTTTTCTGCCCATCGCAGTTGTACAGAGTAGTTATATGAGTTACCGTAGCCTTTCAGTCTGGCTCGAACCAGTGTGGTCATTCTCAATTGATCTCTCACATCAACAAGCCATTTCCATCCACAGAACTGATGCTCAGTACACAATTTTTGTACCATTCTGAGTAAGCTCTAGATGCACACAAGTGTTGTGCATGAAACCAGCCTACCTGGCACCAATAATCACGCCACAGTCCAAATCACTGAGACCATATTTTTCCCCCATTCTGGTGTTTTATGTGAAAATTAACTAACATTGAATTACTGACCAGATTACTGATCTGCATGAAATTATGTACTGCACTGCTGCCACATGATTGGCTGATTAGGCACCTGGATGAATAAGCAGGTGTTAACTATGCAACAATTACATCACTGATAAAAGTTCGCTAAAAAGCGTTATGGGAAAAGATTTAAATAGGGAATAGGCAACCCTCATTAAAAATACTACCATTAATAATAAAGCAAACAATAATTAGAAAAATAAACAGAAGTATGTTTTGCAGCAGTGCTGTGCAGGACCTTCAAACTTTACACCAAAGTTAAAGTCTGCAGTCTGGTGAAAAAATCTTATTGTGAAGAATATCCTGATGCAAGTTAGTCTTTAAATTAGTAATTGACTAAGTTCTCATTTGGCCACCAGGTAATAATTGTCATACTTTTGAGGCTAAATCAGCTTAACAGCTTTGCATCCGTCGTTGTACTGTTGTATGGTGTGAATGACAATAAAGTTCACTTACTTACTTACTTACTTAACAGCTATCCATTTTGAAGTGAAAGTACCAGAAAATTATTCTAGTGCATGAAGTTAAAAGCATTAATAATTATATACATTTTTGTTGAATCAAAAGATTGTAGAACAGATTGAAGTACCCTTGATGTGCCACACTGTAAACTATTAATTGCATATAACCCTCCCTGTCCTTCTCAAAACCTTGGTTTATACCTACATGACACTGGGAATGGGCAACTGCAGCAGCATTCACCATGGTGTTGTCTGGCCAAGCTATAACATACCCAAAACACAGCAGTACATCATCCTTTTTCTACAAAAACTGTTCAAGATCCAAATTAAATGGGGTGGGGGTCCACGAATCAGGATTTCTGCATTAGCTGGCTTACCTTAAGCTAGCAGTCATGACTGTCAAATAGGAATGTTCCTTACCTCAACTCTTATCATGGGACAATCATGACTTCTAGCTTAAGATAACCAGACTAACTAAGAAATCCAGATTTGTGGGACACCACCCCAGAAGTGTCTACCGAGGGACTATAAAACACTACATGGCTTATTCCCCGATACCTTTATGACATCATGCAAATATCTGAAACAAATAAAAACCCAGTCTGAAGTCCAATGCCATCTGATTTTGTACATGAATTGCCTTGCTTGCCATATACCTACAATGTATTTCAAGTTGGGTTCTTAAGAAAAACATAAGAAAGTTTGTAAACTATTTTTGTTAGTGTGATTGGGGGAGGAACTTTGCATATCTTGTACTTTTATATTTTACTTTTAATTTATGTATTCCACTCATAGTGTGTCAATGCATTTATTAGTTTGCTACAGGTTCTGTATAAATAGCAGTAGTTATTGCTTCAGCTTATGTAACAAGTTCTGCACAAGAGGTTATAAATATATATATCATATAAATAACATTACAATAATAATTTTTTTTAACAAACTTAGAAAGGTAGAGTGGAAATGAAGACTCGGGGAACTGACAAGCTTAAAAATGTGCTGTTGTATAACGTTCTCAAACTCCAATACACACAATCATAAGATAACTATAATTTTCCAACTTGACATATCTTGAGCTGTTTGGAACTTGTTCCCTCCTAGATTAAGTTTTAACCTAGATTTTTCAGTATTTTTCTGTTTTTGCAAAGATACTGAAATCTAACTGCAATCTAAATGTCAAGCCCCATTTTACTCAAAAATAAAAAACACAGAAAAGACTATTTCTTTTGTTTATATGGATAGGAGGCTTTGGGTTAAAGGTCTGTGCTAATAGGCTTGCCGCACAGTATTGCTAAGACAACATTTATTTATTTAATTAGGCTTCTGTTTTTTCAAATGCACACTATGGAGGCTACTCCTAGACACCATGTAGCAGTTGTGTGGGGTATACAAGGGTACAAACACAAACTATGGGAGCTATTCCTAGACATCATGTTGCAGTTATGTAGGGTATACAAAGGTAGAAACACACACTATGGGGGCTATTCAGAGACACTATGCAGCAATTGTGTGGGCTATACAAGGGTACAAACACACACCATGGGGGCTATTCCTAGACACCATGTAGCAGTAGTGTGGGGTATACAAGGGTACAAACACACACTGTGTAGGCTATTCAGAGACAACATGTAGTAGTTCTGTGGGGTGTACAAGGGCACAAACACACACTGTGTAGGCTATTCACCATGTGGCCTAACTGCAAGGCAGTGATCTATCTATCTATCTATCTATCTATCTATCTATCTATCTATCTATCTATCTATTTCAGTTAATCTCTTGACAGATGCGCATAAAGTGCAATACTGCAAGAATAATACAGGCAGCACAAAAAAAGATGTGAATAAATGAAAGAATGAATTATTTAACAGACAAATGAAGAATGGATGTTCCAGACTGCCAATTATTGCGTGCATAGTTTTACCTGGCATAGCCAATTATTATATACAGTAGGAACTGACTCACTGAATACTGTCCAATTAGATTTGACACCAAATGATTCTGGGCCCATTGAGAGTAGGCTGTGTACAGTTCTATGGGCACTGGCACATCATTATGAGCTGATCACTAATAGTACTTGTGCATATAGCATGGTGAGTGGGACAGGCGACATGGTTCATGATGGCCAGTGTCCTTAGCATCATCCTCCTTCCAGTGACAGCCTCAGGGTTTCGTCGGTCATCCCTGTGACAGAGCAGAGCACCTTTGCCAGTCTGGCTAGCTGGCAGGTAGCCATGCAGAGATGCAGCACCACCGTCAGCGATCACCTGTCCAAACTGCCGTTTCTGTATTTAGGAGAGCCAGCTTGTACCTGGCTGCCACTGACACTGCATGACTGTCTGTCCCCTGCTTCAGCTGCTCCCTTGGCAGTCACAGTTAAAGGAGTGTCAATGACGCGTGCCCAACTAGTCAAAAAAGTTACTAGCCATGGAAGACGATGATGCATTTCTATCCTAATCATACTGAAGTCAGTAACTGTAAACCAACACACATCATTTTAGCTCACAATAACATTGGGCACAGGCACTCTTTGTATTTCTGAAAACACAATTACATTTCAATTCAATTTACATTTATATAGCACCAATGAGTCAATTTGCTTTGTCAACTGGTGTAGGGTGGCAGATCGAATTCTCCACCCATCATGCTACAGTTCATAAGTCACATTCACAATGTCACCCTTCCATGGGACGGATCCAGGACTCCAGCTCACATGGTGCCCACCCCAGGTACCATCTGGAGGTTTATTTATGGCATTCCCGGGGAGGAAGGCAAAGAACATGGATGGTCAGGTCATGCATTGATACATTAATGGACAAGCATAGTAGATAAAAATGGCATGTACAGCAGTACTGCCTGCCATCATGTGTTAGGTTGCGGGTAAGGTAAACTGAAGTAATAGGTCTTCAGTCGCGATTTAAAGGCTGAGATCGACTTGGCATCCCCAACATTGCCTTGCAAACCATTGCACAATATAGGGGCTCTGTAAGCTTTTCCACCAACTGTCATGTGTTCTGTGTGTGAGTGGACAATGTGGCTGTAATCCTTGAAATAATTCTGTTAGACAGGCAGGTGCTAGACCTTTAAGTGCCTTCTATGTAGGAGAAGTAGGAGAACTTTGAAGTCGGTCCTGAACCAAACAGGAAGCCTGTGCAGGCAACTAAGAGCAGGGATCATATGTTTAAACTTTCTGCTCTTGGTGAAAATTTGAGCTGCTGAATTTTGAATATGTTGCAAGGTGTTTATTATATGATGTTGGCTCTCCAATAATAGAGTATTACAATTGTCTAACCTACTGCATACATTAGTATGTATTAGTTTCTTGAGTAGTAAGGAGATGTTATAGTGTAGCAAAGTTACGTAGCCGCAGGAAGCAGACCTTTGATACTGCATCCACATGTGATTTGAACGAGAGGCTGGTATCTAAGGTGAGGCCTAAGTTACTGACTGAGCTGGTGAGGGAAAAATCCAGCCCCTCAGAGTGGAGTACAGAAATTATAGCAGACCTATCTGCTGACTTCAGACAAAAGAACTTTGTTTTTCTTCACAATCAGTGACAAAAAGTTCTCATTCATCAATACATTTAGCTAAATTGGCAATAGATAAAATTCCGTTAGGAGCCGACACCTTATCGTGGTGGACCGGTTTGTGTGTTCCAATGATCCCAGGAGCTAAGCAGCCCAGGGCTTTATGCCCCTGGTTGGGTCACCCAAGCCAAACAGGTCCGGGGTGAGGAACCGGTGCCAGAATCTGGTCCGCATGGGCGTTAATAAGTCGGGCTTGTTTCCAATGAGGGTCGGACTCCATCAGGGCTGCCCTTTGTCACCGATTCTGTTCATAGTTTTAATGGACAGAATTTCTAGGCGCAGCCAGGGCGTTGAGGGTGTCTGGTTTGGTGACTTCAGGATTAGGACTCTGCTTTTTACAGATGTTGTGGTTCTGTTGGCCTCATCAGACCGTGACCTTCAGCTCACGCTAGAGCTGTTCGCAGCCGTGTGTTAAGCAGCTGGGATGAAAATCAGCACCTCCAAATCCGAGACCATGGTCCTCAGCTCGAAAAGGGGGTAGTGCTCTCTCTGGGTCGGGGACGGGGTCCTCTCCCAAGTGGAGGAGTTTAAGTATCTCAGGGTCTTGTTCATGAGTGAGGGGACGATGGAATGGAAGATTGACAGGAAGATCGGTGCGGCATCTACAGTGATGTGCATAAGTAAGTAACTCGCTGCATCGGTCTGTTATGGTAAAAAAAGAGCTGAGCCAAAAGGCAAAGCTCTTGATTTGTCAACTGATACAGTAATTTATTATAGTAGTTGTAGGACTTGCCAGAACTCCATAAGAAGTTGACTGGGGATTGAGTCCAGTGGACAAGTCATTCGTGTTGTTTTAGTTATTAGTGTTTTAAACTGTATTTTTTAAACTGTTCATTGACTAATTTGAAAAGGTTGAATTGAATTGAATTTAATTTAATTCAGTCAACATTTTGAGGGCAGCAATGTGTGAAAACCATTCACGGAGACTCTCAGTCAACTGTGGAAGAGTGATTGATTGATGAGCAACACCTATTACAACACTGAGGGATACTGGTTCTGCCTGTAGCAGTACGAAAATGTTTCTGAGGGCAGAACAAAAACTGATGAGTTCAGATAGATAAGAAATCAGATTGTATAGGAGGTGGGTCTAAAACATCTGACCGATTGGTCCCACTTCCTCTAGTTGCTTGGACCCACCTCCTCTGCAATCATTTTTCATTCTGGCCTCAGAACATTTTTATGCAAGTAAAATTCCTACGAGCACTTATATTGGATAGTGTGCTTTCTTTCTTGAATTAGAGCCATTGTGGCAGTGATGTCCTGAATCTGGACACTGACGATTTTACTGGATGTCATAGGGTTACGGTTCAAGCTCAGATACCTATGCTGGCGTGTTTGTTCTGGGTGTTGATATACAGCAGCTATAGTGAGAAACTATGTTCCTACTAGAAATGATGGAAAAGTCCCTGAGTTAAAGCCGAGTTCTGTTGCTTTTTCCAGCTGACTTCCATTCTCTGTGATGATGGTTCACCTCAAGCGAAAGCCAATGAAATAAATGCTGATACTGCCATGCTTTTGTCTGTTACTAGAGATAATTTAAGTAAGGTTCAAAAGGCTGATTCTTCTTTTCGTTATTTTTTTAGTCAGTTGTCAGTGGCAATTCCAGGTCTACACAGTCCCCTGTGCATTTCCTTGACAAGAATGTCCTGATGAGGAAGTGGGTTCCTTGCTCCTCCTTGCTCCTTACTCCGACTCCTGGAGTGCCATCTTCCAAATAGTGATTCTTTGCCCATATAGACAGCATGTTTTAGGTTGTAACATTTGTACAACTATTGCATAACTTTTTGGTGAGCAATGGCTACCAAAATGATACAAAGTACAGTATATTACCTGATATTTTCAATAAAAAAACACTATCACCAACAAACAATGCTATCACAGTGAATGCGAGGCTGAGACGGAAGCGTTACCCTTTGTTTCTACTTAGAGACATGCTGTGTGACTCATTCCTCCACGCATACAAATTATCTTTGGTTGGCGTTCACAGTTCGACTTCTGAGATACAGATTGAGTTAAAGGTCATTTCTTTTCAAACTGGTTGGTTCGGCTTTTAAGAAATTTGAGTTCTAATGAGTTCGAGTACGGAGGTATCACTGTATTTCATTTGTATCAGTTTTCTAGTTCCTTTGTTTCGTGAGTTGTATTCTGTTTTTGTTTTTGCTTTGGTACTGTTTTACTTGCCTTTATTATATTCTCCAGTGTTAGATTCTGTTTCCTTATTTCTGTCAGTTTCCTATTTGAACTCCCAGTTCCTTGATTTAATCATTAGTTTAACCTGTTGCGTGTTTTCTCAACCCTTGTTAACTTTTCTCACCTGTCCTGTGTTATTCTTGTTATCCCTCAGTATTTAAGTTCCTTGGTTGGTCATTGTTGTTATTGTTGTGGTTGCTGATGGTTCTTGTTGACTGTGTGTGTTTGCGTTTTGATTTCCCACCTCTTCCTTAGTATAAGCAGTTCCCTTGTAGGTCACTTTTGTTTGTTAGTTTACATAAGAACTATACAAATGAGAGGAGGCCATTCAGCCTTGTTTACTTAATACCCCTTTTTAGTTTTGACCCCTTGTGGTCCATTTGGTTTTGTAGTGTGTTCAGTGTTTTCAGTTTTGATGATAAACCCCTGTTGTGTCCTGTGAGCCGCCAGTGGGTCGTCCACCTTCCTGCCTGCACCATGCCTAGCCCCCATGCCAGAACCCGTCGGGTTTGTGACAGTAGTATTTTGAAACATATATTTTGCCCTGGCATTAAGAATATTGTTTCATATTATCGCATGTGTCAAGTAGCTCGTAAAACAAATCAAATAGTTCCTCTTGCCAATCATTGTCCCATACTAGTGGTGGGTTTTGAGCACATCATGATTGACTGTGTTGGTCCCATTCTAAAGTCCTGTGCTGGGAATAGCTATTTACTGACACTCATGTTTATGTCGACTCGCTGTCCTGAAGCTATCCCTATTTGTACGCTGAAACTGCATGTTGTTGTTAGAGCCCTTGTGAAGCTTTTTTTTAAACTACATTTAGATTACCAAAAACTGTTCAATCTAAACAAGAATCTAATTTCACATGTCATGTTTTTAAACAAGTCCTTAAAGAATTGCAGATCAGACATCAGTTGTCTAGTCCCAGGGAGCTCTCGAATGCCAGTTTCTGCTTATGGTGATTTGTTCGACTCTTGATTGTGCTCAAATGTCCCTGACTGCATCTCAAAAGGACATGAAGTTCCGCTATGATCTGAAGGCAGTCAAGCGCTCTATTAAGGTTGTATATTGGTTTTATTGTTATTGCCTCATTTATCTTTGCAAGCTAGATCCTCTGGACCTCATGTGATTTTAAATAAACTTAGTGATACAGATTGTGTTTTAGTCACCTCTGACTGTAAACGCAAAACCCTTGCATGCCATGTGAACATCTTTAAACCATAACACAAACATCGGGACCATAACATGGAAGCTGCATCTACTGTGCCTATTTTGAATATAACAGTCGTCCCGGTATCCCCTTCAGACTATTCCCCTCAGCATGATGATCTCCATCTTGATCAGGTTTGCACTCCATCTGCTCATCTTCCAAAGTCTGAAGCCCTGACAAGTTTAACCCACTATTTGATTCATCAACCTGCATCAGCTAAGAAAGACATTAAGTCCCAAGTAAATAAATTTCTGGAATTATTTTCGTGATGTAACACCACAAAGGAGCCCCTGGTAGAATCTTTAGATTAAAGTCCTGGTCTAGTAATGGTTAATATATTCATTCTAGGCTCATTCAAATCTGCTTCTAAATAGTTATTAGATTTAGGGAATGCCATATTATGGAGCACCTGGGTCATAGCCAGACATGAGCTAAAGGTGTGAAAATAAACAGTCTGCGATTTAAGATCACAAGACTGAGGCCTGGGTGGTGCTCTGTCAGGCAGATACATTATTTGCCATGTTTGGGGATAGCATGAATGATCCCATCCAATAGAGTTGGAGAATGTCCCATTAAAAAACGCAAGGTCATTCCCAAAAAAGGTCCTACTTATCAATAAAGTCAATGTTCTGCGATGCACACCAAGCCTCTAACCAGCAGTTTAGGGAAAGTAGCCTATAGGTTAAATCTCCTCTATAGAGGATTGGTAAGGAACTAGAGACAATTAGACTCTGACATTTTGCATATAAATAACCACATCTGATCATGACCCAGGGCTCACATGAGCTGGCTGCTGCCCCCATCCATCTACTTATTTTACTTCATAGGAAGAATCACTAGAGACACTGTCACTGCCAAGATAAGTGAACCTCTTGATGAGGTTGATACTCACTACAGACAGACACACTGCTGACGGCTGTGCCCAGGAGGTCATTAAAGGTCTCATAAAAGATCCAGGACACTTGCAAACCCAAACACTCAGTCTTCTTGCTTTGTCTCTCAAGGACCCCGATCAGAGCCTCCATTGACTCTACAAAGATCACAGCATCATTGTCAAAGTCAATATCTGTAAATCTTTCTTCAGCAACAGATGCCCACCAGACCCCACTACCCCGCCCAACACCAAGCCCATGTAAGGATTGAACAGAGTAGGAGCCAGAACACACCTTTGACAAATCCCAGAATTCCCTGGGAAGAATACAGAGGTTCCGCCTCCACTCTGCACAACGCTCAGAGTACCAGTGTATAGGATGGATGGCCAAGATGTCCAGCAGCTTCAGGGGGGATTCCTACAAAATCTCAGGAAGTCCCACAGAACGACTTGATAAATGAAATTTGAATGGTATATGAAAATTTACATAGGCTGCAAAGACATCATGATGATATCCAGCCGATGGACCAGCCAGAGTTGTTGATGGACGGCCCGATGAGAATTCGATGGCCCAATGAGTGCCAGGATGTAGTCGATGGTACACTTAGGCATAAGAACCAGACTCATCTAATTGCTGGTGGGTGAGCAAGTGATCATGAATCCTGCTGAGGACCCTTGCAAGAACCTTGCCCACCACTGAGAGCAGTGTTATCCCGCTGTAGTTGCCACAATCCAGGCAATCAATTTTCCCTTTACAAGACAACAAGTCTCATTTTCCAGTCAGCTGGAATGATGTCCATCTCCCAAAAGGAAGGAAAGACTTCTTGCAATGCCAGGAGGACAGCCTTACCACCAACATGAAGAAGTTCACCCTGGATACCAACAATCCCTGCAGCCTTCCCTACCCCCAGCTGATTCACCACCAGTGCAATCTCAGTGAGATTGAGTGGTTCACAGCTAATCTGAGGATCAGTCTCAAGAGATATCCAATATCATAGCTGAAGGATCAGCGTTAAACACCTGATCAAAGTAGGCAGCCCAGAGGGTCACAACTGCAGTGTGATCTGTAAAACCCATTCCATTTTAAGCCCTGGCTGCAACTCTCCAAGGAACAGATTTGGATGTGTGTAATGCTTCGATTCCTCTGTAAGATAGACGTGAGTCTCTATGCCACAGATGGTGTGTCACTTGCTCACAGATTCCTCTAACAAACACCTCCTTATCTGCCCTCAGAGCCCTTGCAGTCGTCCTTCTCAGTTCCCAGTATGGACTTTATTATCTATAAAATATTTCTGTGAAGCAGTCATAAAATCTATCAAATACTTCTTGACTGATCACATTCACAAGATCAAATGTCATGTGCTTGCACCCTTCCTTTCGCTAAGCAGTGTTACTTAAATATTCAGGCACTCTGTGTAAAAATATAATCATTTTGACACTGATTTTATCTTTTCAGTCAACAGATCAAAATCGAATTCTTTATGAGATGGTCATAGTAATTTATAGGTTATTCCATAGCAACACCTAAGACACCACTTTCTATCTTCATCTACCAGCTATGAATGACATTGCCATAAAAACAGAGCTCACCCAATTCAAGGTCCGAGTGTAATGTGTAGTGTAGTATGGTGCATACAGGCCTGCAAATGATGCTATTTTTATTCAAATAATAAAGAAACACAAAAACTTTAAATGTAAATGTTCATCTTTTAGTCTTGGTTTAATGATGATTAATCTGTGCTTTTATTTTGGAGTTACACAAAAGTGAAAAATTCTTGGGACCTATCATTCTTCGATTATAAATTGTCCTTACTTGTGTGATGCACTGTACTCTGGAATAGTGCTAAACTCCCTTTATTGTATTTTTGTATATCCGTCACCTTAAAATTCTGCAGCAATGCTCATTTTAAAGTATGATTTATTTGCATAAAAAGTTTTGCTCATTTACATAAAAAGATTAATCAGAATTACATAAGATGGATACATAAGAAGATACATAAGAAGCCAGGTAGAGATTGACCCAGTCGAGAAATTCAGGCCTACGCCTGAAGCATTCTGCCAGATGTCATTGCCGCATTGGCCTTCTCTTAGGCAGCTTACCAGATGTTGTTGCCTACTGTCAGACAGCATCTCTGCCTGCCTTTTCCTCAGCAGGCAGCTTTCGGTGATCTTGTGTTACCATGGAAATTGATTATTAGTCCTAGTGTCCACAAATCCCTCATGTATGATAATAGGCTGACCACTATTTAAAAACAATACAATACTGTCAATTTAAATTTCAAAACTAATTTTAAAAAGACAAAAGGCAAACATCAATGAACTGATAAACCAACGGTGAATAAGTAATCATCCCACCAGCAATTTTGTTTCCCTGTCCAGACTGTATACCTTATATGAGAGTGCTGTCTCTCTTCACTGATTGTTCAGTGATTCAATTTCCGAACACATAGCTTACCTGTTTACTTTGATTCTAATAAATACCTAAAGTGGTACTGAAAAAAAAATGAAACATATATACTGAAATAAAATACTATTGAATCCTTTTCTGAGGCACAGTGGTACCTCGGTTCTCAAACTCTAGAACTCAAATTTCTTGAACGTTGAACAAACCAGTTTGACATAGAACTTGATCTGAATATCAGAAGTCGAACCATGAATGCTGACCTAATATAAATTGTACACGCCAGGAAATTAGTCATACTACAATGCAATTCTTACTTGAATGCCTTCTTCACAGACTGGATGATTAACCAGACAAAGCAGTGCAACATTACATTAACTAACAATAAATAAACCACTTATGTGTAGTATTAGAGCATTTATATCATTTATTTAAACTTTATTTTACCAGGTAAATTAACTGAAAACCAGTTCTCACTGCTTT
>JABFEA020000041.1:4699984-4725259 GCA_019775915.2 Cyphomyrus plagiostoma | reverse complement strand
CTGACATTCAGTTTGGAGTTCAGGAGATTGTCTTGACCAGGACCACACCCCTAAATGCATTGAAGCAACTGCCATGTTATTGGTTGATTAGATAATTGCATCAATGAGAAGTTGAACAGGTGTTCCTAATAATCCTTTAGGTGAGTGTATATGTAAAAACCTTACATCTTAATATACTAGATAGGTAGAAACGTGTATTGATGCAAATGGAGTTAAAACATGCATGGTTCACAAAATAAACATAAAACGTAACTGCGATGAAATTTGTGACTGTTTGAAAGAGAGCATGTTGTCGTGTAACAGTGTAATTACATTGTCCAGGATAATGACTACATTACACACAAAACAAGCAGAAAGTCACAAGCACATATTATATGCAATAGCTCTTTCATCTTATGTTATGGACTTTGAAATAAATCAAGCTTTTTTATTTGACACTAAAACAACCTGTGTTCTAGCCATCTGTAGCTGCAAAATACATCATTATTCATCATGTGTCTGTGAGGAAACTGCAGCTTGTCAATAAAAGTAATGACTTCTCTGCTCCCTACTGTTCTGTTGAGCTAAGTGGCTGGCCACCATTCAAGACTCAGAGGAAAGCAACTATTGATGCAGAGAAAACTCCCACAGGCTGCTGCTTCCTGTGTGCACAATAGCCAAAGAAACACTTCCACACTAACCGTACTGAGGATCAAGAAGCTACAGAACGTTTTTTTTTTCCCATTTTGTACAAATACAGGTGGAACCAATGAAGTGATGTGAATAAGAACCATAATGAGCAATGCATTTTTGGAGGTTTGTAGAATACACCAATCACAACACATTTGGTGCATTCTCACTAATATCAGTACACTGCCTTCAGTTTTTTAACACAATATATTTCTGGATATATATAGATATGCAATTCAGAATAATTACAATCATCACTTATCACGTCTAGGTATATTTGAGGACTGTACCTGTCTCCACCACTGCCACAGAGGATAGCAAAAATCAGGGCAGTTTTGTTATTTGATTCCTTTAAAACAATAACTCAAAATGTGTTTTATGGAACTGAAGAGTCGAAATGTGTTTTGTATTTTCGAAGTTTGCAGAGGCACCCTGTGGTGGCCAAAGTGGACGTGAATTAGGTTTGACACAGATTGACCCAAAATCAAAGTGATGCTGCTTAGTGGCAACAAAAGGAAGGGAAAAGCTAGCAAAATTTAACCATGGGAATGTGATAAAAGTCAAAAGGTAGATCTTATTATTGCCTCACAAAAACATTATAAGGATGAAGATCTACAACTTCTTTCATTTTCAGGCAAATTTCCCCAAGACTGAAGTAGCAGCACTGTGTGGCAGCAAAGGAATTAGGAAATGGCAGCTGTAATAGTCACTTGGACTTCTGTAACCTTAAGGTGACTTAGTAACCTAAAGATATTTGTACGGATCATTGTCAAACTTTGCAGCACAATGTAGGGGTGACAACCTGAAAGTAATCAAATTTTGAGATATACTTCCCCGAAACTGAAGCAGCACCACATGAACAACAAAAAGACATTTGATCCCACTAGCATGATAACAACTCAAAATGTATTCAACGGATCTTATTCAACTTTCATAGACATGTTGGAAGGTTTAACCTGGTCAAATTTTGGGACAGATTACACCAAATTTCATATATATATATATATATATATATATATATATATGTGTGTGTGTGTGTGTGTGTGTGTGTGTGTGTTATTATTTAATCTACCTTATTCAGTCTTAATTTGCTCTCAGGTAAAATGAAGTATCTAATCCACTGTATGTTGTGATCAAAGTGAATCAAGATCACGTTATTCACTGTATATCTGTATCACTTGAATAAAACTGAATTGCAAAAACATTCATGCCTCTGGCCCTGTTTTTACCATTTTACGTACATAACTGCATCTTGTATTTGTATATGACAGTAAAGTTCACATGACTACCTATACATGTCTCACCTCTCACATGCTTTAAAGAATATAGTCCATTAGGAATGTTTATGAAATGAATAAAATGCAGAAATACACAAAAAACACATTTATTATAAAAACAACCTGGGGCCTGCAGGGCTGCCACTGTGACCCTGTGTTTGGGTAGCAAACTCCAAATGACAAAGTCCCCATTCTCCACACCTGCAGATCTGGTGGTGTGAGGCTCTGCTCTCACCCACTGAGCCACCTGCAGCCTGGTAATTACCCAGCGTTGTTGGCACTGCACCTGTGTTTAACTTACAACCTCATGTTAAACTCCACCCATCCTTATATCCACCAAACACTTACACAGGTTCAGAGGGAGCATGTGTGATTAGAAATCACTGTACAGTCCCAACCTTGAATCTTTGAGGATCCTCTACTAAATTATCTATCTATCTATCTATCTATCTATCTATCTATCTAACTGTCTGTCTGTCATCTCTATCTATCTATCTATCTATCTATCTATCTATCTGTCTTTCTATCTATGTCTTTCTATGTGTCTGTCCGTATCTATCTATCTATCTATCTATCTATCTATCTGTCTTTCTGTCTGTCAGTCTGTCCACCTCTATCTATTGGTATGTCTGTCTGTCTTTCTATCTATCTGTCTTTCTATCTGTCCGTCTTTATCTATCAGTCTGCCTGTCTATCTGTCTCTATTTTTCTGCCTGTCTGTCTGCCTGCCTGTCTGTCTGTCTGTCTAGCTACGCTCCCAACAGCTGCCTTGCAGCAGATGCCCTTCTCTGCTGTGTTTGCCACCCTCCCCCATGTTTCTGGTGGGAAACACTGGCACTTTTACAGAACAGTGTTGCCCCCCCTGGCAGAGCAGCACACCCACTGTCACTGTCACTGTCACCTCAGGGAAATTCCTGAGACACAGCAGCTGTCAGCCAGTGTCTCTGTTTCCTTTTAATCTGTCTCCTCCATGGTCCCATTAATGTAGCAGGAAACCTGCGAATATAAGAAGTAGAGAAACTACTTAGCTGCATGTACAACTAAAATGAACATTTTAACAAATGGAATATGGGAAATAGTTTTGAAATGTAATTGTAGGGAAATCAAAAGGAAAGGAGTAATATACCTTAGCAGCTTGTCCAAAGATTGTGAAATAAAGCTAGAGCACAATTACTTAACAGTCTGAGGTAATGAATTTGCTGTAGGGAATAGCAAAGTATTGTACATGTATAATGATTCAGTTATAAAACAGGTATCCTCTGCCCATCCTCCTGTCTTCTAACTGCTCGTCCTGGTCAAGGTTGTGGTGGGGGCAGGTAGACTGGAGCCTATCCCAGGCACCGCGGGGCACAAGCCTGGGATACACCCTTCATGAGATGCCTGATCAACACAGGGTCGTGCACTGGCAGAATGTAATAAGCATTATGTTAATAAGGGGTGTGCGGGGGCTCAAAAGTGTGCATAATAATAAAACAAGGAGGATATTTATTAAATTAATAAGCATTATTGTAAGATTTATTGTTCCATTATAAAGAGCTGCATCTTTCTAAAGGAAGCAGTGTTCCACCTAGATAATGTTTTAGAATATATGTTACATCAAGACGCAAAACACAGTAATACATAAAAAATAAAGGCATTGCAGAAAATTTAAGTGTACAGTCATCATCCACAGATATGAATAAGAAATAACTGGACGTCATCTGTACTCTTTCCAGATAAAGGAGTGCAGAACTGAGGAGGAGACAGAAGCTGGTACAAGTGGAAGACAGCTGCTGTAGCTGCTGTTCATTCTTTAAAAGGAGATAGCATTAGCTTCAACGGCACTGCAACTTTGCATTGTGTCATCACTGTATATCATCCATCACAATGTGTCATCAGTGTACCATCACAGTATATCATCAACATTTAGCCATCATAGTATATCATCACAGTGTGCCATAACAGTGTACCACCACAGTGTATCTTCATCTCATCCTTCAAAAGGAGCTTGCATTAGCTTCAATGGCACTGTGGCTCCACAGTATATAACTGAAAGAAAAAAATGTCTGTGTGGGCACAGCCTGACTTTGCCCAGCATGTCTGTCCCTAATCCTGGTTCCTTGCCTTGGACATTTCAGACAGATCATAGTCACAGGACACCACTTGCATGACAGACTCTGATAAATATTTATGCAACCAGCCACGAGATTATAGCAGAAGTTTGTAAGTTCCAGAATGAAGCAATGAGGCAAAACCGATCATTACTCTTTGAAAGAGGGAGAGTGGGTATCATAATGAGTTCCATCTGTCCCTTGTTTATCCATTCTGACGTGTTCAGTCTGTGTTTTGCCAGTCCACATCTCTTTACCAGTCATACCTGAATGCCAGTATAGCGAGTATGAAATGATCATTATGGCACACATCGGGCTATATTCATGTCAGGAATGCAGCACTCATTTAAAGACAAATTGTCACAAACCTTTTGCACACTAAAAGGGACAATGGCATTGTACCACAATTTAAAATGGCTAACTGGAAAATCATTGCTTTGACTACCAGTTGTGGTCAATGAGGCAAAACCGATCATTAGTCTTTGTGGTTAGTTGTGGTCAAAGCCAGCATGTTGACAAGTAACGTGAGATTACTGCATATGGGTGTTTCTCGGCTTGTTATGTGATGTAGGTTGGGTTGGGTTGTACCATATTGTTTCATGTCAGTGTTTGTCTGAATGTTTGTGGAATTCCCAGGCTGGGATTTGTGCAGGTGGGGGTTTTCCCAGTGAGAAAGCTGAACTGTGAATTCTGTGGTCATGTTGGATTACTTCAGTACATATATCAGAAACGTCCTACTTCTAAGCCTGATAAGTGAACTTTTATTGGACTTCTGTTCTGCTCATATGTTTACTTGGTACCAGAGCATACAAGTGTCATTGATCAAATGTCACAGTATGTCATCTGACTTAAACTGATCACCACCTAATCAAGTGAATTGGATTTAATATATAAAGAGGATGGTTCAGAAAGACTGAGATGAGCAGTTAGGGTGCTGGGGACATCTAACTGACATAAACGTATGATGTAAAGGATGTATGCAGGCTTTAGTTTACAAAATTCCAAGTTGTCTGTGACGCCAAGCTAGGAGGGACGAGGCAGGCCCTAGAATGCAGAGACAGGCAGGTTTATTTGCAGAAGCCGAAAGCAGACAAAACCGAGGGGACAATCTGGGGACTTGGTCAGGAACCAGGAAGATCAGTCCTACACCGAGGGACAGGATGTGGAGATGGTGGGAAGGGAGGAGCCATGGCGACGAGGAAGCGGGGTAGGACGGGGCAGGCAGGCAGGGCAGGCAGGAACAGGCGGATTGGAGAGGCAGGAACAGGCGGATTGGAGAGGCAGACGTGACGAACCGAACAGGCAGGCAGGATACAGCAGGCAAGACAAACCGGGAGAACAAGGGATAGAGAAAATGCTCAGTAAGGCTCATTACAGGAATGGCAACACTACTTTGCATTGTTGATTGGTATGGTTGAACTTTATTAACCCAGCAAAATGCTGGAGTTTGCCTGCCGGTGCGTAGGCCCGCCCGGGTGGGCGTGACAGTGTCTCTGGAAAATACTGACCATTACCATTAGTATATGTGCTACTTTAATAAAGATCACAAAATTATAATGAATATAAAAACTGTGATAAAAAATAAAACATAAACACAGACAAAATGCTCACTGTAGTACAGGTGCTATAGCTATTATTCTGCGCCTAGAATCACACACTGGCATCTAGCCAACATTTCCTTTTTGTTCAATGATTATCTATTTGTTATTAATTTGTTTATAGAAGAAAGACAATTTCACTTTTTCTAAAGATTTAACAGAAAAAATGTGAAATTCCTTTGGAAGTAATAATCCCTCCTTCAGGCTGTGTTGTCAGCAAGGTTTACAGAGATCCGAGCAGAGATTGTTGTGTTTGGAATGATCATGTGAGAATCTAAACATCTCACAGCAGTTCTTGTAATAAAATAATTAATTTAACAGAGGGTTTCCAGAGTGATCTGGTGGTTCACTGAGTTCAAGGCTGCCAAAAGGTCTAGTAGGATCAAGACAGATTGATATGCAGGTCTTGCAGATGTCAGGGCATCTACAATCATCAAGACGGCAGTTTCAGTTGAGTGCCCAACCTTGAAATCAGATTGGAGAGGGTACATATGTTGTTCCACATGAGAAAGTAACTGAATAGAATATTTTCATAAGTTTTATATTGGAATGAGAGGAAAGAGATTAGTTGGTACTTTTCAATTAGTGATGGGTTAAGTGTAGGTTTGTATAGGTCAAACAGGCTGGTTTAAATGTAGTAGGGAATATACTAGTTGTAATTGATTTGTTGATCAAATGAGTGAGTGCAGGAGTAAGGATAGGACAGATGGTTTGGGGAAGATGAGAGGGATTATGGTCCACAGGTAGTGGGTCTGCTGGCAAGAAGCTTGGAGACAATGGAGTTGGTGAGGGGGTGAATGATGGGAATGATGGATTGTACATAGAGCAAGATTGTATATGAACCATGGGGACAGAGAACTGGCAGCCAATAGCTGCCACCTTCTGATGGAATAATGAAGAAAAGTCAGGGTAAGGGTGAACAGGAGGTTTGAGGAGGGTGTTTAAACTGAGACACAGATTATGTGTGTCTGGGGTGGTGGCATCTTACCATGGGAGTAGGTAGATTTAGCGTCAGAGAAAAAATATAAAAGTTATTGGTGTCTCAGCCAGATCCATAGGGTGTCTGGTTCTCCACTGTTTCCACACATCTATACTGCGCATTGTTTGTTATTCCAAGATGGTGAGCCGGGGGTCAAGGTATGACATAAGGACAGAAGCTCTATTAGCATCAAGTCAACAGAAGGACAGAGGAAACACAAAAGCAAGTGCTAGAGAGGCAGCTCAGTTCATGGTGGAAGGAAACTCAAGAGGAGGAGGCAGAATGACTTAAAGGGCGAACTGAAGAGTCAAAAGAGACATGTGAAGGGCGGGGGACACGTGGGTTATCAGTTACTTATCAGGATAAGGTTCTCTTTGTGTCCAGCCTAGTTAATGGGAGAAGTGCAAAACCAGGTCAGGCAGAATGAGATCAGGAGGGTGACGAGCTCATCACCCTCTGCTTTATTGACGTGGATGATCAGGTGCCCAAGAATGACGAATGTTGAGTTATCATCAGACATAGCTGACAGGCATAACTGAACATGCCAGTGAAGATATTAAGTAGAATGTTGTAAATATTCAAGAGGTGCGCAATTAGACCACCTAGCCAGTCTTGTGGAGATTTACTGCTTGATGTACCGTATACTATTAATAAACTGGAGTCAGCTGAGCTTCTTTAACTGGAATTTCTTTAGGCCCAGTGCTATTTCAGTTTAGTGAGACTCAACCCTGTGCATTTGCCGTCCCTCCTGCTGGCTGACACAAATGCTCCTTAAACTCCAAGCGTACCTCACCCAAAGTGATCCTGCGGAGCGAGCTCAAAACAGCAGGTGGCATTTCAGGCACATCCTCATCTCATTTGATCTGTTTCCAGCATTTTCTTCATAAAAATTCGGCATTTTCCTAAAAGTAAACAACACAACAATAAATCATTGAACAAAGTATCAAAACAATTCATTCATACACATATGGTGGAGGCAAGAAAAATATACATTGTGGCTTTGGGGAAATGCTGGAGTTTGAGGACTAGACTTTTCATCTTAACAGATTTATTATTTAACAAACAACTAAGCTAGAAACCATCCTTGTATGTTATGTATGTTGTAGGATTATATGCTCTTGATGAATCTGATAGTTGGTACTTGTTACTACCTCGCTAATTCTTTTTTTGTCAAGTCATAGTTTTTGTTATACCATAGATGCACAACTTGCTCTTTCCTTAAACAAGCTATGTAGGAATGTAAGGGATGGCATGATCAGTGTAATTAAAATTCCCATTGCTTGCAATGCTGATCGCAGTTCTCTTCTAGCTGCATGATATGGGGCAGAGATAATAGCCATTTCTAAAATACTGAGGGTTTTCCTGTGCTGAGCACTGATGCCTTGTTGATAGGAGCATGGCAGGAGTGTGGGCCCTTATACTGAAAGCAGCTGGACTAAAGTCACATGCTGATGTGAGAAACGGTTCCAATTTCTGGATCCAACAGACATTACTAGGTGTTGGGAGCAGATGGCAGCTGTTATTTGCCATAAATTTATTTTACAAAGTAACTCAGTGAAGGTCATTCCACTTTACATAGTCGGAAAACTTTTTTTTCTGAATTTCAAAATGCTACAAAATAAATTGGTGAAACATTTTTACACATGCACATGAGTGTGCCTTCAGAAATGATTGGAAATGTAGAGCATGTTAACAGAAATCTGGTTTCAACATGCCCAAATCCCCACCTTCAGACAGCTTGCTGCCAACCGCGTAACTCACCTATGAAAGCTCTGCTGATGCTTTTAAATATCGTCACATAAAACACAGAAGAATTTCAATTGCCTGTAACTTAACTTGTCACCAGTACATTATAAAAAAAAGGTACTACGTCATCACTTGTGCTATAGACTTAGATTTATATATGTCCTTATATATGTCCTTTGTCTCTTCTTGGATCAGAAATTAAATGGAATAAATGCATGGAAGAAAGCAATGCACTGCAGAAGTAATAATGTTTACTTGGTTCAGCCTGCAAATAAATACATCTTTCTGTTTATTATCTCTTCTGAGGAGATTGCTCACGCTGAGACTTTGATCCAGGCTGCTGAGGTAGAGTAACGATGGCACTCCTTTTCAGTGAGCCACATATGGCACCTCTGTGTGCCCAGTGGGACAGCGGCAAAGCTGTCAAGCCTGATTTCATCTGATCAGGAGTGCTCATTCTGTCCTGAGAGGAGCTATTGGCAGCAAAAGGCATCAAAGGAAAACAAAAAGAATCAGGATCTATTCATTTTGCTCCAGGAATTCTGCCGGGTTTGAAAGTAATTTTCATATTTCAGCATGCAGCAGGGTGAGCTGAAATGTAATATTACCGTAAATCATCCCAGTATCACCTCAGCTGTAGTTCTGTTATTGTGGGTTCATTGTGTCCAACCAAAGCATTAATTTATCTATCAAAAGAAACCAAATCAAATAATTATAAGCAGCCCAATCCCCGGTCAGTTATTAACTTGAATATTCCTCATATTTCATGTTTTATTCTGTATAACATGCAGTTTACATAATGTTCTCTTAGTATAAAATGTTTCATGATAAAGTATCCACAGTGTTACTACTTTTTATGAGTAACTCTTATGATTCAGAATGTGGTTGAAAATGTTCTTTTCTGGAGGATCAGAAAGATGACTCCATACTCACTTTATCACATCATAAACCACTTCACATCATAGATTACTCTGTGATATTGGTTTCACCATTAAGGTAAATAATAACTTGCATATATGGGCAGGGGCAAAACAAAGCATGGTTCCACTAATCCATATTTCATCATACTTACCATCCATCCATCCATCATCCATCTTCTATAACCGCTTCTCCAGTACAAAATGCAGTACTCATTTCACTCCGCTCACTCCAAATATGTAGAAAGTAGATTTTATCATGAATTAATCAATTAACATGTTTAACAACTGATAAAGCGGCATTATATTGCTAGTTCTAAATGAAGAGCCACTTGCATCATTTGGGGAAAGGAAATATGTCATATTTCACATCACTAGTGAAAATGCAGCCTTATACTTATTTCTTAAATATGAGACAATCTATAAAACAGTTGAGTTAATTTGGCCCAGCATACTGTGTGGTATAATTACCGACTGGTGAACTGTCACAGCTTCATGCCGTCATGAAATATCCCTGAAAGCTGACACAGAATGGTGAGACTATATAAAGCAAAAAAACACTAACAAAGTTCCCAGACTGAAAACAAAACATTTTTTCGGTGTAATTAGAGGCAAGCAAATAGTTTCTTGAATCGTGTACCTGCCTCATAATGTACTGTATGCAGTGAAATAAAACATTTCACCTAAACATCTATACCTCCACCCTGAACTCTTTCCTCTGGACCCACATCACTGCAGTTTCTCCTTACATACAAGCCGAGTCCAAATGGCATTAAGCCATGCTGTCTACGTCACTGCAGTTTCCCTTTACAAGCCAAGCCCAAATGGCATTAAGCCAGGCTGTCCACATCACTGCAGTTTCTCTTTACATGCAGATCCCAAATGGCATTAAGCCAGGCTGTCCACATCACTGCAGTTTCTCTTTACAAGCAGAGCCAAAATGGCATTAAGCTATGCTGTCTACATCACTGCAGTTTCTCTTTACAAGCCAAGTCCAAATGGCATTAAGCCAGGCTGTCCACATCACTACAGTTTCTCTTTACACGCAGATCCCAAATGGCATTGAGCCATGCTATCCACATCACTGCAATTTCTCCTTACAATCTAAGCCCAAATGGCATTAAGCCAGGCTGTCCACATCACTGCAGTTTCTCTTTACATGCAGATCCCAAATGGCATTGAGCCATGCTGTCCACATCACAGCAGTTTATCTTTACAAGCAGTGCCCTAATGGCATTAAGCCATGCTGTCCACATCACTGCAATTTCTCCTTACAAGCAGAGTCCAAATGACATTAAACCAGGATGTCCACATCACTGCAGTTTCTCTTTACAAGCCGAGCCCAAATAGCATTAAGCCATGTCGTCCACATCACTGTAGTTTCTCTTTACAAGCAGAGCCCAAATGGCATTTAGCCAGGCTGTCCACATCACTGCAGTTTCTCTTTACAAGCAGAGCCCAAATGGCATTTAGCCAGGCTGTCCACATCAAACATCACAATCATTTGTTTCAAATCTGTCCCTTGCTGTGTTGTATCCTTGCCACCATCCTGCAGTCTGCTTGACGACCTCTTATTGTTCTTCAGACAGTTACACAGTTACGTGGTGGTTTTTGGCACACAATTGCCAAATAACTGCATTAATTCATAAATGATCATAAAATGTATTGAGAAAATAGAAAATGAATAATAACGATAAAACCAATTTATCCTTTTTATGGCTATTCTTACTTTAAACATCTCAGCTAACAGAACAGAGAGAGATGCAGAAGGGGAGCAAGAGAGAAAGACAGAGAGAGAGAGATTTTGAGGACAGCCTGTTAAAACGAATCCTACAGAGACTCTGAGTCTTGGGGTGGCGCCACAGAGGTGAGAAGATGGCTGATTAACTCAGCACGGCCAATTTCAGCCAGTCGGTAACTCATCTACAAGACAATCTCAAACACCACAGTATACTGTTATGTATGCTGCTGCTTAGTTCTTTAAAGGGAGAAGTAACTCATATATATAGATATATATATATTGACCTTTTCATACCTGGTAGATTATCAAGGAAATATCCTTTTAATTAAAAACAAGAATTGCTGAAAATTCCACAAATTGAGTTGGCTTCAAAATCTTGTTGTGTGTGTGTGTGTGTGTCTGTTAGAACTTTGTAAGTAATGTATATTTTACAGATACATTTATCATCATTTGAAACACTGCATGCATCATTTTACTGTTTAGTATATTGATTTAATTGAACAAAGCAGTATTGCGTGATTTACAGTTTCAGAAAGACCAATTTCTGTTGCTCAGTAAATTCTTTATATGGTTTGTTTTCATCAAGGGTGCGAATGTAATCAGTAACTTTAGCTATTTTCTGTTGAATTTTAATAAAGAAAATGAAAGGAAATAAGGATTATTGTATTTCAATTTCAGGATAAAGATTATGCCGTCCAGTTGGCAAAACAAATAGATTGCATAAAAAGTTACTTATAATGTAAATCATGTAGAATTGCACAATGTTAAACTGAAAACTTACAGAAAAATATGGATCAAAAGATTTTTAATTATAGAAATTAAATCTTCAGGTGTATATTAAGTCCAATAATCAATATAATTTTAAATATTTGATACAGTATTGCAGCTGTTAGATTAGAGAGGCAAACTCATACAGAAAGATTACTTTTAAAGCAAAGCACTGGTGACATCTAGTGAAGGATGTTTAAAATGTGCAGCAACCATAGAATATTGTATTTACATATATTTATTTTGTAATAGTCCGTGTGCCTTTTATACCCATATCAATGCCACGATGTTATCATGAATTAATTTCTAATTCATGCACTAATTTTTGTCCTACAAAGGACTCATGCATGACTGACATTCAGGGTGTCCTTGCGCCTCAGGGCTTTATGCTGGACTCCAGCTTCACTGTCACTCCAGGCAGGAATAGTGCTTGTGAATGATAGATTGATGAAAAGAATACTTTGGCATTTCACATTCAATTCATGGACAATTCAATAAATACTGATTATATTCTGAACCATTTTTCTCATTAGCCACTGATGTTTGAATAATGAGCATCTTGCTGTGTTTATGGTATTAGGTTGAGTAGTTGGCTTTGTGCCTGCTGGGTGATGCCTAGAAGAGCAGGAAGTGAGCCAGAATGACGTCCATGCACAGAGCGTCCCCCAGAATAGAGAACAGAATTTAAGCTGTTTTCCAGTGCAACTTTTCCAAAACTTAGAGTCCTTTAAAAAATGAGGCCAAAAAAAGGCCAAAATGAGAAGCCACTACATTTCTACTACATGCTATGGGCACATTTAAATGTCTATTTCTGGGAATTAAAAAAACTCTAAATGAATATTTAAAGAATAATATTATTCCAATAATGAAATTTAATTAGCATACGCACATAAAATACCGTATATAGATAAGTCACTAAATCCTTTCTTTTTTGGGGGAATATTTGGTAACTATTCCTTTTATTTCTTGCAATGGTTTATGAAGGAAATTGGCTTATTCTTATTTGTAATTCTGTATTTCAAATTATCATTGATCAATTTATGCCAATTTGAGGAGTATTCCGGATTCTACTTTTGGTTCAGACCGTGTAGGTTGGCACAGTTGGAATGTCGCATTTGTCATCTTCTTGAGCATTTTTGACATTTTGCCTCTAGTTAAAAGCTGTAAGTAGCTTATAATGGTGTGAAGGGAAGAGATTATGACAGTGACTCATCGAACCCGGTGGAGAAAACATATTTGTCTTACTCCATCCATTGCTTTGATCTGGCTTCTGGGGCTCAGACATTCTGCCAAATTTCACACAATACACAGACTAATATATTCAATTGAGGGGAAACAAGGGGGGGTGTGGGGTGGGGGGTGTTCGACACAAGGATGCTCAGCTGTCACATTAGAATAAAGCAAGATGGTGCATACAGAACTAACTCAGTGGGTAGCAGTGCTGCCTCATTCCTCGGGGGGTGTGGATCCGAATACCACCCCTGCTCTGTGTGTGACGCTTGTCTGTTCTCCCTGTGTTCTGTGCGCCTTGTGCTGCCCAGAACAGGTTCCAGACCCCCTGTCCAGCTGACCAGGATAAACATTTAGAAGATGGATATTTCTGCATTTTTGGCCATATTTGAATAGTTGGACTTTAGTTACAGAGGTCCAGATATTACCATAGTGCTCTGTATCGCCAAACAGCCACTGAAATATTTTGCTCAGTCTGAAGAGAGCTTGATGACTGTGTTCTTTAAAGCTGTTTTCTCATGTCTACGGTGTTTAACAAAGAGAGAGGAAAAAGTGAAACGGAAAAATGTTGTGTTTTGGGTAAGCGTGTGGAGCTGTCGCGTTTTCGTATGGAGCCTGCAGGGGGCGCTCTCCCACTCCCACAGATTTTTCAGCAACATACTCCCTTTAACACGTGGAGCTGTAGCGTTTTCATACGGAGCCTGCAGGGGGCGCTCTCCCACTCTCACAGATTTTTCCGTTTTTTCTGCTTCAGATTCTGACCTCCTCCTACCTTTGCAACGCTAGCAATCGCACGGCTAAATTACCATTTGAATTCAAATCCATGCCACTGAAACAGACTATTTATTTATACAGCTATTTCTCCAGAATGAATGCATACAAACAAAAAAAAGTCTAGTCCGTCAAAAGACTAACTGTATGATTATAAGATTTAAAAAACAGTAAATCATATGGGATGTTTCACACTGGCTTTAAAAGTGAGGATGAATATTAAGTATAATTATTTCATATCGTCTTATATTTATAACAAAGGAATGTGTATGTGATTTGTCAGATGTATAAATGCCATTTCTGCATTTTACTGGCATACTTCATTTTTGAGCTCCTCTAATTGTCTGTATGAATAGGAAATGCTGGATTATGTTTAATGATATTTTTTATGTTTTAAGAAGATTCTGCTTTTATGTATAGAAAATTGACTTAATCAGTGAACATTAATTGTAAATGCAAAGCTAATTCAGCCAAGATGGGACATTTAATTAATTTAATTTCAGGAAGGAACATATGTATGCATGAATCAAAGTAGGAGGTGGAGTGGAGATATGCAGAGGAATATTTTTGCAATCAAAAAACAGCTACAGAAAACAGTAACATTTTGTTCAGTTCTTATGCCTCGTTGTATGAGAAGGGACCTCGATTTTTCAGCTTGGTTGAAAACGCTTTAGCTCAGACCCTGCAAAAACCCAGTGAGCAGACAGCCCATCCTTCTACTTCTTATTTCTTCTGCACAGAAGAAGTGGCAGACAGCAGGAGATCAGACAGAAGTTAATTAAACCATTGCCTGCACTTGAGCAGTCTAACTGCCTGCTGCATTCCTGACAGAAGGAAATCTGATTTTAACATGTCACCTAGTTCTCAATATACCAGCTATAAAGATCAAGAGGAACATGATCTGAACAGCATACAATGTACTCCATCCAAAACCCTGCATTCAGCCTACAGGTACTTACCAGCCTACAGGTAGTCACCAGCCTACAGGTACTCACAAGCTACAAGAGACCATTCCTCCCACACTGCAGAGAACTAACAACTGGCTGACGATCTGTGAAGCAGACATTTACCAGTTGTATGAGAGACAAAAGCCCAGGAAAGAGCTACTTATCCACTTCTACACATCAGTCATTTAGTCTGATATCAATAAGCACCAAAATACACAAGAACAGGCTACAAAATTCAGGTGAGGAGAAGAGACCATCAGCTTTAACCTGCTTACCCTCCCAGACCCGTACTCAACGCAGGTCAGGAAATAGGAAAACCATCATAGACCCCTCAGACCTGGGACATGATCTCTTAGAACTTCTCCCCTCCAGCAGGCTCTACACATCACTGTGCATCAAAACCAATGGGTACAAGAACAGCTTCTTCCCACAAGCCATCACTTTCATGAACAGCCAGGCCACTTACCCCAGTTCAGTTGCACTGTTACCACACATTATTACACAATACCTCATTGTTGAAAATAAACCACTGTACTTCTAGTATTGTTTTGTACATACTAAATTTATTCCAACATTCCTTACACTGACTACTGCACTTTTTATTCATTTATCAGCCACACATGTACATTGTATATTTCAACCGGGCTGCATGTGACCATTGCCTTTTCTTGTCAAAAACATGCAAGTAATGTGTATGTATGGGAACCTGTGTCTGCAAACATGCTTGGCCAATAAACCCAAATCTGATTCCCCTGACTCCTAACCAATCAAACATAGTGCAATACAATTTGGAATGCAAATTATGGAAAGGCTTGATTTTGATTTTTAAGCACTATCAAAATACGTTACCTTTTCAACAATTATAGTTGTCAAATTTCACCACTTAACATTCTTCACTGCAAGTCCCTCTATTTTAATATACATCATATTTTTATTTAGAATGCAACTAAGAAACCTTGACATGTTCAGAGGAGCATCTGATGTTCAAGACATGTCAGCATATACTACATTGCCAAGCTGAGCTTTGGGTGCTTCACTTCCTTGATGCTTCACTGCTTTGGGTGCTTCATTGCTTCGATATAAAATTCAGCATATACTACATTGCCAAGCTGAGCTCTGGGTGCTTCACTGCCTTGACGCTTCACTGTTTTGGCTGCTTCACTGCTTTGATCTAAAATTCAGTATATGCTACATTGCCAAGCTGTGCTATGGGTGCTTCACTGCATTGATGCTTCACTGCTTTGGGTGCTTCACTGCTTTGATTTAAAATTCAGCATATAATACATTGCCATGGTGAGCTTTGTGTGCTTCACTGCCTTGATGCTTCATTGCTTTGGGTGCTACTTTTCCAGTGCTCAGTCACTGACCATGCAAATAAGGTATACTCCATACACACTATGTGGGCATCCAAAAGCTGCTGGGGACCCAAAAGCTTCCGTTCTTGACAGTTTCCAAATGATCATGAGATGATAATTCCCTTATTCCCGCTCTGTTTAAATTGAACTAGCTCATTATATTTTCACAGCATTGTTATATCCATGTGTCCTCTGACTCCTGTAGAGTGATTAAATTAAAATACCCAGCAGGGACTCAGATTTTACTGTAAGTTGCTGGTGTCATGGAGGCTGAACCTTTCATTCTCTGGATGACAAAGCTGCCTTGGGCTACAGCACAGCCCAATGATTTCTAATCTAATCTTCTCATCTTATCCCAGGCTGCTGACACCATTGCCTAATCACAGGCTCCTTTATCACAGTGAAATAAAGATTTTAAGGGCAAAATAAAAATCAAGACAATAAAAATTAGGTAAAATTACATTTTAAAACAGTTTTGAAAACAACAAATGGCAATGAAAAGAAGGAACAGGAACTTTATTGGAAATTAGTTAGGGAATTTATCTGGGAATGATTAGGGTTAGGGAATTAAGTTTTTATGGTTAGGAAATTAATTTGGGAATGGTTAGGGTTAGGGAATTGATTTGGAAATGGTTAAGGGTAGGGAATTGATTTGGGAATGGATAGAGTTAAGGAGTTTATTTAGGCATGGTTAGGGTTAGGGAATGTATTTGGAAATTGTGGTGTTTGGTTTAGAAAAAATAGCAGGAGGGAACAAAACCAAAAAGAGTTATTTTGGTATCAGCCTAAGGTAGACAAAAAAAAAACACAATAGGCATCACAGCTCAGAAACTACAGCCTGGTGTGGGCCCAGACATCTGCAGCTGGTCTGTATGCTGCTCTCTCCAGCTGTATGTTTTTAGTGATTTGTGTTTTTTAGTGTAAATACACAGCAGGATACATGCAAACAAGGGCCTTGGCCATAGTCTACAGGGGAAGAAATGAAAAAAGGAGTACGTGCAGCGTCGGTGCTAAAGCAGTGTTAGCGTCAGTGCTAAAGCAGTGTTTAGGTGGTGTGAGCCATCAGGCATGGGGCTCTGCAGCGTCGGTGCTAAAGCAGTGTTTAGGTGGTGTGAGACCTTCAGGCATGTGGCTCTGCAGCGTCGGTGCTAAAGCAGTGTTTAGGTGGTGTGAGCCATCAGGCATGTGGCTCTGCAGCGTCGGTGCTAAAGCAGTGTTAGCGTCAGTGCTAAAGCAGTGTTTAGGCGGTGTGAGACCTTCAGGCATGTGGCTCTCTTTGGATTCTATGCCCATGATGGGAGCATCATGAGTTCGAGTCCCATGGCAGGAAATGATGCCATGGTTGGCCCTTTGCCCAAGGCCCATAACCCCAGCTGCTCTCGGAACTAACCCACCCTGCTCTCTGACCCTTACTTGTACATATTTTGTTTCGGATAAATGTGTTTTTTAAATAAAAAAATACTGTATTATTTTAAAATAGCACAACATTGAAACCTAGCAATAACAGAAAACCAGAACAAACCAGGAAATAAAGAAAAAGGCAGCTACTGCAAAAATAGCTTCAGAGATCATCGGCACAGATCATTCACAACTCCAGTCCACCTACCTCTCCTGCTGCCACAAGGGGGCAGAGTCCATTAACATGGTCGCCAGCCTCCCAGCTCACGCCCCTCTTCACACCCCTGTCCCCTGGAAGAGTGACCAGTGCATCACCACTGGCACCACCACCTTCTGAGAGAGAGATTCCGTCTCCATTCGAGGTACCTAACCTGCTGACTGGCACCTATGTATCGCCACAGATAATATCCCACCGGCAATTTATCATCATCGTTTATCATCATTTATTTTTCTATATTGTTGTCCCATTGTACACATTTATTAATTATTCGTGAACTCATTCTTAAACCCCACCCATTCATTTATGTCCATTGCAGTGGACATTTTTTTTTTGTCTTTGAACTAATGTAAGGAAACGTATTTCTTCCTGTGGTACACTAAAGAGGACATTGCGAAATTAAAAATAAAAATAAATTTGAAAAAATCTAAATTGTAAGATCCTCCAGAGAGATAGAAAATCACAAATAACCTAAAATTGAAGGAGCCTTTTTTCTTAGTCTCATTCTTATATTGCACTATAATATTTTATATATATTTATATTATATTGCACTCATTCTTATATTGCACTTTTTTTGTACCATCTTGTCTTGTATTGGGCTGCCATGCATCTCTATGCTGTAGCGTAAGTATTTCACTGTGTTCCTTGGAATGTGTGTCACAACAAATCTTAAAAGTAGAGAAAGAACTTGCCTTTATAGTCTAAGTTGAGAGTGCCAACACTAACCCTTCATTTATCTTTTGGACCTGATAATGAAGTCAAGGTGAATTCTCCATCTCCTGCCATCTTTTTGGAAGAGATGTGTTCCTTTTGCTCAATCTCCACGTCTCTGATAATAATGGGGTTGTTCATTTTGGTGACACTGATTGATTCCTGTGATTTTGAAAGATTTAGCTGCACAGAATAAACTGCTACAGTGCCTGCACTTACAAACTGTAATAGTAAAAATTTGAAGTATGTTTCAGAAAAAATAGTTAAACAGTTGAGAGAAAAAAATGTAAAAGAAGACTTTGCACATTCTGAGAAATTACAACAGATGGTAGTGGGAGGGGAAGGTAGCCCAACAGTCATGTTGAAAAGGGAAGCAAATATGACAACAATGTGGGGAAGTAAAGGATTCTGGGAGACAAGCCCAAGCAGCTTATGTATGATTTCTTAGTCTGCTATTGTTTTCAGTGACCCAATTTCCATTTTTAGGAAGTATGGCAGTTTTAGGTTTTTCCAATTGGCTACAAGCATTTCTCAATACATCCCTACAAAGGCAAAATGCAGTAAGTACTCTGACACTGAAACCGAGGATAGGGTCAGTCACCATCATCTAGATATATGGCTGATCTATGAGTACACAAACATTTGCAATACTGACCAACTGCACCTATTGTGAGAGCTGTTTTTGATGTTTTTAGTTTTGGACTCAACCATTATCTCACACAGACTTAAGAGGTAGGATTTTATCTGCTTAAAAGGAAACAGCAATCACTGATATGGTAACCGCACACAATGGATCTCCGGTGTGATAATGTTCAATGTACTTTATGTATCTATACAATAAAGTATGGATCTTCGGACAAGGATAGAACACATGGCCATATAACCACATATTTAAATATATGTAATGGGGGCTCATGTCACAGTACTACTGGTACTGTATGTTGTCTAGTGGATTTACTCTGTTTGTAGAGAGGCATGAAGCCTGAAGTTCACACATCTATCCTTGAGAATGAAGCTGGTTTCCACTTGGCCAAGGCATTCTGGTGAGGATGGGATGCATGCAGCGGTGCATGTGTGCAGCAATATCCTGACAGGGACAGGAAATAAACTGCTAATTACACCACAGAAAACCGAGTGCCGCGTTCCTGGATGATCTGAAAGGCTTGGGCCAGGAGAGGTCAGCATTCGTAACTGTATGGGACTGTGTAGCATTTCTTCACAGAATGGTTTGCAACGCTTCCTCACCCCTTGCTCTATTTCCTCAGTCACACAGATGATTGTTTTCTGTAGCAAGGTGGAAAGTTAATGGCTACCATCAACCTGACCGAACACCTTAGGACATCTGCACAAGAGACAGATCAGGCATGCCAAGACATTCCTTCCCAGGAATATCGTGGGAGGTCATAAGGAGTGATGTGCATGAGATCCAGATGCAGACACAAGGTTGTCAAGCATTTCTGTCTATGTGTTATCAATAGATACCTCATGTACTGTAGGTCTGTATGTATTGTGGCACTCGGGTAGCGGTAGAGATACAAGCCCACACCCCAGAGAGGCATATTCTTTCTAGAAAAACTTGATGCAAAGAGTAGGACACAATTGGGGCAGCTGGAGCTTATCAGCAGTGCCCTTACTCTGCAGCACCCTCATCAATACGCATACAGAACCAATAGATCAACAGATGACAACATCTCTACTGCTCTTCATAACGTTCTGGTCAACCTGGAACTGCCATGGACATATGCAAGGTTGTTATTTGTGAACTATAGCTCAGAATTCAACACTATCCTTCCAAATAGACTGTTTGACAAAATGTCCGACATAGGCATCCTCCATAGCATCTGCTTTTGGATACAGGAGCCCCACAAGGCTGTGTCCTGAGCCCATTCTTCTACTCCCTGTATATGTACCATCAGTACAGGAACTTTTTGACCAGTCACATCAGCTCTTTGTTTACAAAATGAAGCTTTAAACAAAAAGATCACCATACCTATTGTAAAACATGGAGGGGATCAGTTTTATTTTGGGCTGCTTTGCTGCACCTGGCATGGGGAATCTTGAATCTATGAAAGGCACAATGAAGTTGCAAGACTACTAAGGCGTCCTGGAGAAAAGCATGCTGCCCAGTGTCAGGAAGCTGCTCGTCCTCCAACGGGATAATGACGCAAAACATACAACTAAAAGCACCAAAAAATGGTTGAGAACAAAACATTGGACTATTCTTAAACGGCCCTCCAAGAGCCCAGATCTTAATGCTATTGAACATCTACAGTATGGAAAGATCTGGAAATTGCTGTTTGGAGACGCCGCCCTTCAAACCTGAGACAGCTTGAGCAGTTTGCTCACTAGCTATTGGCAAATGCACACATCTCATTGTGAAATACAGAGAACTATTTGGCAGCGACTGCTACAAAAGGTGCCACACAATAATTATTTACATTTTTTAGTCTTTTTTTGTTTGTGCCATTTTCATTTGTTTAATTATCGAAAACATTAAACTGAATCAATAATCAAAAGCAAAGTCTGATTTGTGTTAAATAAACAATAAGGGATGCCACTGAATTTTTTCAGTTTCAAGTTATTTAAGAGTCGTGTTTTTGTGGAAAGGTACCAACAAATTTATCCATGTCTGTATATGTTAATCCCCACATGTACCTGCTGAGTCATCCTCTTTTATGACTGCTCCAGTCTGAGCTTCCTAGTGGGAAAACACAGTCACCTCAACAATACGGCTGCAGCATAGGCCTTCACGGCATATGGCACTGTACAGTTCCACTGGGGCAGGGTTCCCCAGTTCCAGTCCGGGAGGGCCAGAATCCAGCACAGTTTGCAGATTTCCCTGCTCAAACACATCTCAATCAGCTAATTTACTGGGTTTAGTAGGTGTGTTTGAGCTGGTATTAACAGAGGAGCTGGTATTAACAGAAGGACCAAGCAACAACAATACAGTACAATCGCCCAAAGATTGTTACAAGAAAAGTAAGATCATTTGTGAATAAGAAGGAGGAATTAATCATACTGGCAAGGACCCAGAGTGAATACTGCAGCTTCATGTGTTTCTCTAAAACCTGGATGCATGACAATGTTCTGGATTTATAGGTTTTTACCTTGAGGGGGTAAAAGAGGACAGAATTCAACAGTGTGGCAAGCAAAAGGGAAGTAGACTTGTCCTTGTGAACAACTAATATCCTACCGCTGAACAAATTATACCACCAATGTCCATCCACACCAATCTTTGTGTTTGCACATACTCAATAGTATGAGTTTGGGAGTACAGGATTTGCAGCAGGTGACACAAATACGGTAAGGGAATTCCAGGCGTCTAACTGGGGTATAACTTTTTTCTTGTGTGTGCTTCCCTCCACTTCCCATCGTGACCCTTTTGGCTAGCTTCTGACGTCTGGGACCTGGACGAGGTCTTCGCAGCATTCCCAGTGTAGTTGCGCCCTCAGCTTCCTTCTCACTCCTCTGTATTTCACTCCTGGCCACTCAAATGAGCAACAGGGCATTTACACGTGAGCTGCACGACAGCACTGGCCACTGACATCCACTTGCATGGGAGAACACAGCACATTCAACACACAGATGAAGGGTCCTGCCTGGCCTCTCACAAGAAGGTAGAGTCAGTCACGATCATGTTTTATTGACGGCGAGACTCATCACATTCCCGTCTGGGAGTCTGATGCGCTTCCATGCGGCAAAAGCACAGCACCCAGCGTGGGGCTCGAACCCACAACCCTGAGATTAAGAGTCTCATGCTCTACTGACTGAGATAGCCGGGCCAAGACACGAACACAACCTGACCTCTGGTCCGGCTCCCTTCTGATCCATTTCTTCTCTTAGACGTGCTCTTCTTACTCCAAAGCCCATAAAGCAGGGCTGTACCATACCTCTCGCTGTCTCTGTGGCGCAATTGCTTAGCACGCTCGGCTGTTAACCAAGAGGTTGGTGGTTCAAACCCACCCGGGGACGCCTTCTCCTTTTCCTCTCTGATTTGGAGCAGATGATCTCTCCATGAGTCTCCTTTTACTCTCACAGCAATAGCACAAGATGAGTTTGGATGATCTCTGAAGGAAATAACAAGAAGATTGCTTCTGGTCTACATGGCACGAGAAACCCACTGCAACGCATTTTTACTGCATCAGAGACAGAAAGCTTTCTGGACATTTTATTGCCGGGTGTATCATCTCAAGGGGAGGTTTCACAGTGCCGGATGGGTCCCCAGTAGCACCTTTTGCACATCGTGGTGGAAAGACCCTTTGCCGCAACTTGTTCTCAGATAGCCTCTCATGGTCGGAGACCGTCGCAATGTTTCACACTGTCAGCACTCACGTTAAACAACGTAGACCAGCAAGAAATGCCGTAGTGACGGCAAGTAGGACCGCCTAAACGGCACGCAGGGGAAACAACTCAGGGGGCACCAGGATTTGAACCTGGGACCTCTTGATCTGCAGTCAAATGCTCTATCACTGAGCTATTCCCCCAGAGATGGAGAAAATGAGATGAGGGAGGTGGATACACAAGATACTTTGATACACTCTGCGCCTACTCATTACGTAGCATCTGGCTCTTAGGCGAAAATATAAAGTGAACTGACGGCCAAGCCAGGTCTGACCTGAAGGGGGACTTGTGAGTATTTCTGTGTGACAGAGTGCAACACACTGCCATGGGGAGTCCCTGGGGGTCTAGTGGTCAGGATTTGGTGCTCTCACCACCACAGCCCGGGTTCCATTACCGGCCAGGGAATTTTTTTCTTGTGTGTGTTTCCCTCCACTTCTGACTTCTGACCTCTGGGACCTGGACAGACATAGAAGAGTTTTATAGAACAATGTACATTTCGACATGTGTTTAAAGAAGGCCAATTTACAGAAGAATAAAGCATGTCATTTTTGAAGGGAGCATTTTATAGCAAATTGTATAGCAGACTTGTGAAGATCATCAAGCTTCTACAGCACACTCTTATAAGCTGACCTGTAAATGACATCACCATAATCAGGGATGTGAAGAATAGTCATTTTAACAATTGCTAGTTTTGCTAAACAAATTCTAAACAAAAATCCAATTGTGAGTATAACTTTGGACTGTAAACAGTTGACATGATGTGAAAAGGATAGAGAGCTATCTAGCCAGATACCCAGGTGTTTGAACTCTGTGACACAGTCTTGAAGAGTCCCATCAACACCTTTTCTGCAAAACCACGTAACCTTAGTTTCCGTCATATTTAAAACTAGATGAAGAGTACAGAATTCCTGATGGTCCCTGAAAACTCTCTTGAAGTGTTGTAAATACTGTATCAGGAGATGAACCTGAGGCATAAAGGACCGAATCATCAGCATATAGTTGACTCACCAGTAAAAATAGGAAAAACATTTATATAAACAGAAAATAATGTGGGACCAAGGATTGAGCCTTGTGGAACCCCTTTAGTGACAAATAACAGTTTGAAGAGTGATTGTACAGATTTTCCATGTTGTACCAATTTATCTTTCACATCTAAGAAGTTTGAGAACCATGTTAATGAAAGAACAGAGACTCCAATACTGCTGAATCTGTCAAGAAGAGCAGTATAATCTAAGGTATCAAAAGCTTTGGCAAGATCTATAAAATAGCTTTACAATATTTTTTTTGAGTCATGAGCGGCAGTGATGTCATTTAAAACCTTAAGAGTTGCTGGGACACAACCAAACCCAGTTCAAAAACCAGACTGGACTCCAGACAAGATTTCACAAACAACCAGATAATTTGTCAGTTGCGTGGGTTGGAAGATGCATCATGACTGATTAATGAACAAATATGAGATTAGTATTTAACTTGTGTTATTCATTACTTGTTTCATTAGTAGTTCCTTCAGTAGTTGACAAAGGTTTACACAATTAACAGATATAGTAATAAATATAGTAACTGCTTGAGATAAAACATGCATCACTATTCATTAATGATGAATTAACATGAGATCATTATGTAACTAAGCCTTAGTTTGTGGTTATATAATACATAAGTAATATCACAATACTATATTATCTGTACCCTGTCAAGTAAAGTACCATAATAAATAGAGTTATCCTGTTCACAAGGTTAAGCCTGTTATCAACTCATCCTTCTCTTTGCTGTCACTAACTGCTTCGGTTTCAGTGTGATTTGCCTCAAAATTTCACCCCTTTCAGTTTGTCACCCTGACAATGTGCCTGCAAAGTTTGAAAAAACATCTGTGAAATACTTTGAGCCTAAATAAGCCTAAATGTATATAACAAAAATATCAATTGACAAAAAGAGACACATGCATAGATGACATGAGGCCTCAGGTGTCAGTGGTCAGATGCCATCACTGATTTGGAAGATCTCCCATGCATGTGGCACAATTGTCCTCTAAGTGATGTTCTTTTCATTCTTTACACAAAAAATTAATTCTTTTCTGCACAGGATAAACGCCCTTTTGATTTAATGCCACAAAATCCGATAATTAATGCAGCTTAATACAATCTCTGCAAGGAATGATTGATACATGCCTTGAGATATTTTTATATGATCATCACCCGTGATTAAATGCTACAATTCCAGATACAGTAATTATAATAATTAATAATACAGTTGCGACAATCTTTAGAGGGAATGATTGAGAAATGCCATGTGCAATTTGTTCTCTTAACTGGGCGTTGTAGGGCTTTAGTTGCAACATTAAAATCCTTATTAAATGACAAACAGTGTTCTGGTAAGTTAACTGGGTTTCCTCAGGTACATGACCATATATTAAATGAAGGGACTTAAACCTCACCCAAAATCTGGCACGCAAATTGGGGCGCCCCCCCCCCCCCCACCACAAAAAAAAAAACAAAAAGGACAAAACCACAAAAAAAAAACCG
>JABFEA020000041.1:4665788-4676430 GCA_019775915.2 Cyphomyrus plagiostoma | reverse complement strand
TTGGTTGATTAGATAATTGCATTAATGAGAAATTGAACAGGTGTTCCTAATAATCCTTTAGGTGAGTGTATATTTAAACTGCATTTCAATGCATATAAAATTCTTGTTTAATGTGTAAAAAATGACAGAAATGTATATTGTGTCATATGCTTTATCAAATATATTTTAAAAAACAAACATTATTAGATTGCTTAATAGTTAGAACAATGCAAAAATCTAAGTACTCAGATATGTTTGATTTAATACATATTTTACTGTTATTAAATGTAACTTTTTTGGTTATTTAGCAGTTCATCCAAAACTAGTTAATAGTTTGAGCTACATTCTTGCTCCAGAACATAAGTGCAGGATACATTTCTGCTTTGCAGTGTATGCATACAGTAACTTTCAGGTTCTTTCAATATCACTGTGTGTTAATGTTTCAGTTCAGGTTTCATGTCATCATTCCCTGGCACAATACGAGTGACCTGGAGGAGCTGGACAGCTCCAGGGATCAGGGCTTCCATGTGGACACCTATGTGCACATGACCAAGGTGATTCACAGCGCGCTGTGTACAGTATTATCCAGGCAAGAATGACCCAACTATTTAACTATTAAGCTGTTCCTCTCTGCTGGTTGGATTTCTTTATGTGTTCAGCCCAAGTTTTCTAGTAAACTATTTTTGCTTCCAGTTATATATCCAGGCGTGATTTTCCATGTACTCCGGCAATGATAACATGTGCAGTTTGGAGTCTGCCATTTAATCAGTGACAATCTGTCCTTCATGAGCTCAGATCAGATGTGCATGTGATGCGTCATTGTACCCTTTCCTGCTGATCAGTTGTTCATTTTATGCGTGTGACTTTCACTGTGACTAAGTGCAGTCTCTATCCCTGAGAAAAAAGGTGTAATATGTCCTCTTTTCCTCAGTCCACAAGGCTGTGTATGTGTGTGTTTTATGGAATTAGGCCATGGACTGCAGGACACTGAGCACCATGCAGGCTTTCCCATTTCTGAGTGGTCAAAGCACAATATATATTAATATGAGTGTTTCTGAGCTCCGTAACACACAATGGGAAATGTGTCACTCGTACAGAAGGGGAATCGAAAATGAAGATGATGCATTATTGCCTAATTGTGTGTGAATTCACTTTATCCCCCTTTAGCAGTGCTAAAGAAGCACACTGTAAAGAAAGGTACAGCACTGGAGTGCAAAATATCTTATTTTGTCTGTCTACTTCCAAATTAAGAGCAAACATAAACTAAAGACCAACTCCGGTGACCAGTTCAGTTCAGTTTTGAACACCATTGAATATTTTAAGCTCTATTAACACCACAGTACTTATAGTTCTTATAAATACCCACAGCAACTAAAGCTAACAGTCCAATAAAATTGCATTATTGTAAGGAAATAAAAATCTTGAAATATGGTATGATTACTTAAATTTTCCTCAACAAGCAGTATTTTCTAAAAAACAAATAATATGAACATCAATAATAGAAGTTTATGGAGATGGTGATGCATTTTATTTTTGCAGATTTCTGGGCTGCAACAACTGACAGTATCAGCAAAACACTATTGTTGTTGCAATGTTTGAATCATCAGACATAGTTTAATAAAGTATTTTTTCTGTTTTCTCTTTATCTTTAGGAGATCCTAAGAAAGAAAAGTTTCCCTTTGATCCCACTTTGCTCTCTCCATTAGAAAACTTGACTGCAATTCAGTGCAATTAAAAATTTCTTTGTTTTTTTTCCCTCCACAGTTTTAATTAATATAACAATAAACCAGTTGACTGCTTACCTCGTGCATGTTTTATTTCTGTCATCTGTGGTTTAGCTTCCCTCAGTTTTAATTGAGTGCTACTGTAGTAACGTATTCCAAATATTATTTTAAGTATATGTTCATGCATATCAGTTGAAATAAGCCTTGGTTTTCTATTTTTCAAGAAACTTTTATTGAAATATTTCTCATATAATGTTTACAGAGGTAATAACTTAAATAATACCTATTAATAAGGATATTCTTGTCATGCCTGGTAGGGACAGAGTCTTGGCGAACCAGAGATCGGGGAAATCGGTTTTTATTATAGAGATCTGACAACCAGAAGTGAAAGGACAAGTAGATATCGTTGTCTGGGCTCACGAAGGATCGATAGCCGGCAAGATCAATCCTACACACGTACGAATGACAGGAGAGAAACACACGGGCACCATGTAGCACCATGGAAGGAAAGAAAGAGGACAGATGGGAGTATAAAGGTAAGGGCTAATCAGGGGAGTCTTATCGATAAGAGGGGTAAGATTAAACTGCAATGCAATATCGATTTACCAACATCGAAGGACAAGTATCCTAATAAACAGAAGACAGTCAATATAAACATGACAAAGCAAATTTCTTGTAAACATTAATACATTTTTATACTGTAATAAAAATCGTTTTTAATATTAAACAGTACTTCTTACACTGATTCTTCACAAACAATGGGAACAATTGTATAAAAAGAACGGAGAATACTGCTGAGATCATAACAGGAAATGTGACAAATATTAACATTATATATCAGTAACAAGCACATATACAATACGCAAACACATACTGTATAATACAAGCCCCTAGACTAATTTAAAAAATACTGCTGCTAGCTATAGTTCCACCTAATCCTGAATATTCATAACAAATTGTTCAAACGAGGCTGGCTGGAAAGGGTATATAATACGTCTGTTTTGGATGTTTACGCCCCCTTCCCAAAATCTCTCAAACTAACTTACTACGTTTTACGTAACATTTTTAAACCAATCCGTTTTACTAGACGCGTTTAAAAATAAATACGTACGAATAGCGTATTCCGTGGGGTTTGCCGACTTTGGGGGAGGAAACATTATCCAATGACAATGCGAATTTTTTTGAGTGACGTTTTTCTGTCGCAGTAGTTTTCACCACTGGGTTCAGGAACAGCCAATCAGACGCTTGAATTGGCCAGTAGTAGCCATCATGGTAAGTTGCGCGAAATAGACACACTACAGATTTACTGGTAGCTAACGTAGTGTTTTTGCCTGGGAAGGTTCGTATTGTTTTATTCTTATTGTTTTAAGTCAGTTTGAAAGTTGTTTGCTCTGTATTGTCCAAGGAAGGTGTTTTGGAAAACTGAGTACTAGCAGAATTAACATTTCTTTTGTTTATAGTTTTGCGCAATTAATACTGTTTCAGGGCTGCACGAATGATAACAGACGAATATCAAATTATTTTTAATGACAAACAGAGGATTAATTTTGATGGCGACGAGCACGACTTGGATAGGGGAGATTATTGTTGGTTTTTCTACCAACTGTCATTTGAGAACAAATGAATGTCGCCCGTATAATTTTGCATTGGCTATCACGGTTAACCCTTCACAATAAAGAAAACGTACTGGCTAAAACTCCAGTGCTAAATAAATTTCTTATTATATATCAGGAGACAATAACCGTGCAATGCCTCAAATTTGATTTACGGTTAGTCTGCCATTACGAAGAACCTTTGTTTGGTCTCCTTGGCTGACGTTTTGAAATGGGACAAAAACCTAGTGCCTATTATAATTATCTCATAGATAAATAGTACTAACATTGGTCATTCTTCTAGATTTAATTTTAGAACTTGCTAGATGTATGTTCTATTGCCGACCTATTTCACCGATGTGTTTAAATTAATTACTGTGAAACTATAGAGGTAATGTATTAATTAATCTTTGTGATCTTTCGCGTATGAGTTCTTTGAGAAACGGTTGTTTTAATAGATTAAGTTTCAATGCCAACATTAAGTAATTTTAGAGTTTTGTGGAGCACTCGTCTTTTGTAAAAATGAATTAATAGATACTCATATTATTTCTTTTTTATTTTGCAGTATGCAAGGAAACCGTGCACCTCGTCCTGAACAGCAAAACCATGGACCCCCTAAACCAAATCCCCAAGACTATCAAAAAAAAGGAGGGATCGCAAACAGCAATGGACAGCATGCCGACTCCAGTGAGCATCCAAACACAAGTAAGGACGTTTATAATAATTTAGATTTATAGCTGTATATTTCCCATTCTTCATAATGCCTAGGAGAGGACTGACTAATAATGGCATCGCTATACCTCGAGACACTTCAGTTTTATATTGACCTTAATTTTTATTCAACACTCTAGATTCTGCCTTGACCCTCGACCTTCAGAGCTTTAGGAAGCCTGGGGAGAAGACTTACACCCAGCGGAGCAGGATGTTCGTAGGGAATTTGCCAACAGGAGTCACTGAGCAGGAGGTTGAAAAATTGTTTTCTAAGTATGGAAAGCCCTCTGAAATTTTCATAAATAAGGAAAGAGGCTTTGGCTTCATAAGGCTGGTGAGTTTTACAGTTGACAGCATATAGTTGACAGAGCTTGCATGATATGCTGTTCCTTGCTTCTTAAAAGGTGTTAATAACATGCCCGCTCACTTGATGTTGAAACCTTGTTTTGTTTGAAATTTAGGAGACCAGAACTTTGGCAGAAATTGCCAAAGCAGAACTCGATGACACTCCATTCAGGGGCAGGCAGCTTCGTGTTCGGTTTGCTACTCATGGAGCTGCTCTCACTGTGAAGAATCTGCCGCAGTTTGTGTCCAATGAGCTTCTGGAGGAGGCCTTCTCCATTTTCGGCCAGATAGAGAGAGCTATTGTGATTGTTGATGACCGCGGAAGGCCCACTGGCAAAGGGATTGTGGAATATACGGCAAAACCTGCCGCAAGGAAAGCACTCGACAGATGTTCAGACGGGGCTTTTTTGTTAACTGCGTAAGTCTATAACGCTTATCAGCTATGAGAAGCTATGTTTCCAGTAGTACAGCTTTGGGTTCAAACTGAAATTTTATAAGTAATTTTGAAGAAATGGTTTGGAGTAGGTGCAAGTCGTAGTTGACAACAGGTCCAATTATATTCAGACTTAACACATTGTTCTTAACGCATCAAGGTTTCCCAGACCTGTTACAGTGGAGCCTATGGACCAGTATGATGAGGATGAAGGCCTACCAGAGAAACTGATTAACAAAAACCAACATTATCACAAGTAAGTTGAGTGGTTCACAGATTGTGTAAAGAAGCCTGTATAGAAAATCTTGGTTAGGATTAGAGGTATTATGAAATCTTCATTAACCTTTATTACTTTATTAAATTTGACCTTCTTGATTACTCTACAATATGGAAGAAGGAAGGAGGAGAATATTGGATGATGGTCCATATTGAGAGGTCCCAGGGAATTTTCCTTATCACTGTAGGTTGCCTCCTCAAGGCTGATGACCGTTGTCGTCAGAAAATGTAGTGTGTGAGTAAGGAATAAAGGAATAGACTGGGAACGCGGCCCTGGTGTTTTGAGTTGGGCTGCAGGAGATGTTACCTGCTCTTGCTACCTGTGGGAGTCCTATCAGGAGGTCAGGCATTCAGATACAGATGTGGGTGTTCAGTCATCGGTCCTGGAGCTTGATTGTGAGCATGGAAGGCAAACTATTAAACGACAAACTGCTCTCTAAGTCTCTAAAATACTCACAAGTGCCACTGATTTAATTTAGATTTGATTTGCAGGGATGCATGGATTTAGATTTTTCCCAATATTTTCCAACTTATGCAGGAGTTTAGTCTGCCGATAATAACATATAAACATCTTGTTTCATTTTATTTTACACCAAGTAAAACATTGTAACAGTGAAACTCTGCTCCATATGCAGCTTTCGTTGAGCCAGAAATGTTACTGTAAGAGCCTGGTAACAGTGATCTCTCAATTACACAAAATTAGAGGAGGAAAAAAAAGTTATTTTAAATGTATATTTTCAAATGTACTCAAATTTCAGCCCTGCTTAAGCAGGGGGGGTTTTGGTTCCAGGACTCGTGGACACCAAATTCCACCAGTGCTCCAGTCCCCTATATGAAATGGTGTAATATTTGCATATAACCTACACATATCCTCCCCAGTTTTTAAAATCATCTCTATATTTTAACTTACAGTAACTCTTTCGAAATAAATGCAATGTAGCTAGTTGTTGTATTGTATAGTTGTACGTTGAGTTACATCTGACTGAGTGACGTCCAATCGTCTTTACATCCAAGGTCCATATACAGTGATCAAATGATGCCAGAAAGCCAACGTTGTAGGCAGATAGTGGGTGTATTGCTTTTTATTATAAAGCTGTGGTTTTCTGGACAGTTCTTTATGTATTTTATAGTACTATACTTAATACCTTGCCTCTTCATTATAGCTGTCAGGATACACCCAAACTGACTTGTGCCTGATAGTCCCGGTTTTACATAGCACATGTCCGCAAACAAAAATGACCTTTTCTTTCTTCCAAAACTTAGATTCATTACGTTTAATGACTTGAAAGAAAGGTGCATACAATAAAACATAGGATATTTAAAATACAAGTACATGTAGAAAATATAAATAGAGAGAACTTTTTGGATCTTCTTTTTTATTATTATTATATGAATATTTTCGATCCACGGATGTGTAACCTGCAGATACAGAGGTACTTCAACATACGTCCATGCAGCCAACTTTCTGAAGCTTGGAGTTACTGATTGATTTCGTTAAATGACTTGAAAGAGAAACACACACTTATTGGCAGAAATGTTTGTATCTGCCGATAATGGGATTTTTAAGCTTTCTTTGTTCAATACCAATGTTGTGGCGATATCATCCTGCATCCTTATTGATTTGATGCGTTAAATTTGTTTGCATTAAATGGGCATTTTGGGAGAAACGCTGGGTCACTAATGTGTTTTATCTATTGAGTAAAAACATCTCTCCTGTCCTGGTTTGGTTGCAAGGGAGCGGGAGCAGCCTCCAAGGTTTGCACAGCCTGGCACATTTGAATATGAGTATGCCATGCGCTGGAAAGCCCTCATGGAGATGGAGAAGCAACAGAATGAGCAGGTGGAGAGGAACATCAAGGAGGCCCAGCAGAAGCTGGAGGCCGAGATGGAGGCAGCGCGACATGAGCACCAAGTCATGCTGATGAGGCAGGGTGAGCATGGTGGGGGGGTTTTCTTTCCTTCCACAATATCTTTCAGGTATGAAAAGCAGGCAGAACCTTTACAAGGGTCGCTCTAGTATGGCTGTGTTTGCTGTGTGATATATTTCAGTCTAAGGACTAAACGTCATTTCTTGCAGTTTTGTTGTCCCTCCAGTGGTTCATGGTGCTATAATTCCTGTATAATCGAAACTTAAGTCTGAAATAATGTGTTTGAGGCAACCCTGGTTTATTACTGAGTCAAAGGTGAACTGGCTATGCCTGATCTCTCAGACCTGCTGAGGCGCCAAGAGGAACTGAGGAGGATGGAAGAGCTGCACAACCAGGAGCTACAGAAGCGCAAGCAGATGGAGCTGCGTCAGGAGGAGGAGCGTCGCAGGCGTGAGGAGGAGCTGAGGATGCATACTGAAGAGATGCTGCGCCGGCAGCAAGAAGGTTTCAAAGGCAACTTCCCTGAAAATGCAAGTGTCTGCATCCTCAACCCCTTTCCCCGGTGATTGGTCCCCTTTCCCCGGTGATTGGTCCCCTTTCCCCGGTGATTGGTCCCCTTTCCCCGGTGATTGGTCCCCTTTATCCAGAGGCACTAATGAATTTTTTAATCAGGAGGGTTGTCATCAGTTTTCTATAACCCTTCATGTAATCCCAAACAGGTGAATCACAGACGTATATCAATGCACAAATGTATTGTTTAATTTGTACTGTTACTTAACGGGAACTTTGAAAGCAAAGTAACTGCTGCTTATCACTGCCACCGAGCTTCAGGCTGAGGGCCAGAACCTGTGATCAGTGATTACCTAAACAAAAATGGTGTGCTGAGCTAATGCACTTGTAATTCATTACTTTACATCCTGTTTAACCTGCCTAAAGTAGAAGATGTGCAAGTCCAGTTTAAATAATTGATGAACCCCACAAGTCGGCTTTTACCTGTAACTCAGCTGCGTAGCTATATAAAGCTAAATTAATAAGACGGTAACTGAATACCATGGTTACTACACATTTGGTTACACATTTGTACAAAAAGACTGGCTTATGCTCTTGCCAACTATTAAAAACAATGGCTTGTATATAAGCAAGATGTTTGATAGCGTTAGGCTTGGGCGACTAATTTTGTTTTGTTTTTCTTTTCATACCATCCACACATTACAACACGTGATATGGTATTGCAGGTGTATTTTTGAAGCAACACTATTCAGTTACACGTTGGTTATGACTATTTCCAGAGATGGAGATGAAAAACACTTAACCACGTCCACCACATACTGCACTGTCACTCCTAGCGAGTTTCATTTAACTAGTGCTATCACCATTACTTGATTATTTTAAAGTGTCAGTTAGAATTTTCCTTCTTGATTGCTTGGCTATATGGTGGAAGAGAGATGGCATAGAGTGGATGAAAGGGAAAATTAAGTGCAGAAACCATCGTTTGTGTGGAAGCACTTCACAGTAAAACTGAATTTAGGTGAAGTTGTCTGCCAGTATCGCAAAGCAGAACTTGAATATCACTGCAGTAGGACTTCATTATAAATGCATCTTAAAGAAGACTTGGGTTTGTTAGGCTCATCCATAGATATGTCCCAGTTAGCCTCTGAGTAGCCTAGCCTGTCTCTGTCATCTCTTTGACTCGAAATTATTTTGCTTAATGTACTTCCTATGATTCCTCTGTGAAAATAATTGCTGCTAAAACAAAAGTTGGCCCTGTCACTTGGCTGTATCATCTTGCGTAATAGTGTGTTTTTGTGAAAATATTGTATTTTAAGTAGGGCTGAACAATATTTGTTGCTTTGCAACGTTTAAGAGTTATAGCTATATAACCAGATAGAATTAATTTACCTACGAAGTATTGCTGTTAGTTGTGCCAACAGACACATGGGCGTGCCAACAAATCACTTGCTTTTGCTTAATAGCGTCCCTATGAAATACAAGTGGAAGACAAATGCCTTTTTATGACCAGTTCAGGTTTGCTTTTCTCCTCTCGTTCATTTTAATTTTTTTCCTTCCCCATGATCACCACGGCAAGTTAAACAGTAAACGCGAGAATAATTGATAATATAATCTCAGAGAGCGCATGCATAGCATGTAAGCCATGTTTGGTAACATATAAGGTTAATGCACAGCTTGAACTGCATTAAACGTTTTTAAATGCAGTCTGTTTCATGTCAGGAAGTGAAGTGGTCTGCATTTTCAAAAGTATTATGTGTGGCTTGCAGTGCATTAACCTTTAAAATGATGCGTCAGTTTGTCGCAGGATACAAATGTGCACTTTCAAAAATTTCACGTGTTCCAAGTCAGTATGCTTTGGTTTTTAATGACACTTCTGTATATAAAACATAATGCTAAAGTAGCAAACATAACCTGTACTTCAGTATTTGTGAAGTCGCCATTAAAGCTGTTAAAAATGAGTAGAAACTATAAATATTTTGTCGTGTAATAGAGCATGTTTTCTTTTGCCTGGCTTTCCAGAGGGACCAGGAGATGCGCATGCATATGGTTGGTAAGTGAATTAAGGTGCCTTGTGTCTTTGTCTATGATTGGTGAGTGAATTAAGGTGCCTTATGTGACTGGCTTCATAGTATAACTTTTGGATTGTAGGTCAGGCGATGGGCTTGAACCGAAACCCACTGGCGGGGACCCCAGTGTCGGCGCCACCCGGGAATATGCCCCCCGAGGCATCCCCTCTAATGGTAAGGCTACAACACCCTTCACTAGGTGCTTTCACACCATCGGAACCTAGTTCCAGAACCTGTACTTGGAACCAGAGGCTTGTGTGTGTTCACACCACCGGAACTTGGCGTAATTGTAGTTCCTCGGAGGCAGCTCCAGGACCCTTTTTTTTTTTAGTCCCTACTCCCCCAGACTAGGTTTTTTTTTTTTAACACAAACTACTGTAGGGGCTCTTACGGTAATACATTTGCTGATTGGTTGACCACAAGTGCCAGCGCCAACTTGGAAGTGAAATGTAGCAGAGCAAAAATTGAGCAGATAGAATTGTTTGTTTTGTACTCCGATTATGACAGTACATTTTTCGCTTGTGTTCATATTTCTGTGTTGGAAAATTTGATCGCTAACCAGTATGCTTTTGTCTAATATTACCCATTTTGGTGTGAAACTTTCCAATGCTTATTAGTGGGATAACGTTACATGGTTTTTTATTCAGTGGGAAATGAAAGATCGATCTGCTGGAAAGATTTATTAAGAATCATCTAAGTAAAATATAAATAATAGCCTGTGTCCTGTATGGATCGTGATTGATCCCCCAATAACTAACAAATAATAAAACAATATTTGTCCTCCTTTGTTTTGGTGTGGTGGTGTAGTTTTGTATGAAACTGAAGTTTAACCTACAAACGTTTTGACACTCATGCTTACAGTAATGGAAGTGCTAGTCTTCAGCATATGGCTTGGCATAATTCAGTGGAAAAAGGATAATGCATTGTCTAAATTATTTTTGAAGCCCATTGAACAGAAGGAATTTTTATAATACTAATACTCCACCCGTTTTTCTCCAGCAGGGAGGGGGAAGCAGTGCCATGCCAGGGGGGGGTCAGGGAGGATTTCCAAGGGGCCCTCCAGGCCCGGCTGATTTTGGCCCTAATAAACGTCGCAGATTCTGAGACCACCTGTGTTCTGCTTTTTTGTCGTCTTTTC
>JABFEA020000041.1:4635138-4661035 GCA_019775915.2 Cyphomyrus plagiostoma | reverse complement strand
TGAATCAATGCCACGTAGAATTAAGGCAGTTCTGAAGGCGAAAGGGGGTCAAACACCGTATTAGTATGGTGTTCCTATTAATCCTTTAGGTGAGTGTATTTTTTGGTGCTGAGTGGCTTCAGAAGTGTTTACCATTGATCAAATAAGAAACAAGGCTGGATTGCACTCTAAACATCCACACCTTTAAACAGGTGGGCTACTCAAGTCTTGGCGGCAATCATTCGATTTAATGTTTAGCTGTTGTTACTGAACAGCAGAGGTGGAAAGTTCAGGTTCAGAAAGTACAAATCCAGGTGAAGGATTGTGGATAAAACAGACACCCTCAATTAACTTGTGGAAAACCTTCCCAGAAGAGTGGCAGCTGTTATAGCTGGAGAGGGGGAACCAACTCCATATTGATGGTTATGGATTTAGAATGGGATGTCACAAAAATTCCTATGGGTGCAGTGGCCAGGTGTCCCAATGCATTTGCCTGTATAGTGTATTTAGGGCCTGATTGATAAAGAATGATGGTAACTTCAAAGGGTCACGCTAAATGAGTGCTGTGATAATTTAAGCTAATTTTTAAAGCTTTCCTTGCTGTAAACTGCACACCAGTATCTGATGATGTCACATTGTTTGTATGTGGTGTCACATGTAAAAGCCAATGAAGATTGGAGTGGTACTGAGCTGTAGAGCCTTAATCTGTTATGGCTGTCTTGTTCTATGGCTGTTCAGTCTGCATTTTGCAAAGGAAACATCCATGGGAAGCTGAAGTTTCCTCAAGCAATTCATCCTGTTCCTGATGTTCTCCTGATATACAATTATAATGCCAAAGTTTGGCATGATGCTGAATCAGAAAACATTACATTTCTAACAGTCTTTTAACTAAACATCGTAACTAATGTTATGTGTGTTGTGAGTGTGTGTCACTGTCAAATGTATTGATCGCTAACACACATCAAACACAATTTAATGTACCACAGATGTAATACTGCAAATTTTACCACTACAATGAAACAGCTCTTAACTTTTTGCATGACACTGTCAGGTATGTATCATTTCTTCAGTATCAATTGGGAGATGCAGTAATGACTCCTCCTTCAGTATAAACCATACAAATTGCCAGTAGCAGGTGTTCATGAAGGAGGGAAATGGCAGCTGGTACTGATAATTTTTGCATATTAAACCATGTGCTAAGCTTTAAGAATCAGGTCCTTTTTTGATCTAAATGTTTAGTACTTTTTGAGAAAAAAAACCTCTTTAATATGAAGAATGCCATTTGAAAATAATATATTACTGTAACTGTTTTTGCCCACAGAAAAGTGGTGTTTTTGTATATCATGAATGAGCCACCATTCAGAAGGATTCCAGCTAGCTCAACACAGCTATGTGAGACACTGGGGTAAGAAGAGTCCAGCATCTCGGGAAGACTTAGGGTGTTTCACAGAGTCCCTGTCCCTCTTCTGTTGACAAGAGCGGGTCTGGCACAATATTAGGAAGGTATTCCTAATATATGGTACGTTATGTGTGTACACAGAATATATAGAGGTAGCAGAATAAAATAACTAATACAGTGAAACACATATTTATCGACTTTCAGTTCAGTATCTTTGGCGATCTATATTTAGCAAACATAGTAAACACACAAGATAAGGAAAGTGCTAAATAATGGGATGGGTAATTGTGATTTATTCGTTCTGAATCAATAAGAAAGCGCATATAAGTGAAGCTGCTAATTCGCTGCTCACTCATCGTTTAAGCAGAGCGGAGAACAATAGAAATTTTTTATAACACATGCAGCACAGATGGACTGCAGAAGGAAAGAGACAGAGGTCTGCAGCTGCATGCAGCATCGAAGGACAGAGCTCTATATAAATTGATACATCTGCACAAAGGCATACAGGGTGACATCGCTGGGTCTTCTTTATCCTTGTGGGAGAAAACATCGGCGATGCAGGTGGGTTTCCTGCCATTCATTATATAGCATTTATAATTTCATACAGTGTTCTGCAAGATTCATAACAGACTGCTGGGATTGAACCCACGGCAAATCTACGACACTACCCCTTTAATGCACAGAGAACATTTTGAATTCGAATATCATCTCATTATCCACTAGTCTGACCTACATAATGAAGAGCAGCTAATCTCCACGTGGGTGTATGATGAATGATGTAGAATGCAAGAGTGGGATTCTTTATTAATCATAAAATATGCTTGGTGGTTCTATGCCACTGGTACAGGAACAATTACATTTGGTGTCTTAGGAACCTTAAGTTCATGGTTGGAGGTCAGGGGACATACAGTGGATATATTAAGTCTATGCATTTTTATTAAAATTTATTTAAACAGGTTACTGTGATGTAAAAAAAATCAAGATAAATCATGATAAGTCATTTTTCCATCTTTAACATTATGTTACAACAAACTACAAGTGAAACCAGTTAATCAGTAGAACAAGCAACTGAAAAAAGTATAACATTCTAGTTTCATATCTAATAATACTTCATGGGGCCATTTCCATGTGCTGTTTGCTCCCTGTAAGAGTGCTGCAGTGCTGTTGTGGCCATGGATAGAAGCACATCTAATGATGTGGGCTAGATGTGATGCTGTGATTTTGGTCTCTTCTGACTGGAACTTCCAGCACACCCAGCAGAGTGTGAAGCAGTAGGGATGAGAAATCTGCATCCCTAAATCTGAGATGTGGTCTATGCTCAGAAAAGAGGTCCCTGGGTTGGGCATAGGGCCTTTTTGTGCGGAGTTCGCACGCTTTACCCGTGTTTGCGCGGCTTCCCACCAGGAGCTCTGGTTACCTTCCGCAGTCCCAAAGTGAGCTCAATAGGTTAATTGGAGACACTAAGCTGGTCCTATGGTGTGTTGGTTCCTGTCTGTGCCCATTGTTCCCAGGATAGGCTCTGTGATCCCAGCTGGGATTAAGTGGATTTGGGGATGGATGGATTGAATGCATGGTCCAAAAATCAACTATGACCATAAGACAAATGGTTATAGAAAATGGATGGATGGATCAAAGAAGCATGGGGATGGGTTTGGGATAGGTTTGATTTCAACATTGGCAGGGATCAAGTCTGCCCTGAAACCCACTCCCTTAAACACACTCCCAAAATGATGTAATATGAAGCAAATTAGCCACAAATGCCCCACCCCCTGAAATACACATGGTATTGACATTATTGGCATACCCATACCCAAAACTACACCTTTGGTTCAAAGCCACAACAAATATAAGATGATGATGTGACACAATGGAGTCAGGCTAACTACCTATTATTAAGGAGAGATGACCGTGGACTTCAGGTGATGACCTCACCTGGGTGAATATCTCTGATATTCGGATATCTTTGATATCTCTGATATCGGTATCCCTGAATACCTCACCTGGTTGAATCCGGTGCAGACTAAAGCCCCATTAGCACCATCTAAGGCAGCTGACGAAGTTCAAGGTCTCTCTAGCCATTCTGAGAGCCTTCTACGTGGGAGCGTCAGAGAACATTCTCACCATGAGAACCGCAGCCTGGTTCCCTAATTGCTCTTCCCAGTTTCCCAAAGCTCCGCAGAGAGTGATACATTCAGCTGAACACATCAGTAAAGCTGATTGCTCCCCCCCCTCCCAGGAGCAGAGCTGCCAAAATCTGCAGGGACACGACCCACCCAAACAACTCCCTCTTTGCCAGGCTGAGGTCTGGAAAGCGCTTCTGCCGTCTCTCAGGGGGAACTGAGAGGCTCAGGAGAAGCTTCTGCCCTCAGGCCGTCAGACTGTGTAACACTTGATTACATTTCAGTTCATATTCCCTCCTTACCCATACACCTCACACTGTATTTGATTTGTGTTGCACATCTCTGGACATTTAAATGCATATTCTTGAAGGACATCTGATTAGTCTGGCATGTGCTGTCTAACAATCAAATTATATTTAAGCTTTTCAGGTAATCCATTACCTGCTGTGAAAACAAGCCATGCTAATTATGAGTGTCAGCATATCTAGGTACAGACTTCGTATTTGCCGTCACCTGTAAAAACCAGCTACAGTACATACAAGAAGAATGTCTCTGTTCCTCAAAAGAATAGTGGAATTAGAACAATTCTTTTGTCAGGTTAAAGCTTGCGCATAGCTTGGTTACCTTGGTGTTTTATCAATGTGGAATCTAGTCCAATCCTGGCTTTTAGATTTCCTTCTTTTTGTGTACAACTTTTCTTGGATAATTGTAAGTCCTATAATCCAAAGACATGCTGATTAAATTTCACCTTGGAGTACAGCCCTGTGATGAGCTGACGTCCTACTGAGGACGTCCTCTACTTTGTGCAACATGCTGCCACTGCAGAGATTTTCTGTATGAGGGTGATTTTATCGTAGGTAGAGTTGGATGTTTGCACTGGGGGGGATAGGCCTGGTGGAACCCTGGGGAACCCTTGTTTGTGTAAAGTCTCCACATAGAACGTAGTGCAGTACTGCTCTTTGCACTTGGGTGGCTGGAGTAAGTAAGTAAGTAAGTAAGTAAAATGTATTTATATAGCACATTTAAACACAGCTATTGCTGACCAAAGTGCTGTACATCAATAAATAATAAAATAATAAAAAATAACAAGCATTGTACAAAAATTGCATGTTAAGACAAGCAGAATAGAGCAAACAAGAAAAGACACACTAGGACACCAGAAAAAAGAGAATTAGGCCTAGAGGAAAGCCTGTGAATAGAGGTGAGTTTTTAATCTAGATTTAAAGACGGAAACAGAGGGGGCACATCTAATATCTGTCGGTAGCTGGTTCCAAAGGCAAGGAGCAGCCACAGCAAAGGCCCTATCACCTTTGTGTTTTAGACGTGACCGTGGCACATATAGAAGTCCTGTATTTGAGGACCTGAGAGACTGAGGGGTTCAATAAGGCTGGAGAAGGTCAATAATGTAAGCAGGGCCCTGCCCATTTAAAGCTTTAAACACAATGAGTAGAACTTTAAATTGAATTCTGAAATGGATGGGGAGCCAATGCAGGGAGGCCAAAATAGGGGTGATATGTTCCCGCTTCCTTGTTCTAGTCAACAGCCTCGCTGCTGCATTTTGAACCAACTGCAGACACGATAATGAAGAGAAGGGGAGGCCAAGGTAGAGAGACAGTGCATGCACCCCAGGGATGTTAATCTGTCTTCTCTGGTTTTCTTCCAGTTTTGCCAGACATCAAAAATAAGTGTGAAACCACAGATACTAACTGTATTTGCTTTTTAATTTTACTGAAGGTTTGATGTTCCTTTATTGTTTAGGTCAGTGGTAGGGAACCAGTGTCAACTCAGGTTTTTAGGATGACCTCTCAATCAGCCAATAATAAAGCAATGTTTCTCAACTCCAGTCCTGGAGACCCGCTCTTATTGGCTGATTGAGAGACCATCCAAAAAACTTGCACTGACACCGGCCCTCCATGGAACAGGTTCCCCACCCCTGCTTTAGGCTGTTAGCAGATTAGAGCAGTAAAAGGATGTTTTAACTGGGTATAAATATAATTATACATTTCACATACAGGAAGTGGAGAAAATTATGAAAACATCAAATGAAAAAGGATGTAATTTTTATCTTCATCACATTTACAAAGGTGTCACTTCCTGTCATATTAGGTTGAATGCCAACTAGCAGAGTGCGTGATCTATGAATAGATCTGATTACAAGTACTTTGATTTGAGCAATTTCAGAGCAAAACAAGCTAGCAGTAGGTTTTTGTGTCACAGGTGCATTGTTCAGAAAAAAATAAAAACTAATTTCTGTAATAATTTAGTCTTAAAAATAAGGACATTTGCAAACACAGCCAGTTGCACTGGGATAAAGAAGCAGTGGTTGGCAGTCAAAGCTACCTGACAGAGACTGAAGGGCCAGCTGCGCTGGGATAAAGAAGCAGTCTACCTGACAGAGACTGAAGGGCCGGACAGCTGCTAAACAGCACAGAAATACAGCCTCAGAAATGACCACAGAAATGAATCATCATGCCTGTGACCCAATTTCTGCAAAAGCTCAACTTCATGAGCCTCACAAAGGTGGAATTTATGGCAGAGCTGCATTTTGGTGAACTACTTGCACCAAAGGCCAAGGTTGAACCCCCCGGTAATGGGTAAACATAACAGAGTCCGAGTCACCATTCACCCATTTGCCTACATCTTGATGGGCTCACATTGGGAGGAAGCCAATGCATGCCTTCAATGGACAGTGTAGGTGATCAGGTGACCTGTAATGGTATCTTCAGCCATTTTGTGGGAGTCATTAGGTCTTGTGATTGTGCAGAATTGTTGCATAATGGACAAAGAATATAATGCTGAAGGATGAATGGATGGATGGATGGATGGATGATGGAAAAAAATCCACAGAATTCATGTGTCAAATATATTAGCATATTCAGTATCAGTTGACATGTCACTTTCAATTTCATCATGCAATTTATTATTAATTTCCAATGACATTTTATCTACTTAGGCCCACAGTAACCCATACCCAGTTATAAAAGAAGGCATCTGAGAAAGCATAACTATACCCATCACAGTCTTTTACTTTTAATTAAGAAAAAACAGCATCATTGGAAAGCTGAATTTGTATCTTCTTGTAATTATTGACAACTAATAAATCTGAATTGTTAGAAAATTGATATCAACCAGAAAAACTGATATGCATTCCTTGCATTCAGGCAGATTTATTGTGAATTGAATCGCCTGATTCACATGTCATAAAATTATTCCTCATATTGTCATTGTAATAGTTCTTCATATTGGTGAAACTTAACAAATAAAGACAAAGAGTATTGTGTATTTGATTTTCCAGCAATGATCAAACTATAAATGAACAATTTAGCAGATAAACATATTATATTAGATAAACATGTCCGCTTTCAAGCACAATATACATTTTTTAAATAAGATTTTTTTAAATTGTCGTACTACTTTGCAGGTGAAAAACAAAAAAATTTATTCCCTCAAGTCACGTAATGAAACATCATCAAAGCACGTTATTAAAAGATATTTTATCTAAGGTTTCAATTAAACTGCAAGTGATTGCTAATTTGTTTCCACAGTGATGGTAAAACAGGAATAGATTGAAGCGACCTGTTGCGCATTTACTAGGTAGGGACCGTGTGCTGATTTATTTCTGCGTGGATGTCTATTATGTAGGGAGGAAGTACAGTAATGTATTTGCAAATTGAATCCGGAGGCGCGCACCCATGTTCTTAATTAGAGATGATAGGGAGTAAAGAAAACATATATATTCTTCAGCGTTTATACACATAAAATATAACAGAAGAGCATGCATTTTGTCCCTTTGTTTCACCTTGCCGCTTGCATGCGGCTCTGCACAGGCGCTTACTAATGCTGATCTGCTTAGTACAGATCTGCCGGCTGACCTACTTTACTGGCTGCGCAGCGGTTGCCTGCCAGCCCCGATTGCCGAGGGCAGCCTATGGAGTCCAGTTAACAGCAAGAGGAATGAGAAACACGGTCCTAAAAACGGCTTTGTAACGATACCGCTTTATTGATCGTATATTGCTTGTAAGACCCTAATATTTCGACCGTACTTTCGTCATCTAACCAATCCTATCTTACTGGATTTCGGTTCATGGCTGTCTCATGCCAAGTAAGGTTCCTACTCTCTCTAATGTGGGCTGTACCTTGTGTGTGAAGAAGATCATTAACTGGTTTCACTTATGGATCTTAAAATCAGAAGCCGGTAATTCAGAGGTAGGCAATGCTTTTTCTTGTTTGAATTTGTCTTGCATTGAACTCTTTCTTTTAAATATGCAGGCAGGACTAGCGAAATACTGAAAATGTCATTTATTCATTTGAGGAAAACGACAGCGCTGCAGTTATGAACGAAGCAGTAGAAAAACTAGTATTTATTTTGACATGCGTCGCATTTTAATTGGGATTATGTTCTGTCGGCATTTCTTGTGGTTTTGGAATAACGATGCATTGTCGTGCCTCATTATTGTACTATGTAAAATGCCCGGTTACTGTACAGTATAGGCTACTGCCTTCGTTTTCAGTGAATCATTTTCCGTATGGATGTAACAGTGAGTTGCTGTCTTTGCTCTTTTCAGTAAATATGACTTGTAAATTAGCCTTGGGTGAATTTTACAGGGCTTTGTGGATTTTTTTTTTTATGATTCCGCAAACTTCCATGTTGAGCGGTACATTATCAGATAAATACTACTGAATAATCCGTATGGCAGTATGGTTTGAACATATGAATGAGTACTCCTTAATTACCGATGTTTGTACGTGTACGAAATTGTGATATTGACTCTTGGGTGACAGCTGCTTGAGTGAAATAGTTGTGTCTTCTTTAGTGTTGTCTTAGAGAACGTCGATTGTCCGTTGAAATGAATTCTAAACGTCCATTTTATGGTTTACAAATCTTTACGTTTATTCATTACTGCAAAGTATTTATCACTGGGTAACTTGTTGAACAAGACTAGTACATGCCCTTAAAATACTTTGTTTTCGGCTCTAGTAGGCTACTTAATAAGTAAATAATTATCATTGTTTTATTAAACAACAGAAACTGAAAATGAATAAAGACTGCTTCACTGCACCAGTCTAAATGGACTGTAAAGTGCTGTTAAATCAGTGTGCAATATTTGTTGGTCACTCAAAGAATTTGCTTGTGTGACTAATGGGTTATTACTCCTACATTTTTATAGGTGAAATTTATTATAACAAAGATGCCCAGTAGGATCAATTTTACAAGGCATGCACAATATACCTTAATCATTAATCATTAATATATTAATATTGACTTATATATGTTTAAAATCAAGATATCTATTTTGACGCAATGTGTGAGTCTTGACTGATGTTGCCATACTTTATCTATATTAAAAGATATGATAACCAGAGCTAAAGACATGACCACTAAGATAACGGAGGTGATTGCATTGGAGGATCAGCCATTTACTGTGGGCCTACATGGGGACGAGCGATTCTGCAGGCTCATTCACCACTTAGAAGAGCAATTCGACAGTACTTTCATTAACCCATTCTACGGTGTTTTTTTGCCTGTTTATGTTAGCAAATGTCTCAACATAGTAGCTTGTCTGTAGATGTAAACATAAAATTGCTCTATATATCTAACATATAATATGGATAAAAATGCAATGCTGTTTTTAGCAACAAGAGAAAGTTTAAACCCTGGGGAACCCAGACCACCTTATTATTAAAATATGTCCATTGGCTAAAATAATCATACAGACCCAGTGAACTCAAAAATAGGTGTTTTGTAAGAATAACCCTGTCCCAGTCCATGTTATGAATGTGCCATTTACCACCCGCTGGACTGTTCATGCTGTTCCTACTTGTTAATTTCATCTATGAAATAAGGACAGAAAAGAAGGAAAAACCAAATCTTTGCAACATTCTCATTTTCAAAATGCATCCTTGCACAAAGATTCTAGATATACCATCATGTGGTAGCACTGTAAAATTCCTGTGCAGTACAAATATTTGTTGCTGCAGTTCTAATTTCATATTCCTACAATTGAACATCACCGGCTGCAGCTGAATTCAAACACAGAACTATCTAGAAAAATGTGGTTCTGTGTATAACATGACATGTCAGCCTTTCTGTTTGCAGTGATTAGTATGTCCAACATACACACGATGTAATATCTCTAGATGGAAAAATGCTGCTTTATCGTTTAGGTTGCCATTAAATTTGTATTCAGATTTTTGTATATATATGGTTTCTACATTGAGGTTAGAGGAAACTTTTATATTTCTTGAAGAGAGTAAGCGGACGCCCTCAAATGCGGCAATAAAGGTTGTGCGATACATTATTTTGGGAGTTCCTGACATTGTCCTTCTGTCGGTTATTTACTATATGTCTGACATAGCACTGTACTTTCAAGGCTAGGAAAAGAACAGATATCAACACAGTGTACATGGAGGTCAGGTCACCCATCCATCCATCCTTCATGGACAGAGTTCTGGGGGCCTGAGGCTGATCCCAGAAACAGAGCACATAGAGTAAATAAAATTGTTTAACAATGGTTCACAAGCATCAAACATTAGAATATGAAACCAAACTTCTCCAAATAAGTTTTTTTGTGTTGATGATTTCTAGATGAGTCAAGCACTCTAAATGGCAGACAGGTCACTGCAGGCACAGAACCAAGATAGTGACCCATATAGATAAGATTCTATTTTTGCAGCTACAAGCATGTCCATACAGGTCTGAGGTGAAGTGATACAAATGTTACACAGCAATGTTTCAGTAGCTACCTTTTTTGTTTACAAGCATGATGTATTCCAGTAGAATATATTACAGGAAAATGTCAGGACGGTTGTTTAGTTGAATTTAAATAAAAACTATCTTGAAATCTGGCTTACTTGGATTTATGTGGATTGAAGTCAGCAAGACAAATATGTTAGTGTCAATATTATGTCTTATGCCATATTCACAATTAACAATGATGTTAGCTAGCTAACTACCTAGCTATCAATGTTAAGTTGTTAATATTTGTGATTATAAAGTAATCCATATAAGCAACCATAATGGATGCAAATGTGGGTTTGGGTGATGAATAAGCACAAATACTACTTAAATAGATGACTACATAAAACATTTTGTCATTGGTCAACTGGATGTTATATACTATAATGTAGTTTTTCTCAAAATGTTTGACTCCTAAGAAAGCCTCTCTTCACTCCAACACGCCATTATCACCTGACACACAGAATAAAATAAGGGAGGCATCTCACTTAAAATAATTTATTCATGTTACCTAAACAAAAAAGGGGTTAGGCTTCATTGATTACAGCTTGTCACACACCCCTGTGTTTGAAGTGCATTGCTGAAAAATGTTGTATAGAAGAAGTAACAACACAACCCTTTGAATCGTGTAAGCTAATAAATTGTTGCAACTTGACTTAAACTGGGTGATATTTAAATGATACGTTTGCAAGTAAAGGAAAACAAAAATAATCCACAAATATTTTGTTGATTAGAACACTTTTGTTAATCATAAGTGTGAGAAGACAGATTTGCCTCTGGTTGCTTTATCTCTTTCACTTCCCATTGGTTAGGCTTAGACAAACTGAACAGTAGCTGATCTGGTCTTTATTAACCTCTTATAATACAACTAAATAAGATGATCAATTACCTGTAATTATACTGCACTTGCCCCAGTAGCACCTACCTCGCCATCCAGCTTCAATGGACAATAAGAATCAGGGGCATCCAAAATGGCTGCACTGTGAAGTATAGCCTTTATGGATTCAATTGCATTTTGACAATCAACTGTTGCCACATAGGTCAGTTAGACAGGATACGACAATAGAAAAATTCACATTTCACAGTTTCACATTTGGCTAGATTGAGTGTCAGTCATGCATCTTGTAAATGGTCAAACACCGTATGGAGAGTAACCAAATGCTTTTTTTTTTTTTGATCAAATTTTTATTAAAGACAACTTTTGCTTGTTCTATTGATAATTTTCTGAGAGAAACCAAATTCTCATTACATGTAGACACACAAAAAGGCACAGATGTCTGTTATAGTTAACTTTGTCTATGTTTAATAAGTTATTTACATGTTTCATAAGATGAATGACGGTGCATGACATTGTACGGCCGCTGTTTGCTTTTATGACATTGCAGTGCTCCGTAATACGTGCTGAAAAGGACACATCTTGTGAAACGTTATATTTCCACCCTTACGCTATGATATAAAACAGCTGAAACTCCCCCCTCATACAGTGGTGTATGGGCTATAGGAAGATTGACTGCACTGGCGGAGCAGTGACTTTTTATACGGCAGTCCAATGTAAATAAAACTCCTATAGTTGCAATGCTAGTTCTATAGGGTTAGACCAAAATATGTGAGCATACGGCACCATTTTCTTATAGTTACTCTATAAGCAAATCTAGCAGGGAGAGCATTCCCAGCAGCACAAAGCCATGCATATGTGGTACATCATCATTTTAAAATGATTTATAATTTTTCCCTTCTGTTTTGTTTGTTGTTTTTTTCAAAATATACAGATGAGTGGGAATATGAGTATACACAGGGCTGATTATTTATAATTCTCATTTCCATATAATCAGCTCCTTGATGAGGACATTAAACTGATCCCTTCTCTTCTTCTCTGATTTATTGCGTGATGCTCTGTTGAGTACAAGAGTATAGCAAGAAATGATTAGAAGAGAGGGGAAAAAAGAGGTATAGTTTTGAAAGAAAATATCGATACATTTGGTTATATTTTCTTCATCTCTTACCTTGGATGTACCCCGAGCCTAGTCTGGTTTGGACAGGAGACATTCTCTACATAGACAGGGATCCCCATATCTTATTAAACATCTTATTAAACAAAATTCCACGTGGGTAAAATAAGACGCATTGTCAGAAATGTGATAAACTCAACATAATCAGCTTTTTATGAAGAAAGTACCACTGAGGAAGGCAGGACACCAAACCCCGAAGACCTCGGACCAGTATGCGTGCCAGACTGGGCATCACTGGAGTGTAAGTGCTAGGGTTGCAAGGGGTTGATGATGGTGATCGCAAGTGGGATCAACATCGTGGAAGATTTCATGTAATCTTACTTTGGTCCAGTGCATGCAGAGAACTATTTTTAATAGTTCTTAATAATTTAAATGTATATATTTTTTTTGTTTTTTTTTATTTAAGCAGACCCTCATCTTCATTGCTACAGCCTGTTTGAGTGGGGGAGCCACATTGGTTAGTGCTGGGATCTGCGGGGCAGGCAGCACGAATGGGACACGGCCGAATTCCCGGGGGGGGCAGACGGCAATGGGAGTAAGGATGGACACCATGCACTTCGGGGCCCTCTGTCCATCCACCCAACACAAATGGGAGTGAGTGCACTAAATGCATTTTTTCAGGGTTGCCCTTTATCTGCTGATTCTGAATTTTACAGTGTCGTCTATGTATCAATCCTAATGAAAGTCGTGTAGCTGTGATACGGTTGTCACATGCTGATATATGTCGATGCAGTTCTTTATGCAGCCTTTTCAGTACTTTATATCAAAAGAGAGTATTTTGGTGATAATCTTAAGAAAATAAAGACGTCATGTAAAATAGCTGCAAATGTCATAAAAGCCTAAAAAAATTAAAGTTTTTTTTTCAGTCATTCCCTATGAGAAACATATGCATAAAAAGGATCAGTTTTGCACATTCATGCAGTAAGAAGGCACATTAAGTAGCTGAATGTTATGTGCTCCATCTCTGACCTCCGCAGCTTCAGCGCTGCTGTCTCGCATGTACAGACACACATATACAGGCTGTGTATTCAAGGACAATCATACACTACATGTGCTTTAGAAACATCAGTTCCCCTTTACAGCATGACTTTTCTGTACTAGAATAACTCACATAGCACACACATGTTGAGGATAAGCAACACTGCTAAGAAATCAGGAGAATGCGTGAACTTCTTTAGTTAACCTATGAATGTTGTACAATAAAATTTTACAATGGGTTTCAAAGTTTAGGGGTATGTTCAATATACTGATTATCTACATAACAATTAAGGCTGCATTACTGATGTAACTTTGTTTTTGTTCCACAATTGCTGTTGATATTTGATTAAACTATTTTACTATATACTTCTCATGCATAAGATGAGGGCTGGCAGCTGTAAGAACTGGGACATGGTTATATGCCTAAGTAGCATGTTAAGGGTCTCCTAAAACTTGAGAGAAAACAATTATTTCAAAGAACTTCAACTGGATAATTCAAGGAAGACGATGCAATCACTATTGGCAAGGTTGCCGCTTTGTTGATTACAATGTTAACATTACAGGGAATAACACTCAGTCCTCTCCTCTCCTTTTCCTTCAGCACTAGCAAGTGTGTGGATGATTTGCTAAATAAAGATGGGAAGGACCGAGCTAAAAGGTATTTCTGATCACACATGTCATTGCTGCTAATAGAGTTTCTTTGGGGTCAACTTATTCTTTATAGTCAACAATGTGAGGAAAAAAATCTGAATGTTACTGAAGGGTCATTGTTTCCCTGATTTGCTAAATTGTTATGTTTTAAGGCAATGATGATGGAGCCTCAAGTGATGAAATCAGGGCACAATTTGCACACAAGAAATGCTGCATTGATAGACGGATAAAATATCAGGGATATTGATCATGTGTTCTAAAATGAGCTATAAAGAGACTATGCTATGAGCTTCTCTTCTAATCATTTCTTGCTATACTCTTGTACTCAACAGAGCATCACGCAATAAATCAGAGAAGAAGAGAAGGGATCAGTTTAATGTCCTCATCAAGGAGCTGTGCACCATGCTTCAGGGGCAGGCACCTCCCCGCAAGATGGACAAGTCCACCATCCTGCAGAGAGCCATCCACTTCTTGCAGAAACAAAAAGGTTTACCTTGCTTCATATGTAATACCTCCCATTACCAGCAGACTCAGGGCCACCCCTATCAGGCACTCAGCACATGGTCTCCACGCTGATCCTCCCAGTCTGCGTTCATCCTTTACTCCTTAAATCTTTTTATATACGTCCCATATGAATTTACACACACACTTCTTCTTCTTGTAGAAATCTTGGACCACTCAGAGTCCATTGAGATTCAGCAGGACTGGAAGCCCACGTTCCTCAGCAATGAGGAGTTTACCCAGTTGATGCTGGAGGTGAGATTCATTGCCATTTTAATTATTTCCTTAAATTTTGCTTGCAGTAGTGTAGATAATAATTGAGGTATTTCATATGCCAAAGCAAATATTTAAATTAATAATATCTTCGTTATAAACATATGCATGTTAAATCTTGGCACTTTTGTTTTTTTCATTGTAGGCTTTAGATGGTTTTCTAATAACACTGACAACAGATGGAAACATCATTTATGTATCTGACAGTGTTTCTTCCCTCATTGGCCATTTACCAGTAAGTGAGTGAATGACTAATTCTGTAAATGTTGTGCTATAATGGTAGCGTATTGTCAAACCGCCAAGTAATACTTTTCCATGCATGCGGAAATGCATCAACCAAAATTATGTACTGTTTGGGAGTTAATAAATTGCACATGCACAGTTGTAAATGTATATGAATATGAATACAGTTTGGGGGGGGGCTTATTGCAGGTGTCACAGGACAGATTGGGAACAGGGGACCCTGATGCGGAGCAAACAGGAAACCTAAATGCTAAATGAGAGTTATGGTCATGCTAGAGTGATGAGACCGGAGAGTCTCTCCTGGGGAATAAAGGGAAACGCAGGCAGACGCATGGAGAGCATCACAAACAGGCTCTCTCAGAAGGGGGTGAAGTTTCACACACTCACCAGTCAGGGCATTGGGAGAGAGTCACTCGCAGGCACATAAAAAGAGAATCAAGCAAATAAGGGGAACCTGACAGGCTCAGAGTCCATCCTTACAGTAACAGGGAGACCTGACAGGGGATGTGGCTGCAGAACAGGCTCAGAGTCCATCCTTACAGTAACAGGGAGACCTGACAGGAGATGTGGCTGCAGAACAGGCTCAGTCCATCCTTGCAGTAAGAGGGAGACCTCACAGGGGATGTGGCTGCAGAACAGGCTCAGAGCCCATCCTTACAGTAACAGGGAGACATGACAGAGGATGTGGCTGCAGACCAGGATCAATCCATCCTTACAGTAACAGGGAGACCTGACAGGGAATCTGGTTGAGGAACAGGCTCAGAGTCCATTCTTACACCAGGCTGTATAGGGCAGAACGTGGGCTAACTCTTTGCAAGAGATGCCAGTCCATCATATGGTTCTGTGAGCTGATCCTGTCGTGGGTTGGACATGGTTGGAAAAAAGATGGATATCTTCTGGTTACTGAACATTACAAATTGCTATTTTGTACCAGTCAGACATGGTGGACCAAAATATTCTGAACTTTCTCCCTCCACGTGAACATGGAGAGATGTACAAGCTCCTGTCATCGCAGATGCTGATGAACGACCCAGTTGCTGCCGATATCCTTGAGCGTGAGTGTCGCTTTATTGTCTAACCCACCCAGTAAATGTGGATTTTTTTCTGCATTTGTTACGACATGTTGTGCATGACTTAATCTTGATGAAGACAATATTACATTTAACCTCTGGGACTATATTTGACTATTTTTGCAACAGTTTTAGTCAACATCAGCTCATTTCAAACTAGTGAGCTCCACCAAACATTTTAAAATTTAATATTTTAATTGTTAACCCTTCAAAAAAAAAAATTAAATTTTTGAAAGAAAATGCATTACAGGGCTTTTTCTTTCCTGGTAGTGCACCAAACACATTGATCTTTGCTAAGAAAAATGTTGTAAAGTATGTATAGAGTATATATAGCTGCAAAAAATGTATTGTTGTAAATCAAATTTTAATTGATTTCTTGAAATTACTGCAGGGATTTTATGATTAAGTAAATTGGCTTATTACCTTTTCATGTATAGACAGAGAGGGTGATACATTTGTAAATGAACTACTATAATTTATGCAAGTCAGCCATTTGGTATTACTTTTATATTTAAATTACTCTTGCAGGTACCGGCAATCATGCTTTTGCAAGTGTAATTCTTCTACACCCTAAGATTCACAATAAGAACTTCATCATTAAAACAGATTTAATATTTAATAGATTAAATTATTATATATATTGGTCTTATTCTGTCGCACTATAAATAAAAAGGCAGGATGAACTAGGCTAATAGCAGAGGAAAAGAAAATTATTAGTAGACAATTGTTTTTTCAAAGAAAATAGAAATTCAGCAATACACCATGTAGCAGCTAATAATGTAACAACTACCAGTAATGTAATAACATGACAATAACGCAATAAATGTCTCAGTTATTCATGTAACAAAAGTTGATTACTGGCTAATAATATAATAACTTATTAAATTATTGACAAAACGTTATTAAATTATTGGTTCAGAGAAGTTATTACATTATCGACTTTCACATCATTAAAAACGGGAAAATTGTTACGTTATTGACAGTTATTACATTATTGGCTGCTATACATAATCTTACCGTGTCACTTAACCTTTAAGTTGTTAAAAATTAATTTGATCTGCTCTTACTGTTTGAATTTATATTCTACTCTTTAATTTTACTACATTCTCTGAAAAAAAACAGTACCAATTTGTCCCTTTGAGGGTACAATTCTTGTCACTGGGGCTGTACCATCAAGGGCCTGCAATTGTACCTTACCTGTAGGCAAATATACCTTTTAAGGTACAGAAATGAACTCTGAGGAACATTGTTGTACTATTAAGGGTACATTAATGTTGTTTGTACCTTGACCTATAAAACTGTCCCTGGGCTGGACCCTTTTTCTGACAGTGTAGTTTTACTAGAGGTCGCTGTGTTATATATGGCAGTGCATTTTCATGTAATATAAAATAGAACATCACATGACCGCTGCCATTAAACAAAAATATCTGACCTCCTTGGCATTGACTTCTTAAACGTAAATGAACTTAAAAGGCCTTGGTGGAAAGTGTCAGGGAGGTTAATTTACCATGGAAGGGTAACATTGTGGACGTGACTTATGAACTGCAACATTGTCAGTCTGCCAGCCTTCAGTCTGCCAGCCCACACAGGCCGGCGTGGAGAACAGGCTCATCAATGGACTTTGGCTTGACCTTAATCACACTGTTGTGAAAGGTGCTATATACAAAATAAATTGAAATTGAATGTGTATCCTTGTTGTCTGTATGCTGGCTACTCGTCCTGCTCCCGTGTCCATTTTACTTCCAAGTCTTTAAATCACAACGCAAATGTCAGACTTTGGTTAAGTACTCATTATGACTAAGGCTTTTGTGTAGTTTTAATAATGTCTACATGAAGCTATGTTCCATATTTAGCACTGGACAGTTGCTGAATAACAGAACTGAGAGCAATATGTAAGCAAACAGGGTAAATTGGTGGAATGCTGGTTTGACTCCTTTGGTTTTTACACTTTGCATTATATTACTGATTTTGGCTGTGGTTTGTCCCAGTGAATGATGATAATTCCTGTCACACCATTTTCAAACTATTAACCTTTTTCTCTGGCAATTATTGTAGATGACATTCTTCGGTGTGCTTTTGCCTAGTACAATTTTAATTTTTAATGATTTATTTATTTCTCCAGATTCACCAATTGAGTTCTGCTGTCACTTATCCAGAGGAAGTGTTGACACTGAAGAGGCTCCTACGTATGAATATGTGAGATTTGTAGGGGATTTCAAATTCCAAAACAATGGTAGGTATCATTATTTTATTTATCATACTTGAAGATGACAACCTTTCCTGATAGAATTGTAGATTAATGTTTATAGTGTTCAATAACTCAATTTAATCTGCATTCTGTATTTCTGCTACCATAGAAAACCAGTTTTATCACATTTTGCTTATTTAATAGTTGGCACAGTGTAACTACAGCAATGCAGCTGTTTTATATATTGGCTGTTGAATGTATAATATTATACCCAGCTTCCTTACCTAAGTCATATGTGTTGCAATCTTGAATTGAAAGAACAATCTAAGAACAAAGTAAATAGTAATAAATCTGTTCTGGTTACTGTTCTAGATTCCGTATTTGTCGAAATTCAGGCATGTCATAAAACTAGACATCATTTTAAAGCTGTGCATTTCCTCAAAATGCTGCTCAGTAGGCAGATATCGTTTCTGCCTAGATACATGTTTAGAAGTCTGTAGCTCAGTTTCTGATAATTTTTTATTGATTATATGCAGTCGGCTCATGTATGTCACCCAACAATGAGATGTGGAGATTGACTGACTGTTTTGATTCCGTCGCTCAGTGCCTACATCTTCTAGTAATGACTTGGAGAGTGAATCACCAAGGACCTTCCAGGCATCGCTAGAGGAGCAGGCCTGCCTTGTAGCCACTGTTCGACTGGTCACTCCACAGTTTATGAAGGTGACAAGCAGCTGATCCTTTGCTATTCTCTCCATAACCTTCAATCCCACACATTAGTGAGATTATGTCAGGGCAGGACGATACTGGTGATGTAATATGTTACAGACTCTTGTTACTGGACTTTAAATTGAAATGTATGAACCATGTGCATGGGTGTAAATTTCATTTAACAGTGGGGGGGGACAATAAATATAAAATTCTCATGAGCAATTTTTGAAGCGGACACAAATAATACAGACAGAAAGTACTTATAAAGATATGTCCCCACAGTGGAAAAACTTTGCTACTATCATTATTATTATAGCATGGAGACTGAGTTATTATGGTTATTTTCAACGTTTTTCTCAGGTTCAATGACAAAGCAGATTTTTCTTCAAAAATACTGTTTACAGTCAAGCCATCAACATACAATAAAATTTAAACATGACCGTTATTGTGAAAACAGCTAAACAATATGCTAATTGTGACCATTAATGTTAAGTTAACATTATGCCAAGTCGTCACAAACAAAACAATGTATGGGAAACAGCTTTGGTGTGTTAGTTGCAGTGCACTATGCAACAAGCTAATGTAAATGAGCTAACGTTAACTAGATAAGTAATATTTTAATCGCTAATATAGCAGATTCATGGAAAATTACATCGGTAATCAGCATTTTTGCCGCAACTAATTTATGAATGAGTCTGCATCAGCTACATTAAAGATAATAGCTTTATTTAAAGTCAATAAAATACCCTACTTACTGGAGTACAACATTAATTGAGCCGCAGCCACACACTTGTCTGTCTCGTGTGTGTAGAGTGGGTGAGATGAACTGGGAAAGCAGGCAGTGGTCCAAACCACTGTGAGGAAGGGGAGGGGAAACTCAACTGTTTCTAAATGCATTTTTGCATTTGTTTTTTTTGTTCTACTTACACAATTATTTTAGGTATACATACATATATTTTTAACAATAGAGAGTGCGATATTTTAATATTTTCTTTGGGGGGGACAACTCTCAGACGGGGGAGGACATGTCCCCCCCGGGATTTACGCCCATGACCATGTGGCATTTCAGTTTCTTTATAATGAATTTCATTGTATTCGAAGTTCCGCACTATTAATATTAGTCTAATGATTAAAAAAAAACATAAAAACATATTTAGAAGAATTGAGAAATAGCAGATAAATGTTTCCTTTTTTAAATAAAATTCAAATAAAACTTCTGTAATCTATTGTAATGTAATTGAATGGTTATCACTATTTACAGTATAAATTCATTGATATTTACAATTAGCACAATTTATATAGAAGTTCCATTCAGCTGTCAGCTTAAAACTTGTGTTATTCCCAACCAGACTGTCTGAAATTTTACGTGAAAAGTTAGTAACTTAACATTTTTTCTATCCCTCATCAGGATCTCTGTAATGTTGATGACCCTTATCATGAATTCACATCCAGACATAGTCTGGAGTGGAAGTTCTTGTTTTTAGATCATAGGTAAGCCTTCTAAAACATTTTATTTTATTAGTATTGGTCTCTTGCCCTATATGATAAACTACATACACATAAAAATCACGGCATTCTCCATCATTTAAGGCAGAAATACTACTAAATGGTTTACTTAAGTGAAAATAGTCAGCTTTCATATATTGTACAGCTTCTTGCTCTATATTAAATACTTCTTACTATTAACGTGGGTATTACTTCAGGTTTCTTGTTATTGGTAAATATGATTTTTACGAACATCAACACAAGCCCAAGGGCCAGCTGAAAAATAAAAAATATGATATGATAGGCTGCAGCTCTTAGTACATACAAAACAACCCTAAAAACCCTGAAATATCCCTGAAAAACCTCACATTCACTAAAATTGTGCACTAAATTTCACATATCCAATGGGAAAAATAGCTTTAGGGTAATGCGAAAATTTATACCAAACGAAATGAATTCAAATAAAGACAGTGAAATGGCCAGTAATGTGATTATATGCATTTTAAATAAAAAATAAGAAGAATACATTGACTAATGACATCATAAACATTTCCTATGGGTAGTGATGGCCAAGGAAAGCTTTATGAGTCATTTGCTGTATTTTTTTAACCCCACTAGATGGTGCTCTTGGATTACATTGGGGCATGCTTTGAGTGCTTTCTTAATTTAAAGACCACCATCTAGTACGGTTGAAAATTAGAAGAAGAATCATTTGCATGCGAAACGTCCATATTTCGGTGTTTCTCGTCCCAAAGTGCGTGCCTAGCCTAAGCGCGTTTAACCCCCGTGCTTCAGTAGATGGGAGAGTACACTTATATCTAAACACGGAAAAAGCTATATGCTTTTTTTATTTAAGCGCATGGGAGAAATCGACCCGTGGTGCCTATGGATAGTTAAGTATGTTTCCTCATTGTCGGAGAAGGGTCTCTTCGTAGATTGCAAGACAGAGGCAAAATGTGTAGGGGCGTAACTTGTAGCTATAGGGGTGTCTTAATTAACTTAATTGACTTAATTAATTAACGAGCATTTCATTGCTGATTTTATGTATTTTTATGTGCTGATTTTAATTTTGTAGCACTTTGAGATTTGTTTTAATGAAAAGTGCATTAGAAATCAAATTTATTATTATTTATTATTATTAACTTTGTATGTTGTAATTTGTTTTTTTACTTTTCTTTTTCCAGAGCTTCACCCATAATAGGCTACTTGCCTTTTGAGGTTCTTGGAACTTCTGGCTATGATTACTATCACGTGGACGATCTGGATCTCATAGCCCAGTGTCATCAACAATGTGAGTCCTGCAATGTCTGACTCGCTTTGTATATGGATAATCACGCAGAATACAATATTCAGTATAAAATGTTTCAAGATTTTATTTGAAAATTTAAATTAATAATTAGCTTGTATTAAGGAGAATATGATGATTTTGTGAAGGTATGATGTCATAATTTTTGTGAATATGCATTTGAAATATTTGGTTATTCTTTCTGCAGTGATGCAGTTTGGCAAGGGCCAGTCCTGCTACTATCGCTTTTTGACAAAAGGCCAGCAGTGGATCTGGCTGCAGACTCACTACTACATCACTTACCACCAGTGGAACGCCAAGCCAGAGTTTATTGTATGCACACACACTGTGGCCAGGTAGAGCTGTCCTTGATTAAAAAAAGAAAGTGAAGATGTTTCAAATACGTAATCTTCACTAAGACGAAATTGTCGGTGCGAGTAATGTGGAGCACTTTGCTTATGTTGCACATTATGTGTAGAAGATGTGGACAGCAGATACTGCAAAGTAGCATCTGCAGTTTGCTGCCTACAAGTGTACGATTTCCCAAAAATCATTTACAGGTCATTTTTAAATAGATGCTTAGAAAATTAACTTCGGTCAGCTATTTTGACAGTATCTGTACCAGTCTAGTTTCTAGTATCCATTGTAATATTACAGTATTGGACTTTAAAATTCATTGTGTTCAGCTAGTGTTTGCGTCCTCAGACTTGGAAAAATTGGAGGATTTTTCTTTGGCATGTGGGTGGATATTTGAGTAGCTTTCTGTTTGATGTTTTAGTGTCTCTTTATTTCAGTTTTGCAGAGGTTCGAGCAGAGAGGCGAGGAGAGATTGGCTTAAAGGGGTCTGAAGCAGCTTCCTCATCTGTTACGGTGAGGACTTTGTTGTTGGGAACAGGATGGGAATTGCATTAGCTTTTAAAGTTTATTGTGTCTTTTTAATACACATCACAAAGTTGCCTAGAGATGTTTGCGCTTGGATTCTCTGCTAAAGTAAGAAGTAATACAAGCCCTGATCATTGAATGGGTAGAGGCAATGCTGGGTTTCCATGGTGAATCTTCTATGAAGAAATCCTTTAATCTTACCCATGCTCCGTCACAAAGAAAAGAAGATGAAATACACAAAATTGTCACTTGGTTTAACCACTATAAACACCAACATTAATTACATTTTAGTTTATTATGCCATAAACTATAAAGAAGCTAAAGAAAATATAGCAAATACAGTAAGTACTTGAGTTCAGTAATTAAAGCCACCATAGGCCTTTATTAATACCACCTTAAAACAACTGCTTGTTTTGTGCATTTTTCACATGTAGTCTCTGTGCATTCTCGTATTTGTGAAGTGCATCACTGTCACATACATTTTAAATGTATCATTTTAATCATAAATGAGCTGTGTAAATATTATAGGTCTTCGGGGGCAACGTGTGGCTCATTGGGCTAAGCCTCTGTGCTTGTAATCATGAGGTTGCAGGTTCAAACCCAGCCTCAGCACCTCTGTGGGTCCTTGAGCAAGGCCCTTAACCACCTGGGTGCCGCTACAGGTGGCTGCCCTTTGTGGACAACTTACTCCACATGGAGCAAGTTGAGGGAGCCGTAAAGACAGTTTCCCCAGGGATCAATAAAAGTACCAATTATTGTTTGCTAATGTATGTTATATAATAGAAACTTAACCCCACAATACAACAAGTGTCATCCCAGACACAGACATGAGACGTTATTGTTAAATGTTTTTTTTTCTTGCGTTTTTTCACAATAGGATCGCAAAGTATATCTAGATGTGAACCCTTCCTCTGAGGCACCAAAAGAGAGAGCGAGAGAGACCCAGTCAGTGTCCTCTGACAGCTCCCACAGATCGTCCCGTACAGCCGTGTCCGACTCTGCCTGTGAGTAACTAGCTGCTTACCAGGAGCAAGGCTATGGTCTTAAATGTAGCTCTTCTCCACAAGTTGTGTGTTCTTTCATGTTACACTTAGCACTTTATGGAACTTTTAAGACATTTAAAGCAGTTTAGGTACTGTGTGATATACTTACTAGCATAGTCAATATAATGAAAGTGTTCATGTCTATATAACCCAAGTCTCTAATGATATCTAGCTGAATGTTGTGGTTGGAAAGATTGGGAAACACAAATTCAACTGTATATTTTCTGAAAGTTACTGTATTCTGCTTCACTTAAGAAACAAAAAAACTATAATTACATTTTTATTGACTATCATCTTGACGCTATGCTCGCCTTCAGTGGTCACCCAGAATGTTACATCTCTCCTTTTCCAGCAAATTCCTCGGTGAGGTGTGCTGGGGCTGCTGCACCACTGCATCAGGCCATATCTCACTGCTCTGAGGAGGCTGCATCCAGCACTTCAAAGGTCACTTTCTTTAGATCTCACAATCAACACACTGGCTACAGTAAAACGTATTAGGAAGGGAGCGATGATGAACAGCTACGCTGATTTTCCTTGTGCCCCCCCCCTGCAGATTTTACAGCAGACCTCCTCCTCGGAGCTCCGTCCCCAGCCAAGCTTCCTTCTCTACTCCACTTGTAATCACCCCTCCACTACGGTTGGTTTTGTCCTCATCGTCTCACGCCACATTACGTCACGCCACTGTATCGTCCAGAGGGCAGCAGACTTTGATGTGGGCGGCTGTGTGCATTGAGATGCTGTGCCCATGATGACAAGGCTTCTGGCTGGTCGGGAGGCACTGGGGCCCTTGTGCAAGGCTCCTAACCTTAGGTGCTTCAGGGACATGTTGATCCTTCTCTCACACAAGGATCAAAGTATCTTAAAATGAGTAAATGTAAAGCTATATGGAATTGCTCTGGTCAGAGAAGATAATTGGTATTTCTTGTCTTCGATATTCATTGATATAGTCAATTATTTTAGGGAATAATATAGAAACATACATATAATATGTATGCTAATATCATACTTATCGCACATGTATCTACAGAGGAGATCCTGATTATCTTACACTGTGCTACAATGTAAAATAATATTTATTTTTCATGTAAAAAAAAAAATTGCCAGTAAAATATAATACTGCTTTTCACCAGTAATCATGAAATAAGTAGGATCATTAGAATAAAATTACAAATTGTGATGAAGTATAAAAGGATTGCAGTCATGGAATGTGGAAAGGTGTATATAGTCAACAAATTGTCCTCAGGTTGTCTAAGTAATGTGTTTGCCCAAAATAAATAAAAAGTATATAACATATGCATTTTTAAATTTTGTTGTATTTTTTGGCTATTGCATAAAATTACAGGAAGTTAGAGTCATTGTGTTTCTGGGGAAGGACACTCAGGTTTGGCTGTTCAGTTTAGGGTTTCATAAGATACTGTAGAACCTGCGTCCTGACATCAATGATTCAGCTTTGCCTTCCTGTGCTGGAAATGCAGCAGCCCGTTTACCAGTTTCGAGCACCACAGCTGGGGGTGATGCACGAGCTGCAGGAGCAGCTGGAGGAAAGGACACGCCTCCTGCAAGCTGATATCAGGAGCCAGCAGCAGGAGCTGCACAGCATCAAGGAGCAACTGCAACTGGTCAGCAGCTCCAACATCCAGGTAAACAGCTGTGGGCCTCTTTGTCAGTCTACACCTGCTTCTGTCTGTCACTAACCACTGTGGGCCTCTCTGTCAGTCTACACCTGCTCCTGCTGTCACTCACCACCGCCGTGGGCCTCTCTGTCAGTCTACACCTGCTTCTCTCTGTCAATCACGAATGTGAGTCTCTATATTATAATCTATACTTACACAGTACAAAATACATATTATGACTGCTCTAAGGGCAGGACAGCTGAGGTATCCTTCTGACTGCTCTAGGGACAGAGGACAGCTGAGGTATGCTTCTGACTGCTCTAGGGACAGAGGACAGCTGAGGTATCCTTCTGACTGCTCTAAGAACAGAGGACAGCTGAGGTATCCTTCTGACTGCTCTAAGAACAGAGGACAGCTGAGGTATCCTTCTGACTGCTCTAGGGACAGAGGACAGCTGAGGTATCCTTCTGACTGCTCTAGGGACAGAGGACGGCTGAGGTATCCTTCTGACTGCTCTAGGGACAGAGGACGGCTGAGGTATCATTCTGACTGCTCTAGGGACAGAGGACGGCTGAAGTATCATTCTGACTGCTCTAAGGACAGAGGACGGCTGAGGTATCCTTCTGACTGCTCTAAGGACAGAGGACGGCTGAGGTATCATTCTGACTGCTCTAAGGACAGAGGACGGCTGAGGTATCCTTCTGACTGCTCTAAGGACAGAGGACGGCTGA
>JABFEA020000041.1:4596216-4620322 GCA_019775915.2 Cyphomyrus plagiostoma | reverse complement strand
GCATTAGGGAAACGGCCTCCGTCCCTTTTGAGCAGGTGTTGGTGAAGTGCAACTCGTAACACCTGCCGAGCCCCGCCTCTCCGGGGCCGTAGACGTCACACTTATATAGTTTATGATTAGGTCAGCACAGAAATTTCAAGCATGTCTGGTTTAAATATTAATGTTATGTCTTAATAAATTGCATGCATTCTTCACTTTTTTAAAGCTCAATATCCTGTGATTGCTGCAAGTGAGCTGCGGCAAGAGCTTGAGAATCTGCAATACCGGGAGCATAAGCGACTTGCCATCCAGGGTCGAATCGCAGCCGTGCGTTATGTGGCACATTCAGAAGAGTACCATCAACCAGCAAAGGTGGCTCCCCACTTCCATATGGGTGCCATATCCTGTTGTTCCAGAGTTCTTTCTAGTTGTTTCTCTAAACTCTGTGATTTTTTTTTTTCCAACCTCCTTTGATTTCAAGCACTTTCCAAAAGCAGTATGCTAAAAGCGACTTTTATGTGTTTGGGTTCTGGACACACACTAGTAACTTGGTTAGATGAGTTGGTGCAACGTCACGTCTAAAGCTCTCATGTTGTTTACAGCCAGGAAGGAATACTATAGGTCTCCATTTCAAGTCTTTACTCATATTTTTTAACGCACAATAAAAGTATATTGGTATGAATGGTATTGTCTCATCTGATATATTGTTTGGAAATATACCGATATACCACCAAAATTAAATATATACTTGCTGTATTTGATATTAATCAGTTGTGTATTCGCAATCATTTTTGAAGCCTTTGCAATATAAAGATACGTATGTTTATTGATATACCCATAACGGTAAAATGTGTTTGATAACTAGCCCCTTCTTCCTCTTTGCTTTGCATTATTGTTTAAGCAGCCTAGATCTCTAATAAATTAATCAGGAAATTCTATAGTCAGAGGAAGGCAGCCTCTATTTTCCTGTTATTGAATGGTCATTAGTGAGAGGATAAGGAGTGGTATTTAAGTGTTCCATTCCTTTCTGGTGCAGGCCCTGCGATCGGAAGGACATGCACACACCAGGGGTCTGGAAGCGGACGCATTGGAGACACTGGCCAGTGCGAGGGGGCCTGCATTGGAGAACCCCCCTTCCACCCAAAAGCGAAAGAAAAAGCGAGACAAAAAGCGGTATGTTTAAGTCACCTCTGCCATTTTGGTTCCGCATTTTGATCAGCTAGCCCTCTGAACATTCTTAGCATACTCATAATTTTACAGTTAAGTATAGTGAATAATAGCCCCATTGACCTTGCAGGTTATCGCATCTCTTTTTTTTTTTTTAATAGAAATGTCAAACGACAGTACATCACCCGTGCAGCAGTACAGATGCTGAGGTAAGAACGTCGTAATATATGTTCACTAAGATTTTTCTTGAAAAGGCGGAAACACCTTTCGGAGCCTGTGATTAGCCAGTAATGACAGTGGTATTGTGTTATTTGTTTGTTAGACCCAGGTCTCCTAGAGCACTCTGAAAATGGATGTTACATGGTTGTGTCAGATGGTTATTGCAGGAATATTTTTAGGAAGGTGATGTTGATCATTTTAGGAAGCATGATCAACAACAGGAGGAACTGTCAGAGGAGGAAAGGACTATGGAGGAAATGGAGGAAGATGAAGGTGACAATGGCTTGTCAAACAAAAATGACCCAATTGCTGGTACCAGTGGACAGTCAGATCTTGCAGGTACCACGAATATATGGATTCTTCATTTTTTTTCCATTATTACCACAAATCAAGCACTTGTTCTCAGCTCTTTCTGTACTGATGGTTTTTCTCTAGACCAGTGGACTAGGGCTCCTTTTAAATAGGCATTCAAATGTTTTTAATATAATAGATTTATCATTTGAAGAAAATCACATATTATGTTTACAGTTGTACTTAAAGGCCTAGCGCATCATTGGACAGCAACCAAAGCCTATTGTTTGCAAACGATCATGAAAGGTGAAACTCGCAATGTTGTCATATTACTGGAATGAGGAAGAAACAGTAACATTTAATAACACATTTTTATTTTTTTAGCTATTCACAGGACAGAAACTCCAGCAGAAATAAAAAAGTTTTTTTTTTTTTAAGCCTTTATTGTGGCGAGAAATTAAAATAGCAATTGACTGACATTAGATAGCTAACGAATGCTTATGCATAAAATCAAATGTTGCCTTCGGTTCAGACCACATCTAACTAGACTTGAGCGATATATAATTTTTCATATTGTCCAAGCAGTACACAAAGATATACGGTATTTTCAAAAGCTATTGCCCTGTTTTAATTAAAAATCGCAGGGTTGGGGCACACTGTGGTTTTCAGGTATTCAGGAGATGTTGTATGATCACATTCTTCTTGTGATTCACATATTTAGCTAGTTTCTCGATTGCTAGTTTCAAACATTCTTGCTAGCTGAATAAATTTACAGAAGTCTGCTCCTAGTGGAAGATGTGCTCTTAGTAAATGAAGCGTTAAAGACTAAGAACTAAAAATAACTTACATCCGCCTTCAAAAATTCAACAGTGGATTTTTGCCATTGATTACCTCTATTTTTTTTTATTTGAATTTTATTCAAATAAGATGGGAAACAAATGGATGAAATCACTAGAAAAATTATTTATTATTACTTATTTGTTGTTTGCAACACTGCAAACACTTTACTAACAAGACTGATTGTATTTTATTATTAATTATAATTTTACCAAAATTATGTTTAATATCTAATTGCCAATTTCATGATACTCTGTGTGGAAGTAGATTGGAAGTAACTGTACATGATAGCTGTCTGGCATCAAGCCCATCAAACATCTGAAGGTAAATTTTTTTAAACAAAAAAAAAAAAAAAAACCTCACTCTGACCCCTGAGACCAGGGCAGGGCAGCTGAGCTTCGTGTTATTGGAAAATCTAGTAGTGTTTGGCATGACATCACCTTTCCTATTGCTGTATCTCATAACTGTTCCTTAACTTGAAGACACTCAGTCCAAGTTAGTGTATTTCTAAAATTTCATGTCTTGCAACAGTATTGTATTGCTTGAATCATACAGGAATGACAGATCTCCAAGATGAAAACTATATGTGAAGATTAACTTATACAATGAATGATAACTGATGTTATCTGTGTTTTCCTTGGAGTGTTTACCTAATGGTTTAACACTGTATAGTCACATTCTTGTATGCAGAAGTTCAAAGTTTAGAAGGTGTGACTCCATTAACAGGGTGTATTACCTGTATGCTTTTCCTTTAGACACTTTATATAGTTTGTAAGAAGTTCTATAAAATATTATTTTGCAACAATGGAACATTAATCATAATGGCATTATAGTGACAAGTCTGGAGGATGTGTCTATAACATTGGTAGTACAGCCTTCCATGACAATATGATTCTTACACTGGGTGAACAAGGGTGTGTAATAAAGCACCTACTCTTTTACTGAAATAGGTGAAAGGTATGATCTAGTGTTAATTATACCTTTTAAATCCAATTTAATATACAGAACATGAAGTGGAGGGGTCAGGATAAAGAAGTATTTTAGGCTAAAGCTTGCAGTGTGGATTGTGTTCCTATGTGTGGGAAATTGCGGCATAAAAAGGATCTTTGCTTTTGGTTTTTGCACTGCACTGCAGTTTGGTATTTCAAGCACTGGTGGGGCATTGCAGCATTTGAAATATCCCACCACCTAAAAGGCAGTCTAAGGCAGGCCCTGCGGTCAAAAACCATTCATTGAGGGGAGAAAAACAAGGTTGGCAGGAATTATGCAGATCAACAGAATGTCTGTAGTTAATAAACTGACAAGTCAGAACAAGACACAAAATGGCCTGCAAAATAATTATTAACACATCTGGTCATCAGATGGCTGTGAAAAGTTACATTTTTGGCAAAAACCAGTAACAAATATTGGAATACTGGAAGTTTTTTTCTTTCCGGAGAATATTTCTATGATGCCATAGTTAATAATTGAACTGGTATGACATTGAATATAGTGCCTACCTGAGCAGTGTTGTTGTGCTTCTGAGTTTTTCAATTTAGTCATTTTTATATTATTTTAATTTTTTATTTTAAATTTAGGTTTTAGTTGGTTTTTAGTGTGTGTTTATTCATTTTAATTAAAAATAAAATTAAAATGTAATATTTAGTAATTGTTGAGCTAGCTGCACCAATTAGCAGAATGAGATAACATTGTTTTTTATTCTGTGGGAAACAAGAGATCGTTCTGCAGGCCAGATTTCATAATGAATTATCAGCATGTCACAGGCGGGTACTTGGAGACCTCTTATAAGTGGTGAATGAGCAAATTAAGACCCTCGCCCTCCGCTATGGAAAATGTCCGGTCATTCAGTGCAACCATCTCCATTATTTTCAGAAAATACTTGGATTGCTTCAGACAGTAGGGTGTACTGTCCATTCTATCTATGGTTTAGGTTTTATGTGCTTACGTCTTCTTGCACTGTATATATAATATGCAGTATAAATTGGGAAGAAGCAGATAAAATGAGGCAAAACTTCCATGTAATGTAACATGTAAATGACGATCAAATGAAGCCCTGGAAAGAGGCTTGGTAGTATTTTCCTTTGTATAAAATGACATCCAGTGGACAGAACATAGACATCTTTACAAGTTACATGCAGTAAACTAATTCCTGTGTTTCTCTCGGATCCTGATGACTTCGTTGACCCGCCAATGCACCCAATCGTGTAACAGCAGAAGAAACGCTCACAGACAAGCAGCCCAGTGCATCCTGGGAAAGTGAGGCATGGGTTGCGCTGAAGAGGGACTTGTCAGAACATTTTCATTTTGATAGGCTGGACAGAGAGAGCATTCCAAGCAAGTTCAAGTTTGAACTCAAGGATTATCTCCAGTGTCAGAACAATTTCCACCCTACCAAATGGACACAAAATCAATTTCTACCTGACCAGAACATAAAGCAATTGTCCCCTGTGGGCTACAAGGGCTACTACCAAATCACCATATTGGGTAAGGTGTGTTTGTTTGGTGCCAACATTTTCAGTTAGATTGTTTAGCATATTTTGGACTATTTTAGAACTTCCTGTGTCACATGTAAATTCATGCATTATTGATGCATACTCTTTTTTTTCTGAAACTCTTACAATGTCCAGACATAATGTACAATTTCATTTGCAAGGGCATTGCAAATGTCCTGCTCTGAAATGACATTTAAAGTTGTATTCCTTAATATTATATGTTTTTGTGCTTTCTTCTTTCATGAGGCATAAACCAGCAAACAGCCATTGATGCTGTGTTTCTGCCTGTGCTGTCATCTGAAGACCCAAGAAGTGTAGGGCTGCCCCCAGGGTCACACAACAATTCACTGCTTTCCTGTCTGGCCTCTGGGTTCCTCTACCCCTTGAGTGACTCCGCAGGCCATGAGCAGCCACTCCATCCTGACCCTGGTAAGATATGTAGGGGAACAGCCCGCGAGTATGGCCCCATCCTCAGGTTCAGCTAGTGTGTGCATGCATTTGGCTTTCTATTTAACACATTGTGAGGACCACATTTATCCAATTTTTGGGTTACCAAGGAGACATTTTTCAGGCATTCAGAGTATAAACCTGAATTTTATAAAAATTTGTAAATGCAACCAAACAACTAACATATCCAGAAGTCTTGTATTTTGTTTGGTTACTTATGGTTAAGATTAGGGCTGGATAGAGGTTAAAGTTGCCATAGTTGGGATTAGAGTTTTGCTCATAGAAGTGAATGGAGAGTCCCCACATTGACAGGGATGTATGTGTTTGTATCATCACTGTCCAATGAAAACGACTATCTCCAAAAATCTGCTACTTCAGAAGCATGAAAATCCCATTTTCATAGAAGTCCTTCATCAAAAAAACCTAAAACAACTTAATGAGACGCCTTTAGCACTACAAATAGAAACATACCGCCTTCAGTGAAAGGGTTAATGTTTTAAAAGGATTTATGTTGATTGTTGTCAGTGAGGCAAGTATGTCAGCGTCATCGAGATGCAAACTAATCCAGTTTTATATTCACAATTAATGGTGTTATTTAGCTAGCTATCAATGTTAATTTGTTAAAATTAGTGATATAATGTAATTCATATAAACATCCATCCTGAATACAAATGTTAACTAGAACAAACATAAATATTAAATAAATGACTGTAAACGTGCAGGTTGTTTCTACAGTTAAAACATGTCACAAATGTCAAAAAGTGGACATACACGGTTACCGTCGGACAGCAATGATATGCATGTGTTTAACAATATATAACAGTACTGAGTATGTTACTGCTGTTTCTTGTCCTTGATTATAAAAATTTTAATTAAAATCTTTATTTTCAGGGGATATCATACAGAGTGGGGCTGAGCTGGAAACCACACCTGTCGTGTGCCTCATCGATTTCTGCCATCTAGGTGGACAGAAGGTGGAAGTTCTTATCAACAAAGTGTATAAAATGGCCGACGTTGTTTTTGTGTAAATAGAGCATTACAACACCACATTAAGGACAAAATTTACCAGTTGTTTTTGTATAATGAACAAATTGTATTTATATTTTTTAAAAAGCTAGTGTATGATTGTGGTGCTTGGTATAGCTTTTTTAAAAAAAACGAACAATAAAGATTTTAAATTTTTTTTTTTGCTTTTCTACTGTGTCCTGCTTAATCAACAAGTTAGGTCTGTCTTTAAATATGTAGTCTCCACTATTGTTAAATCATGTATTTATATGAATATCGATTGTGCCTTATGCTGCCTGGGATCAGTTCCAGGCCCCACACCTTGACCAGAATAAGCATTCGGAAAATGGATGAATAGATTTATGGGTAGAGTATGGATGTTTAACAAGTCTGGACTTGCAAAAATATCTCTGCACACAAATTAAATAGAATAAGTATATATTATACACGCATACGGTATATGAAGAATTTTGAGGTGTGGAATGTATATTTTTTTTTTAAATAAAGTGTCTTCAGCCTAATAATGTAGTTTGAATGTATCATTCAGGTGATTGACACAGAGAAGCACGCTAGGAAAACCAGTGAGTCTTGATCTGTACAATATATCTGTTCAGACTGCTTCCTAATCAGTAAGCTTTCTGTTTGCTGTTCGGCATTATGCTGCCTGGACACTGTTTCACTGCCTCTTGACTAGTTTGTTCATAGCTGATTTACCCAGGTGTTATTACCAAAAGGTGGATTTAAATTTTAAACAAGTTTTTAAATGCTCATTTTCATATTTCAATTGATTTGTTTTAACTTGGTTGACAGTTGTTCAGTGCTTAGGTGTTCAGACGGATATGTATAGTTATCTATACTTGACCTGTCTAATTAATCCCCTGTTAATGCTCAAGAGAATTTATTGAATTATTGAAGGGCAAACAGAAAAAAACTGTGTGTGTAATGAAGGCAAACACTCATGGACAAGCCCTAGGGCAGTAATCTAGATCTATTAAGATAACAGGAACGATGTGTGACGTAGAATGAGATTGGGTTACCCAAGGACGTCACTTTACAGCAAACAGCAGTTCAAATAGCCTGTGATTAGACTTAAGCTGAAGGGAGCTGTTTTGTAGATCGTTTAAAGAAAAGAATGTGCGGGAAAGGTGCATCTTGTGGTGTTTGCTCTTTCGTATTACTCTGGTTTACTTCCTTCGCAGTTCAGAATGGATCGGCGTCTGTAACAGCTTTTGTTGAAATACGATACTGGAATGCAAGCACCAACCAGTTGGTGAGGCAGGTTTGTGAATGTGGATGGTATGGAATGCAATCTCTAATAGCCGGAGCCTATGGACGAGTGGAGCTGCCTGCAGACAACCTCACGGCTTGCGGCCCTCATGCCCAGTTCAACAGCTCGGCTGATACATGGATTGCTCTCATTGAAAGGGGGGACTGCACTTTTTCTGAAAAGATCAATTCCGCCCTTAAGGCAGGAGCAGCTGCTGTGGTCATTTTCAATGATGCAGACTCAAGAAATGATAACAGAGCCATGTCACATCCTGGTAAGGCTTTTGGTTTCCTGCCCTCTACCGAAGGCTTTATGTAGCATGTTCGCATGAAATATGTGTGAAATACATCATCGTGCTTATGTGCTTGTTACTGTGTTGTTCCACGCAGTAAAATAAACAGGCAGACAGTTTTACTTCTAATATCACATTCATATGTTTTTATTAAAAATTATCCAGTTATGCACCAATTAAACCAAAACAGAAGCAAGAAGGTATTCATATTGCTCCCTCAAAAGAGTCCCATTTACATTTCTCACCCCAGTCCTCAGGGAGAGCAAGAATGTGGACTATCTCAGGGTGAGTGAGGACTGGGTGGAGACAGTTTTACTACGTTGAAGTATTTCAGATAAATGTCCAGCATCATCTGTAATTTTAGTTCTGCATTAGAGGGACTTAACAGTTCAGCTATGATTTTGGAACATCAATGTTTTTTCATCTCTTGTCCATGGTCATAGATTTGGGTGTAGACTGTTGGATTGTGCCAATATTGTAGGAATACTGTGTAAGTTTAGCAGGGTGGTTCGGGGCTGATTTGGCCCCTACCAATATTATGGGAGTACCGTGTGGTGGCCAGGTGGATCAGGGCTGATGTGGCCTCTATCAAAACTGTGGGAGTAAACTGTGTATTTAGGGGGTGGGCCTGCGGGGCTGATTTGGTTCTTACCAATGTTAAAACCAAACCTATGCCCTTGTTCTCATTTAGCTCTGTATATGGGTTATATTTACCAGCAGACCAACAACATGTCGGTTTCACAATGTAATAGTTTTACCTAAAATAGTCAGAGAATGTGACATCCAGTTGAGTGCTACAACACAACGTTTATTGAAACCTCAAAAAGCCATTACATAATCACAAGGTACATACTTTTCTGCCTAGATAAATATGTGAATAATAAATATGGAATAGTAAACAGTCATTTAAAAATCCTTGTGTTCGTTTCAGTACAGAAACAACTCGTTTTCTGTAATATCCATTGCAGCATCCGTTTAAGGACTTTGATTGCTCTGTCGGTTTATTTGTTTCAAGAAGTCAGCTGCAATGTTTTATAAATACACAATCCAATGATCTAAGTATATGTGCTAATGATGTAGCAATGTTTATTGCCCATGCCGATCACGCTGACTTTTGTACGGATAGAGGTCAATGACCCTCAGTGTTTTGTGTGTGTGTGTGTGTCTGTGTGTGTGTGAGAGAGAGAGAGTATTTTGCATGTTCTCTCACTATTGGCGTGAGGTTACACCCAGACATGAGTTAGATGGACCGATGCCTTTAAAGTGTCCGCAGCATGTGAATGTATGTACCATCTAATGAGGTCGCATTCCGTCCAGGGTGTCCCCTGATCCCAGCACCCAGGCGGACAAAGACCCTGCACTGAGAAAGCAGTTACGCAAGATGTGCGGATGGATGAACAATAGTCTATCGGGAGCGTGCAGATATTTATCTCATCCTATCCTGCCACCCCTAGGGGACGACAAGTGGTTATGGATCTCCCTAAAGGATGTGGCAGTGTTCTGTACGCGGTGGCTATCCCGTAAATGTCAAAGACCTACTAAAAATAAAAGTGCGTTATGTTTTCAAAGTAGAAAATGCCAATCCGATTAAACGATAAATACTTGCTTGTAAAATCCCTGCTTGAAATTAAATCGGAGGTAATTGGGACGTGGCGCCTTTAAGCAGGACGCGCGCGCCTATAGTTTCTTTTTGACCTCAACTAGGCGGAGCGTCAGCAGGATCCAACTAAAGAAGTTCACCTGTCAAGTACTGAAACTCGACAATTAAAGCCGTTGTGCCTCTTCTTTTTTGTTACTGAAATTTGTCGGAACGCGAGTCTTATGGTACTTTTAAAAATATTCCACTAAAAGCGGGACTTAACAGTGGACGCCTGCAAATATGGGAAGCAAGACGGAGCTGTGTTTGTTTTCGTGGCTCTTCGCGGCTCTAGTCCTCCAGGTGTCGAGTTTACACTTCGCACAGGCGACGTACATATGCACGGCGTACCTGAATGTCTCCTATGTGGAACCAAGGAATAACGAAACGGTGTGGCGTCGAGAGGAAAGCGGGCTGTACGGGCAGGATTCACCGAAAGCTTCGGCGACGGGAAGCGTCTTTCTTCCCGACCCGATATACGGTTGTGAGCCGGATACTTCCTACGACGTCCCCGATGACTCCAGAGGATGGATCGCCTTGATTCAGCGGGGAAATGGATGTACCTTTTCTGACAAAATAAATGTGGCTGCCAGCAAAGGAGCTATCGCCGCCGTAATCTTTAATGAACCCGGCCCAGATAATAGGGTTATACAGATGTCGCACCCAGGTACGTTAAAAAAAATTGGAATTTATTAATTGACTGACTGACACGTGAATAAACCATTAACTGTGGAAGCTTCTCTGTTTAAAGGCTGTTTATCCAAAGTGGGTGAACTAAATATTCTTACACGTTTGACTTATTGGCCAGGTAGGTAGGTATGTATACCGAGAGCCGTCAGCCTTCCCGAAAGGGTTTAAAGTGCAAGGGCTATAGACCTTATAGTCACGGTGTTTATGGATGCAAAGTATGATTAATGAGATGACTGGTCTTGGCAGTTTTAACTGTAGTGCTGATATGTATTTGGAAAGCATTTAACGTGAAATGTTCCAGTACAATATCCAGGTGTCCAAATGTTATTTTGCTGTGTAAGATTGCCACTGTGGTCTTTCTGTCCTAAACGCCACAGACACCACGCGATCGCTGCATATGGCAAATCATATCTAAATCCGATTGCTGTATTTGGCCTCGTCGACACACGGAATGTAAAGAAAGAGAGAATTGCATGTAAAAACTTGTAAAATTGAAAATTTTGAAATATGGGTGCAAAATGGAAAGACGGATCCGGAAAAATCAAACCTGAAACTGTGTTCCGTGGTGTGGAATAATTTAGAGGCGATGTGGGGCTTGGCTTTAAATTGGTAGTCTGCTTGGTTGGAAGAGACAGGGACTAAAGATTTTGTTTTGCTTATCAGCTGAAGCACTGACTTGTGACTATCTGTGTAGCATAACATGGCACGATAACACCCCCCAAAATAAAACTATTTTTATAGTATACCAATACTATGTGTATTTACTGGTGGAAAAAATGTCACACGTTAATTTGCCATTAGAAAGTGTAGTTTGGCTTATAATTAATATTAAGGGCATTTTGTGTTGTGTGATTAAAGTGGTCGCTTTAGAGTTGTGGTAATATTTTTTTTAGAAGTTATATTATATCTCTGAGTTAAATTTGTTTCCGGTTTGGCCAGTTTGGTGTGTAGTTACTTTTCTGAACTATGAAGTCTTTCCATAGGTTGGATCAGCATGTCGACTGGTCATAATCTCAGTATAATTATTTGAGTGTTTGTCGTAGGGTAAATTGAAAAATATGGTTTACACCACCTGAAAAATGTCAGGTCGCACAACCAGAATTTTTTTATTTTCCCCTAATTGAAAACTTCCATAAAATAAAGATGTGTGATACATCGCAGACACGTTAATTCCTGTTTGTTCGTATTTATTAGTAGTAGTAATATTAACTATCCTTTTGCCAGCTGACTTTTCAGGCTCACTTTAAATTAAATAGGCATCTGTTTGGATACCCGTGTAAACTTTAGGTCTTGGTATAAATTTATACATACATTTTTTTTTTAAGTTTTATTATATAACAATATTTTCATGGTTTTCCTTGGGTTTTACCACCTGACATGAATACTGTGCAAGCCTGACCATGTGGTGTAATTTTTGTCAGTATTGCAGTTGGATCTACTAATTATTTCACTACACCATAAAGGTCACTTAGGATAATCTTTATGATGTAACTTCTCGTGTACTGTTTTCTAAAATGACTTTAAAATAAAAACCCTTTTTTCCTGGTTGTGCCAGGACATAGAATTATTCCTAACTAAGGCTGTGACTGTACACAATTCATGATTCAGTACTTACCTAAGGTTTGGTTTCACAGTTTTACAATATTGGTTTCACAAACAAATAGAATTTGTTTTAAAATGATTTAGTACAAAAACTACACACACTATAAGGGACAGTTGTAAACCAAAGGCATGGCATCTGTTGATATGTCTGAATAACAAAACTTAAGATATTTTTTACTTGCACAACACAACAATATATAAAACAAATAAAAAAAAATATATCATAATAAATTACATCTTGTCTAAATCCCACATTTTCTGGTGCTGAGTTTGGTCAAATATAGTGATAAACACAATTTTTAGCCTGTTTTTAAAGAGCAATACATATAAAATACTATACCTACATTTTACTTACAAGTAGCATTTGTGTCATCAAACGAATTATGGGTGAAATACAAGCATCCAATAACAGATCACAACCATCACGGTTATAGCTACTTAGTAAAGTTAAACCTAGTAATTGTGATTTTTGCATTGGTAGAGAAATAAAAGCCAGCTTTGCTGAAGAAGTGATGCTTGAAAAATGGAAGGTGTTTTTCTGAATTAGCTAGTTGGCCTGCTGACTCTGTTTGATTTATGTCCAGCCTGAAACACTGGCTTTTGAGAACTTTTCATGTATTTGGCAGATGCTTTTATCCAAAAGCAACATACAACTTGAGGAGCTTGTTTCAGACCGTCCCCGGAGTGATTGGGATTAAGGGCCTTTCCGAATGGCTCAGCAATGAAATCACTTGGCTGATTACAGCAATTGAAGGCTTTTGGTCTAGTAAATTTTTGTGATGTTTGTTTATATTAGAATTTGTGTCATGCTGTTCCAGCGAGGTTTCTTAATGTACATAATTGTTGTACATATCCCTGTATTTTTGGTTTTCAAAAGTATTATAGGAAGTATCATACTAGTCTCCAGCTGAATGCTGGATTTGATATCATTAGATAAGCTTTGGTCCGTGTGAGAATTGGTTTAGTTTTCAGTTTACTGGTAACTTCATCGGTCATCCGAGAGGTCTTACTCTTGGGGCTGAAATAGACCACCTAATGCTTGTCATTTGTGGGAATTGAACATATTACAAAATGTCACTGCAAATTCCCTTTTTCATTTCCGGTGGTTCTGTACTATTTATTGCCATTCTTATTGCATCAGTTTTGCATTATAACACTATTTCACTATATCATGTTTATGTAATCAAATTGCTGAGTTAAGATGAAGCTTTTTCTGCTTGGAAAGTTGAACTGCATAGCTTACAGTTTCACCGTTCACCCTTCTATGGAGATGGGTAATTTGTTGGAGTCAATCGTACTGGGTGCCTTTCACAACAGTGCTGAAGCTAATCCTCTTTTGGGACAACCTATACAAATGTGGATCCCAGAGGGTGTTTACTTTTAAAATTTCAAATAAACAATTGGATATCTTCTTTGCACATTCATACACTTTCAGTATATTTGAGGAAGTATATATGTCTGTCTCATTTTAAATGTTTCTATTCATTCAGTTCCAACCAGCTAAATGCAGTCTATCTTGTTCAGTTCCTGCTTGTTTTGCTTTCAGAACTATTTTGAGTTTTCCTTGACCTGGATACAGACAGGTTAATTATGTTTATTCTGATACGTAAAACCTACGGTTTGGTAACAGGTTGAGCTCATCATTTGCAAATAGTGCCAGAGCAGAACCTACACAAGTGGAGTTGGAACTGGAGGCTAAACTGAAGTATGAGATAATAAAGTATTCAGTTAATTTGAAATTTGCTGTTTATTTACATATAATGCCACCCTTTTGTTCAGTGTATTGGTGAAAATCATCTTTAACATGCCTGGTGATGTAGAACTGTTGAAGGCTCACAGTTGAGGAGAGGGAAATTTTACTTGCTGTCTTCATTCATAGGTTAATGTGAACGATTCACATCTTCATAGCCTGGATGAGGATTTAGATATAAACTGATTCCATAAATACAGAATTAATTAAAATCTTGCTGTTTATTTTACCCCAGCATTATTATAAGAGCCTGGTGCGGTGACTCTGTGCAGCACCGTTGCCTCATACCTCCAGCATTGAGGGGTTGAATTTCACCTCTGCTCTATGTGTGTGCGTTACACGGCATCTGACCAGGTCTCCTTCCACAGTCCAAAGACATGCTGTTAGCCTTGTGACCCTGTAACCAGATAAGCTGCTGGAAGAAGCATGGATGGCTGCTTGGATAGCTGCCCTTTCATGATCTGTTTACCTTTAATGCACTGTTATTACTTAGTAACATATTTTTTTAAAAGAACAGCTGGTTGCCTAATTTACAGATATAATTAAATTTAATTCTGAGATTTAATTTCTGTGTTAATTTTAGTCCAAAGAAATTTGACTTGATTTCCCTGGGGAAAAAAGACCAATTATACATTCTTAATTAAAATGGCTCAGTTGCGATTGTGATATTGAACAAAGGTAAAAATGAATGCAACCTATTTCAATGATTTCATTGACAATTTTTATAGTAAATCTCTCCTTTGCAATAAATACTGTATCTTATTTTCTTGCCTTTATTACTTTTTTTTTTATAAAGGCATTTCAATTAATCTGAATGATGCTTACCATATTGATATAGATGTCCTTTAAGATGATCTAACTATTTAAAAAGATTAAATCTATGAAGAAATACCCATTTTTAGGGAAATATTGTATTAAACACATTTTAGTAGATTTAAACACGTTTTGCTAGTGATGGCTTGGTGTGGTGTGCTATTGGGAAGCAGCCTCTAAGTTGGTCATCTTGTGCTGTGCGTATTCCCCTCTACCTTCCCAGGAACTGGGTACACTGTGGCCATCATGATCGGCTACCTGCGAGGCATGGAAATTGTCAATTTGATAAGGAACAACACAACAGTGACCATGACCATCGAGGTTGGAAAGGAGCACGGTCCCTGGCTGAGCCACTATTCCGTCTTCTTCGTCTCCATCTCTTTCTTTGTGGTGACGGCTGCTACAGTAGGCTACTTCATCTTCTATTCTGCTCGCCGGCTACACACCATCAGGCTACAGAACCGAAAGCAGGTGAGAAGCCACCTACTGCCTGGCTAAAGCAGCGTAGCGACAACCATAATATGAACTATTACAAAATTTGTTTGAAAAGTGTATTTTAAAACCTCACTGCTTAGTTATTTTCTTGCTTTCCAAAGAAAAAGTTAGCATTATTTTTCTGCTGTAGTTATTGATTAAACCCTAGTGCCTGGCCAGTTCTACAAGAAAATCGTGTTCAACAGAAAAAGTATCAGTAGTGAACAGAGGATTTCACAAATGATGCACCAAAGACACCCAGTCACATTTTTTTCTTTACACAAGTTTCCTTGTACCAAAACTAAGCACACATTTTTTGAACTCTTAAAAACCAGAGCTGCAACTTTTTTTTATTTATTAGTTTACACTGCAGATGACAGCACCGCCATTTATTGTGAACACCTAATGAAGTATGAGATAATAATGATCTGCTGTGTCATGGTATTTCCCCGCTGTCTGCCCCATTATCAACTGCTGGACCCATAAGAAGGAAAACCCTTTGAAATCTGTTTTTGGTAAATGTATATTTATTTAGTTAAGTAATACAATTTTTTTTTTTTGCTATGGAGGATGTAAAGGAGTAATAAAATTTATTCCAAGAACTGCCTTAGAGCCTGGAATGTGTGCTTCTCCAGTGTGATTCATAACAAGGCAGTAGCCATCGCCAAAGTCAACAGTTCTGCCCGCTGGAAAGATACATGAAGGGCACAGTGTCCTCACACACGCGGCCAGTAAGGGCTGGGACACGCGGCCAGTAAGGGCTGGGACACGCGGCCAGTAAGGGCTGGGACACGCGGCCAGTAAGGGCTGGGACAGTCCAGAACTCAGGGCTTTCCTGTTGCGTGTGTGTCAGCTGTACTGAGGCGGGCCACTGGTGTAGTGCTTGTGGAATGGTACCTAGGTCATTATTAAAAATCAAACCAACACTTTAATCTGAAGCAACTTGCACAGTTTACAAGCATGACCTTTACTCCTTCATGCAATCGGACATTTTTACTGTAACAATTCAGATGTGTGTTGTTGGCAGAACCGCTCATATTGATCTGATAAACTTTTGGTGATGGGTTCATGTCTTTAATTCTCAAAAATTACCTAAGAGAAACTGATCTGTTTAGTGACTGGGGTATTTGCTTTTTATGTGCGCAGGTGTGTAGTTTGAGTGTCAAAAAAAAAAAACTTGCATAGCAGGATTCAAGTGTATGCTTTGTGATCTCATGCCTTACCTGCCCTCTGAAACCAGAGTTGAAGGCAGGGACATGCAATAAGCTTTGCACATTAAATATTTAGACTTTGCATCCTGTCCTGATCTAGTGAATGGAATAATTGAATAAACTTTTTTTTTTTGGTAAATGTTAAGTAACACTGTTTTTGAATAGGTCTATGTTGCCTAATTCTGCTATTCTCATTCGTTTGTTTTATACCACTATATGAGGGCATAGAATGGATAAATTTTCTGTGTAATTAATTGAAAATCTGTGGTGCTGCATGTGTTTGACAGCTTGCTATAGAATTCTGTTTTGTTCCGTGTTATACTTAAACTCCACCAGTATTCTGCTCATGCTGCTCTTTCCAGTAAAACTCCACCAGTTGGCAAAGTGGGTTAGTAGAAAGTCTTCTATTATGCAGGAACTCAATAGCTGGTGTGAGACCTCACCCACAGAGCTGCTAGTGACTCTACAGCAGGGCTTTGTTTGTATGCAAAATTCCACGCCTCTGTCATGCAGAATGGCTACAGTGGTCATCCACCAATGTTTCTTTGAGATGCCGCTGAAAAATTGGGGTATTACATAGTGGATAATAGTGGAGAACGGTACTCTTGGAAGTACTGTTTAGTGTCGACCTTGTTCACCTTGCTCTGACTGTACAGGTGGAGTGTGCAGTCTTACCCACAAAGGGTCAGTGTGTGTGCAGGTGTTTGGGATAATTTTTAGATCAGCTGTTCAAACCCAGGTGTGAGGATTCTTCAGCCAATCAGTCATTTAATTAGTAATCTAATTAGAGAATTGCAATAAAGACCCGCATGCATAACAGCCCTTTCTGGATAAGATTGCCTGTCCCTGCTCTAGAGGCAAGCACAATACTAGTGCCCTTTGTAAGTTTTAAGAGAGCTGTGTTTCTGTACCTCTGTGTTTCTGTCGGTTGAAAATTTGCTGGTTTCTAATTAATACATTAATACAGTGTTTTGCCCCTATTGCATGCATTTACAATACGAATTTGTTGCGTAGAACTTAAGAATATTTGTTTTCTGAAAGCTGACGTAAATGTTTCCAGTGAGCAGTCACAGGGGGTAGCTTAATGAAACAAACATTGCTGAGCCTCCGTAATGAAGCTGGTACTCTAGGCTGCTTCTGTGCATGAGGGGCAGGCAGTGACATCACTCGCCTTTGTTTTTCTTACTGTGTGCACCACTGTACACTTGCAATGGTGACTAACCAGGAGTTTCCATATTACAAATGTGAAATATAACCTAAAGTATGAACTTAAACTTTAGTTCAAATAGTTCAACAGTATTTAAGTGCATGCAGAACCATACAAACAAATGCATTGTTTAAAATTGCAATGAACAATACCACACTTGTTTTCCATTGTGTAGGTGCACACTCACTCACACATACAGTCAAACTATGCACTCCAGTTCACTGAAGCTGCATGTGGGAGGATAACAATGGTTTGAATGAACATGGGGAGAACATGCGAAATCCACATACAGCAAAGCGGTGGTGTTTGGGACAGTGTTATCCACCGTGTCAGCTTCAATACAGATTGTCCCCAAGTTACAACTGGGTTCTGTTTCAACAGACAGGTCGTATGTTGAAATGGATGTATGTCGGAATTGGAAAGGCCATTTTTCTTTTTTTAAAACACCATATTCAACATCCATTTAATGCAGTAACTATGAAAAACAGCTTGGTGGTGTTCTGGAATGGGGAGGGATGTCTGAATACATACCTTTCTCCTACCAAATGCCCCCCCCCCCCCATATTTTCATACTGTACTGAACATTCCACTGGCAGAGGCCAGCAGGCAGTTCAGACACTGGATCATTAATATTGACATTTCAGCTGTTTTTCTACACAATCCTGTAGTTTCTCTTGATGTCTGCACTTTCCTGCAGCGACTAATGTATGGTGCACACTAGGTGGAGTTGTGCTGCTGGGCGTACGTACGGCTGCCTGAAATTTATTTTTACAGACATTTACTTTAAAAAAAAAAAAAAAAAAAAAAAAAAATCTGTCGTGCCGGTATACTTGCACGATGTGCAGCTAATATTTGCATTGCATGTTGCGCACATACAGTTGTCACTGAAGAACTGAGATAGCTGAGTTAATAAAACAACAACATTAATAATGTTTTATCATATTATTATTATTTATTTATTTAAACAGCCTAATTTTGACCCAAATCTTTGCAGAAACGACTCAAAGCGGAAGCCAAAAAAGCTATTGGACAGCTTCAGGTCCGGACACTAAAACAAGGTGACCAGGTACTTGCCGTTCATACTTTTCGTTACTGTTCCTTACGTGTTCCAACATGATGTGATATATAAGGCATTATTTGCTTTTATTCTGCTCAGTTAATGTTCTTGGCTATTGCGTGTTGCACTTCACTTCTTCGGGTCCCTTTTATCTGTGGCGTGAGGCTGCCAGTTATTGTGCCATCTGGAATCACTTGAAACTTGTTTCTTTTCTTACACTGAATTCTGTACCTTCTATATTTACTAGCATGTTTGTCTCACTTGTACTAACTGCACTGTACCATACACTTTATTTATTCATCATTCATTTTGTGTTTTTGAGGACAGCTTGAAGTAATTTATTTTTGCAGTGTTACTGACAAGCAAAAAATTCCGACTGGAAGCTCTTCATCGATCTTTATTTTGTTTTAGGAAATTGGATCCGATGCAGACACATGCGCCGTATGTATCGACGCTTACAAGTCTGGCGATGTGGTATCCATACTAACTTGCAAGTATGTATTGCTCTTTATTGGTATAAGATTTCCAGTGATCTCTTTTATAGAGATGGTCTGTTTTAGACAGTTGGTTGTAGAGCTGGGCGAATTCTTCGATTTATGTTGAATTTTTGGTTTAGAACAGTGTGTAAAGTGAAAATTGTAATCCACTTTAAACTAGCTAATAAACATTTAGCTATAAACATGAAGCTCCCCAAATTTAGTGGAGACCACTTGTAGTGATCACATCTGTCTGGGTGAAATTGATCGCTGTAAACAGATGATCGATAGCCTCAGGTAGCTAGCCAGTCTCAGATGGGTTACTGCAAGGCAATGTAGGGATATAATAAATAATCAAGCTTGCGGAAGCAAGACGGTCTAAACAAGGAATCAGAGTGAGTTATGTACATGTTTGTAAAAACTGTAAAACGTGAATATAAAGCATTTCGGATTTCAAAAATGTCTTTTGCCTCTTAGTGATGGCAATCTAGTGTAAGTAGTACTTGGAGGACATTCAGGTCTGCTTTCTGTCACACCGCCTCGAACACCAACACAGAGCAGCAAGCTAGCAGCACACGTGTCATCAAGCGGGGAATTCATCTCGAAACCTGGCAGTGTCTCCTCACTCATTTGAATGTGGCTTGGTTATGCCAAGTGCGACACAGAACAAACTACTGTCCACTGTAAAGTGGTTCTGGAATCTGTGGCTACTGAAGGTAGCAGCACAGCAAACTTATTTTAGTGTCTCAGAGACACAGCGGAGTGGCAGGGGTGTGCAGGTCTGCATACAGCGGCTGAAAAGCAGGCAGCAACAACAGCGTCCTTTTTATGTTGGTGTCCAAAAAATCACAAGGGATCCAGGTGGAAAGACATTACAGATGCGGTGACATTTCATATTGCCAAAGATATGGTGCCTTGTATACAGTGAGGGAGGAAAAACTCACTGTACATTCGGAAGATAAATAAAAACGACCGCAGATAAGAGCTATGAAGCTGAAGGTATTTCAAAGTAGCTCTTCCCCATCTCTATACAGCAGTAGATGTGGAAAAATGCATACTGCTTAAGTGAATAATGTCTTTGCTTAAAAAAAAAAATCAAAATCGGAAATTGAAAAAAATTGAGATTTTGATTTTTTAGGTCATATCGCCTAGTTGGTTGTCTCATTGTATTTTATGAAGATACATTCATTTTTAAAGCACTATTTGACTTGATATTTCTCTGCAGTGTATTTTGACAGTGGTTTTCGTTTTTAATGTTTGGATATGGGCCATTATCCATCAGTGCTCTATCTGCATGCAGAAGCAGCAATTTGTGGGACTGTTTCAAAACTAAGCTAACCTCAACCCTTAATTTAGAATTACTAAGATGTGATGATATTCATGGAGACTAACATAGATTCTATTACAGCAATGCTGTTACGCACGTACATCCAGCTAAAAATGGTGTTGAACTATGTTGAGAAACCTGAAAAAAACAAGTAATTTTTAAGAGCTGACCTCTTATTTTGTGTGTGAACTCCATAGCTGGAAGCATGAGAACTTTGGTAACTGATAAGACAGAGAGAAATGGGAGGCTTTTGCATTGTGCCAATTAGAGTATGGATAGTTTTGCATTGCGCCCATTAGAGTATGGATAGTTTTTCAGGTGGCCTTTTCTCTGAAATTTCACCAGTGCCTAATAATTCTTAGCATGGGCACTAGGACAGTGAACAGCATTGTATTTTCTTTTCAATTTCAAACCTCACTTATTGATTTAACAACTAGAAGCAGCCAAGATTCTATGAAGCCTCTGTTTGCTTTTTGCCGTTTTACATTGTGTGTCAACTTTGAAATTGAAGAGTTTGATCAATCGGATTGAGTATAAGTAAATTTTAAGCTTGGCCGAAGGGGAGTATTTCAGACATTCTTCATGTAAGAATCTGTCACTTGCTATATGCATTTGATGACAATCGCATTTCAGTAGAATACATTTTTTTATATATATATATGTATATATGGTTCTTTTTTTCCCAATCATTATACCCCCCTCCCCATAGCCATTTCTTCCACAAGACGTGCATCGAGCCCTGGTTGCTGGAACACAGGACATGCCCTATGTGTAAATGTGACATCTTAAAGGCCCTCGGAATTGAAGTAAGTGTATGGAATTCTGTAGCATTTGTATCTCAAAATGAGCCTTTTTAGTAGGACCAAGTCTGAATACAATTTTTTATATTTTATGAAGACAAAGGACGCATTACTGTGATCTGCTGTTGCAATCAGAGGCATGGTAAACTATATTTTATGTGCATAGGGGGAAAAAATATATAATTTTTGTGTAGACATTAAAATGGAAGCATCCTGAAGAACGCATGTAGAGTAAATATCGATGCTGTACCATTACCAAACACACTCATGTCTCGTTTTTCAACAGCCAGATGTTGAAGAAGGAACTCACCAGGTCCCCATGCCACCAGACTTCAGAATCTACCCTGAGACCCTGGAAGATGCCCGAAGCGAGACTGCCTCTTCTGGATACGCCTCAGTGCAGGGCATAGAGGAGCATGGGGGTTCTGCAGAGGAGAGGTACCCCCAGGCACCCTCAGGTGAGCAACGACAGTGATACTGCAGTTCACACCTGCTTCCCAGGACTGTCAGGGTGGTGTCCATCCATCCATCTTGTGTACCTACGTGTCCTATGCAGGGTCGCTGGGTTCCATAGCCTTCTGTGCAAGGTACAGGCACAAGGCAGCAAGATACACAGGACAGATCACCAACCCATCACATACATTCTCTAATTAAGAAACATGCCTTTAATACAACTGCTCACTTCCCCACACAGAACCACTGCAATTGCAGTTTTGCTGTATTTATAGTTGTCTATCTTAAAAGAAGCCAGTGTTTGGGCTGTTAATGGAAAATACCTGTCAACAGCCATTCACTAAATAAGAAACAAAAAATGCTTAATTCAGCTATTTTACATCTGTTGCATGAATAGACTTTTTTACTTTGCAAAATGAAAATTGTGAACAAATTGTGAACACATGCAGTCAGTTTGGGCTGGTTTTTATTTTTAATAAGGCTTTGTTTTCACATCAAGGTAGTGTTGGGGAGAAAATGTAAATCTAACTGTTAATTTTGTTATTCCTGTTTTATATTTTGTTGTTTTTGGGTATGGAGCACAGACATGTTTTTGCCTGGCGTTAATCTTTGATCTTAATACTGGATGTGCTGATCTGGTGGGATTAGTTTTGCTTTTTACATAAGCTTGAGCAGCTATGATTGTTTTCCTGTTCAGCTGTAGCACGGGGTGAACAGAAAGCAGAGGGAGCCAACGGACAAACCGACTTACAGCCTCATTATGACAACCTGGCCTTCGAGGGAGATTCGCAAAGCCACCCAGATCCCAGGACATGAAGAGAGCAGCCAGCCATCCCCCAGCAAGAGTGGGCTTTGCTTTCTGCAGAATTTGCACCAAAATTTGGCCTGTGATTGATTTGAAAAGCTGTTTTTGAGAACTAGATACATATAGTGCATGTTTGTGATTACTATTAGGAAAATGAGCACCTATGCATCTTTTTAGCAGAAAATCTATACATGCAAACCCATTGTTCAGTGCATTGAGCTCTGCCGAGTCTCATGAAAAGGGTATATTAGCTTATATCGTATACAAAAGAGCTTTGTGCTTCTGAACAATCTGAATGCCTTTTTCAAATGACGTTAAATATTCTAATTCTGTTTTTCGCCTGTAATTTAAAAATTATACAGCTTGGAAATCATTTTAAGGAATTTTGACATAAATAACCTGGCACATTGTGGTTTTTAGTAACCTGAAATCGGTATGGATTTCGATTAAATTGTTTTAACACGTTCGGAATGATCCTTTTATTGAAATAAAATGAAGTATTTTTCTAGTACTGAATGTGACTTGTCCTGATATTACTTTAAGACTAAGACCTGTTTATTCCCCTTGGGTATCAAAACATTTTATTGACCCTTTCTGACACTTTTGTATTGAATGGCCAGAAAATGGTCCTTATTCACAAGATGGTTGCTACATGTACTGTTAAATAACAGGAAGTTTAAATTGGTTACAGGAGAGAAAGTTGCTGTTTGGTTTCTGAAGTATACGTTCCATTTGCTTCTTCAGTTACAGTTGCTGAGATTAATATAGAAAGCTTAAGATACCAGTTTATTTACATTTACTGCTTGTAAATATTTCAAGTCGTACCATTTTTTTTCCAAAAATGGGGAAATTATCAAAATTTTATATTAATATTTTGGTTTTTCGTTGTTTAAACTGGTATGTTAAGATGCGGTACCTATGCTCACATTCACCTTTATTATTGGATCAAAAAGTATGAAAAATATTTCCCTGTCACTGTGAAAAACAAAGCAATAGGTTTACTACTTACCAGCTCAAGAGATGCCTGTGCCTTAATATTTTGTGGTGCAAACACATGATGTAAACTATTTTTTCTGGGAATGGATCGGTTATTGTTTAATCCTAATTTTGGTGTGCACTTTAATGGTTTAACTTAATTTCACAAAATTCGTACAGGTATTTAAAGTGATCTTGATTTTCTCACCATCTTAGGTGAAGCTGTCCAAAGTATTTTAACTCGAATAAGGGACAGATGGTGTTTGGTTTTACCCACAACAACCTCCTCCTCTTTTCTGTACCTGTGATTTGATAACTGGTGTATATATGATTTAAAGTTATATTTAAATGTAAGCAAATTGTAAATAAAAATTCTTTTATTAAACCACTGACTAGTTTTTGAGTGCTGATCTGAGAGAAGCGTTATCAGCTCACATTTCAACTTGCACTCACACCAAATGAACAGCCAGTGGTGGAAGGTCTAAGGCATTCTCCGCCCTTCTGGATAAGGATAAGAAGGGGCAGGCGACAACTTCGTTTTAATTATTAGGTTGTTAAGTCTGGTTTGGCACCATGCATTGTTTATCCAGCATAATTTTACTATTCATGCACTACAGGTAATCACATGCAATTAGGACCATTTATCAACAACACTGCAGTAACAAGCAGTATAACTTACCTAATTAAATCCTAGTGAAGTGTTGGAGTCTGAACCTGAGTAAACTCCGCCGGGTCCGTTGATGAGAAGAGATTCACCCTTAGAGTCGCTGGAGGTGTTGCAGGTCAACATGGTGTTTATTTACTGCCAGCTGGTCAGGGAGCAACTCTCAGACA
>JABFEA020000041.1:4578089-4596116 GCA_019775915.2 Cyphomyrus plagiostoma | reverse complement strand
ATTTCACTATGTGTTAGTTATATTCTTCTAAATGCATGTGTTAGTTATATTCTTTTAAGTTCTATTCCCACAAAAGCGAGTTGATTTGTTTTACTTTCCAGTAAATCCTCAGCAGCTGACTGTCATATAGCAGTTTATTCAATGTCCTAAATGAATTCAGACCAATTTCACAGATGAAAAACAAAACACCTTTAACAGATTTTAACTTGGAACACTTCTGCTTTATTGCATGTTACGTGCACAAAACTAAATAAAACTGAACTGTGATGCGTTAATTAACTACCTGGCAAGCAAAATACCGGCAACTGCTTGCTGATGCGGTGTGTGACCAGATGGTTACCCATGCCCGACACAGAGATCCAATCTCCGCTGAGCCCTTGAGTGAGGCCCTTAGCCGCGTGCTGGATAAATGGCTGACCCTCTCTCCTGTCTCAAAGTATAGCAAGATGTTAAATGCCAGAGGTAAATAACTCCTATATACTTGTACAAACACTAAAATAAAGTAACGTTATCATTTATGTTACTAATACCAAACACACGTTATACGTTTATAATTATACTATTAGTATTTTATAGCCATGTTTTAATTAATGACCTGACCTGTTTTAATTCGGTTGTGCAGTCTGAACGCCGCAGCGATACAAGTACACATTTAGAATTTTTGATTTTGTTTATTTTAATATATTGATGTATAATAATGTTCCAATATTTGAGGTATTTAAATGGCATAATAAGTCACTCGACACAGTGAACGAAGCAATAGTGACACAAACACGTTAGCCGATCAGTTTTATCGCGAAATGAGCATGGTAAGTGTGAAGGATTGTGGGAAGTAAAGTTCCTTATGTGTGCTATTTATAGTCTTCTCATGAGTATCGTGATGATTAGAACTACAATCCCAGAAACACCTGCGCCTTAGACTTTGGCAAGCTTTCTGTCGACGTGGGAAAGAGTCACTTGCAAACAGAAACCTACATGGGTGTAGGTGGCCAGAGCAATGAACATCTTTTTATGCAAATTATACTCATCGGAATTTAACAATGTGGCTGAAACCAGAGGAGGTGCTTCTAAAAAATGCATTAAAGTTATGGATGACTGAGAAATCAAATGATTATTTCATCTTGCAGAGGAGGCGAGGATATGGTGAAGGAGGTGGTGGCTTGACAGGTAGGGAACTGGCTGTTGTAATCCAGTGTCATAAATCCCTCAGTCCGCAAAACTGACATGTCACGACATTCTGTTTATTTTTCCCACTGATGCATTAGCTTACTTTCGTGGGGAGCTTTAATCTTTTTACGAAGCATTTTGTTTTGTTTGCTCCATCTTTTTTCGAAAATGGTGATTCGTGTGCTTTATTGCTTTAAGTAATAAAGTTTTTCCTCCTCGAAATACTATGCAACAAGTATTTCTTAAGACAGCGAGGATGTTTTTATTACCATCACGTTGTGATCTTTTCCTCGCTTGCGTTACCTCTGTGTTTCCGGAAATCGGAACTATTATTTATTCACGACGTATCAAAACATTGTTTTTGTGTATCTAATCTACGCGTCTGTTGTCTCTTGTTTATGACCGGCAATGTCTCATACGCATTCAAATGCTGTACATATCAGTACTATAGTGAATCATCGAGGTGTAAAGTCCTTTAAAAATCCGGTTTGTGTGGATGCAATTACAAAACCTAAAATTATTGGTTATAACCGTTTGACATTACCTTAACTTCATCAGAAATGTGCACCACTGTCTCCATCGTTGAACGTAATACTTAATGTTTTAGAGAGTTAAATCAGTTGTCATTTGAATGATGTCATTCAAAATATCAGGGATTTTGACGAATATATTTCAGTCTTTGAGAAAATAGATTGTGAATGACAAAATAGAAACGTCAGTATACATGTTTTGTCTTCTCTACCAAAATTTACCCTGAAGTTAAAATCAACCATTACTTATTTCGTCTTTTAAAAGTTACTGGTTTTGTATTTGACCGTTGTTGTGTGTTATAACGTTTATTTTATATCTGGAAAAAAATCCACTAAATCTCAGCAAAGACGAATGTGATTTGACATCTTATGCTACTGGTGTTTATAAAAACGATTCTGTTGCAATAATGGTATGAAACCTCCTTGTCCTCAAGGTTAGGTGTAGGACCCTAGGTCATTTCCTACTACAGAACCAGAAAGGATGAATGTGAAATATGAAATTTAGCCGTAGACATTTTTCATGGTTTTATGGTGTTTACTTATAGGCCCTACATATGAGTGAATGAGTACAGGAAAGATAGGACATAAAATTAATTTTACCAACCATCATCTATCTAGTTGTATGGGATATATGTGATAATATTAAGTAGTTCTGGTGATACAGCTGTTAGGAGTTAAGATCTTGGGAGAACAGATGTAATAAAATGGAGGGGTTAACTAATATATTTTAACAAATGAATGCAACCGGATTTATGATCATGGGGTTTTTTAGCAACTGCTACATCTTTGCAGAAATGATATTGGTACCATAAATAAATACCAGTATTCAGTATTTCTGAAATGTTTCTGATAAGCCATCAGAAAGCCATCAGAGCTGATGGCTAAACTAAAACTCTTAAACCGTGGCTCAGAGTTTAATCTAATTTAAGTTAGTTTGTGATCAACAGGACTATCATATTGTATTGTAATACAACAAAATGTAGATTTGTGATACACAGTAGTTATTATAGATAAACTGACTGGTATGTAAGTGTGTTCTACCACAGGTTGGTGCCCCATCCTGGGTTGTTCCCTGTCTTGCACCCATAGACTCCAAACCCCCCACAACCTTGAATAGGACAAGTGGTTAGAGAAGATAGATGGTTTATAGATAAACTGAAGTCAACAGATGCCTATCATTGAAATATCACTGTAATTGTAAGATGATCTTTGCTCCAGACACTGGGAAAAAAAAATCATTTTTTGTAAAAACTATGGTTGTGCATATACAGCAGTACATTTTGAGGCGGTAAGATTTAATTATAATATATGAACTGATACTTAATGTGGAATATTTAAAACACAGTTTCTTATGTTTTGTTAATCTGTCACAACATATTTAATGTTGTAAGAAAATATTACTTGAAACTTGCATCATCTCACATTTAGGTTCTCCATTAATATCAGTAAACTTGGGAGATGAGCATTAAAATGCAGAGGTGTCAGATCATTCTGGTGTTTTTTTTTTTCTTTCTGGATCAGTGGGAGAGATCATGTGATCACAGCTAAAAGTTTGACCTTCACTATGAAATATGTATTTCTGTTTGTACCATATTCAGATATAATGAAGTTACATGATTATATTTGTCTTTGCACCCAAATGAATTATAATTTTTGATGTTGAAAACTACTAGGTCAGTGTATCTTACGCATATATCATAAAAATATAGTGACAGTGAAGGTCAAGCTTTTAGCTGTAAAATGTACTAGAGGTACAAGAGAACAGATTCTTGGTTCGGTACAAACTTCATTGTCGGTTTCATGGTTCGGTGCAGTTTCAGTACATCAGTGAAAACTGAATTTGTTTTGAAACCATTTAATATTAAAACTAAAAACATAATTATGGACAGTTGTGATAGACATGTAATGGGTCTGTCGACTTGCTTAAATAAGATCTGAGATGTTTATTTGCACATTATTTGCAAAATGAACATATAAAATAAGTTAAAGAGTCTAAAACATTGTAACATCGTAATGAACTAAAATTTATGTTCTTAGCTGAGGTAATTTTTTAGCCCGGTCTGAATTTCCTGCCAAAAGTGCCCTAGACACCATGGCTAGGCTAACTTACAGAGGCGTACTTGAGTTTTGTGTAGCAGAGCTGACAGAGAGTATTATCAAGTACTCTCTCCAGTGTTGGTGTAACTTACTGGGAATCGAGAAGGATCCCAAACCTGGGTTTGTAACTTACTGTAACCGGCATTGGCCATAAAGGACTCACAGCTGCAATTAGCATAATGTTTTCCGTGTTGAACATCTACTTGTGAATTTAGGCTTCCACCCATGGCAGTAAATGTATTAATTAGTTTCATTGTGCGTACTGAACCTAAAATGAACCCAAACGGTATATGCCGACTGCGTATAGTTACTGCCCTAATATTTCCACAGTTATCAACTAAACCTAAGTCGGACAATAACCATTTTTAGCACTAGATTGATTTTAAAGTTGACCTTCTAAGTCATGTAGAAGCATATGATAAATTTGCTTTAATTACTTGATTTGATATAAGGATAAAATGCCTTTTCAGTGCCTTGTGACCATCTGCACGTCCTTCCTACCTACTGCCTGCTTGATTGTTATGGGGATAATAATAGAGAGGAACCCAATAAAAGCCTGACATAATATTCTTGTCTAGTTTAGGTCCCGGCACATATTTTGGCTAATTAGCAGGTGCAGTGTAGGACACAGATTGCAGTATCGCCGTCCAAATCCATTACATCTTTCTAATGACCCTGTTGGCTGTGACACCATCTGATGTTTTAGGCTAATTCTGCTGCGCTCTGCTCTAATATGTGGATGCCAATATATCACAAAACATGCAATGTTTAGTTTTTTTCAAGACATCTGGATATCTGCGACTTATTCATTTTCGGAAAAAGTGTATAATAAATTATTGAAAATTAATTTTATAGTTTTTTTTCAGTATTTGGGTGACTGACACAATATGCAACTTTTTGTGTCTGAGTCCATTATTTTATTGATTTTTTTTTTAAAAGTCCTTTAATGAATACAGTGTTTGTCTAGTATTATTGTATGAAACCTCTTTATTGTGAATACATTTTCAATACTTCCAAATGATATTCAGCTTCATTTTTTTTCTCGTAGTCAAATGTATAATTCTGTGTTTGGAACCTTTAAACAATAAAGTTGTGAAACACTGTCATTTTAAAATCACTGAGACAATTGGAAAATGATGCATTTCCATATCAGGTAGCATAAACCATGGAAAACCATTAAATATTATAGTATGATAAACAGTTTTTTAAATTTCAAAATTGTATGCAGAAACTTGATATCAAGTATCAGGTTTTATGCAATTTTGTGTTTCTAGGCAGATGCCTGATTAATTTGAAATTAGCTTGAAATGACTGGTGAAATGAGGGCAGTTTATTAGTACTAAACATCCATACATTCCTACATACATTCATCCATTTTTTATACCATCTAGTTTGATGCAGTCGCAGGGGTGTGGAGCTGATCCTGAAAGCTACAGGTGCACAAGCAGGCATGACGCAGGATGGGGTGTCAACACAGCTCTGGCTACTAATCACAAATGTGAAAAATAGACAAGAGTCGGCAATATCTGATGCATTGTAGACACTTAAATGGGTGCTTTATGAAGGCTTTCATTTGGAAAAAATAATTGTAAATTATTATGTTTTGGTTGTGACATTTTTTTTCAGTCGGTGAACACGTTATTTGTCGTAACGAATATTAAATCCAAATGAGTTTGTACAAGTCTTTTTCTTTTTTTACAAATCTGATGTATTTTTGCTTGTCATCTTCAGATTATTATTGTCAGAAAATCCAGTTTCTTTCAGAGAAGTTTTAGGTATCTATCCTTGAGGCTCTGTAGGATGCACTGTAACACAAGCGTTTCTGTTGCTTTTGGCAGAGAATCAGCAAGGTCTAACCTTTAGAATAATTCATGAAGGGCACTTGTATAAAAGTTGCTTCAGCTACTGAAAGACCAGTGAAATATCTAAACATGCTGCCCCATGATTATTTTAAATGCAATTGGCTTCCAAGTTATGCAACAACCACTGTTGTTTTACTTGTGAAATGTATGAAATCATTGTAATATGAGATGAAATATGTGTACGGAACTTTCAAAGAATTTTAGCACTTGAAATTTATGCACCAGGCTAATTTTTGTTTTAGGAAATCTGCTGGTGCATCATGGGATATTGAGGTCACTTCCTTGTCTTTTCCCTGGAAACAGGTCTCCTGGTGGGAACGCTTGACACTGTGTTAGATTCCACAGCGAAAGTGGCTCCCTTCCGCATCCTACACCAAACACCAGATTCCCAGGTTTACTGGTCAATAGCATGTGGTAAGACTAGAGCACTGGTCAGTCGCATTTTCCCTCATGTACTCCACCACCAGAATGTTAATGTTGATTTAGCCTTATGGAGTCACTCATAATTACATTTAGCCCGTACTGCGACTATATTATTGTTCACGCATTCAATTCTACAGTCAGCTTGTGTCATAAAAAGCTTCTCTCATTTCATGGACTTTAGGGCTTCTTAAAATATGCATTGAGAATCAATAACTGCTTAGAGTGCTACCAAGTTCTGAAGTCATGTGAAATCAGCAGCGTATAATTTGGCTGACTAATCCCCGATGGCTAAATCCTTATCAGAGGGATGTCTCTCTCATAATTAACGATATATTAGCTGCCTGTAACGATTCTGTTAAACACCAAGTTACTGGCATGTTAACCATTTTGTAATTGTGTAGGAGCCACCAAGGAGGAGATTAACCATCACTGGGAGTGGTTGCAGCAGAACGTAATGGGGACCCTTTCTGTGTTCGACTCCAGTGAGGACATCACCAGCTTTGTTCAAGGCAAGATCAGAGTAAGTTTGAAGTTCTTTTCGTACGTAGACCAGACTAATGTCTTGCCACGCGTACACGGGTATTTTTTAAAACGTACCTGTTTCTATACATCTTGGGCTTTTGTCCACACATAAACGGTCTTAGGTCACTGAAAACGGAGCTTTTGCAAAACTCTACCCAGGGTGAAGATTTTAAGAAACTCTGTTTTCAGCGTCAACATGTAGACAGGAAAAAGAGTTTTTGGCTCAAAATGTCAGATCGTGCGCCGTTGTCCACTTTTAATGTCAGAGCGTGCGATCTTTCCTGTATACATTAGGTGAGTTTAAGTAATGGTGGACTTAGCCGAAATAGTGCTTGTGCTAACCTTGCTGACAGGACTTCTTACATGTGTACAGATAAATGTCGAGTCACTCTCGCATTATATTGATCAACACAGGTGTCGAAATGTGCGCCATGGTTTTCAACTTAACAGGACTGGCAATTAGGCTTCTGATTGGCTAACATGGCAGTATTTGCCATTTTGCTAGGGCCTTATTGCTGAGGAGGGGAAGGTGTCTCTGGTACAAGAGGACGACCCCGAGAAGTTTCGTGAGGCGTTGCTGCGGTTTCAGAAGTGGTTTGCTCTCCCAGAGAAAGAGAAGCTGGTCACCTACTATTCCTGCAGCTACTGGAAGGGCCGGGTCCCCTGTCAAGGGTGGCTCTACCTGAGCACAAACTTCCTCAGCTTCTACTCATACCTGCTGGGGGCAGAGGGTGAGAACAGAAGGAAACACCAGGACAAGCGCCGTCTGCCTTCTTGCTGTGTCAGCCTAAGGATTTCAGAAGCTTCTTGAGGCAAACTTGTAGTTCATGGAACTTTTGCACAAATATTCTAATGAACTATAATATTATTTTAAACAATATTGCACATAACAAAACATAATAGCAAAATTAGACTTTTGTAGATGGTCACATTAATACCATTTTCTGTTTTGAACACACGTACATCTTTCTGGGGGGCGTCCATTCATTTCCTTGGGGAAAACCCTAATCCCAACAATGACAACCTTAACCCCTACCCAGCCCTAACCTCATTCACAAGTAAGCAAACAAAACAGGACTTTTTGGTTATTTAAATTTTTTGATTGCAGTTAGATTAAAAAAAAAAACTCTCTTGTGGGGGCTGAAAAAATGAACCCCCCCCCCCAGCAACATCAAAATAACAATGTTGTCATAAACAGGTCTGGAAAAGAATGAGAGATGGACCGCTCAAAATTTTAAAAAATCTGCATTTCAAAACCCTAGTTTAATCCTAGTTCTGCTGGCAGACCTGAGGTACTTCTGGTAACAATAGTGATTAAAAAGGGACATAGACTTTTTGAAGCTTTTGAGAGAAAACTTGGTTGTTGACAAAAGATGTACTTTTTTTTCCTTCCTCAGTTAAGCTCATCATCTCATGGGATGAGATCTGGAAGTTGGAAAAGACGTCCAATGTAATATTGGCAGAGAGCATACACGTGGCAGCGGGTGGGGAGGATCACTACTTCTCCATGTTCCTGCATCTCCATGAGACTTTCCTACTTATGGAGCAGTTGGCCGACTACTCTATCAAAAGGCTCTTTGACAAAGAGACATTCCAGCATGTCCCAGCCTTATCAGACCCTCTCCAGATCACCAAGAGGTACTATGTTACAAGCCCTGGGTGTTTCACCATCATCAGACCAGTACCTCTGGGAAGCAGATGATACTGTCATTTCACTATTTGAATCACTCTGTAGTTACACTCCACATACACTGTATGGCCAAAAATATGTGGGCATCATTTTATTTAGAAGAATTGTCTACTCAAGTCACACCCATCACTGACACAGGTGAAAAAGATTTACTTTATCCAATAGTCATTACAGTTTTGATTTGTAGTACAAGTGGTCAGTATGCTTTAAACAGAGAACATTATGGAGTAATACCAACTAGGTATTATTTTGACTTGACAAAATGAAAATGATCATGACAGACTTCATGCATTCATTGGCAAGATTATTTTAACATCAGCTTAAACCAGTGCTTGTATCTGTCATTGTAAAATATGATTCCTTAAACCTTTTAAAATGATATCCCTGCAAGGTGATACTCAGTGTGTTACTAATGTTTATTTCTGATACAATGAACCCAAAGATTAGCATAGGTGTTACAAAAATATTCACTAGAAAATAAAACGAAATTGCTTTACTGTAGCATCATGGAAAGCATTAAATTCCGAAATAATGTTAAATTAAACAAACAATACATAAACAGCTGTCCTGGTAAGATTTGCTATGGGTCACAATACCGTTACTAGAACAGCCACTAACTAAACGCTGTGCTATAATATGACGTATATTTAGAAAACACCTCTTTGTATATCACTCAGACTTTCTGCTGTGCTCCCGCTCCATCTCTCCTGTTTGCTGTGTCTGATCCAGGGGCTTGGAGACACATGCCCGTAATGAGCAGTTCTGCGCCTTTTTCCGTTTGCCTCGTGGAGAGAACTTGGTGGAGGTCTACGAGAGCTTCCTGTGGGTTCCCTTCAGCCATTTCAACACACTGGGAAAGATCTGCGTTTCCGAGAACTACCTGTGCTTTGCCAGTCAGGACGGCAGCCAGTGCTACGTCATCATTCCCATACGAGAGGCAAGGAGCTTTGCTTCAGGTTCTCCTGCAGAATAACAATTCATTTAGCTGTATTGGAAATGGAAGCAAAAACGAAGTGTGACTAAGCTAGCTTTGCAGTGAAAATGACGTGTAGCATACAGTAAACAAAGTCACTGATTCTGAATGTGGCTGTTTGCATTAGCATCCACCCAATTCTGTAATTTTGCATCCTGTGCACATGGTACCATTATAAAGCACCCACCTTGGGCACTACACAGTTAATTGGTTTAAGCACTTCATACATGGAGAACTGATTCCTTGCAATCAGCCAGGCATTTTTGATGTTATTTCCTTGTGGAAAGACACATGCTGTTTGTGTTTGTTCTTCTGTTACGCCTCTCCTGTTATGTCTGTGCTTGAAGTTCCTCTGCCACCCACTTGTGTTCATTGTTTAACATGTTTAGTTTTACACGATGAGTTGTATTTGACACCCTAATTTTTGTATTGCTTTTTCATTACTGACATGCCAGAAATATACAGTGCTTCCAAGTATCTCAGTTTCACAATTGCAGTAATTTTGCGAGGCGTTACATGGAGAAATTAAAAACTCGTTGGAGAGATGTGCAAATTTCTCAGTTACATGCAGCATGTGGGCCTCTCCTTTATGGCTTTATCGCCTGAAGGGACCTCTGCAATGGGAACCTTTCACACAGAGGACGATTAGCAACCTGTCTGCTCGCAGTTCAGCAAGATAGCGTAGAGGCTTGGGGTACTAACGCATCACAGAAAGGTCTGTTCGGTAGGCCACCTGGAAATGTGATAGTTTAGCCTGCCTGAAGGTAATTACCCAGCTGTAAAAATGTCTATATCATTCTGAATAGAACCGTCTTCTAAGTAGTATTAGTAGTGGATTTTTAGATTAAGGAGCAGTCTTTAGTTGTCTGTCGGAGTCAGATCCGTGAGCTAAAGCCAGCGGTTTTGCCCTTGCAGATTGTCGGCGTGGAGAATCCTGACAGCAGTAGCCGAGCAGTGACTGTGTGTGTGCGTGGGAAGAGGGCACTACGTTTCTCCGAGGTGCGGGACTACGAGCGCCTGGCCAATAGCATTCGCAGGAGGTGTGGGGCCACTGCAAGCCCTCGGCATATCTTAGCTGGTGGGGTAAGCAGCGTCTTCTCACTTCACCTTACACATATGTCACTCCATATCGTCTTCTCAGCTGAAATGAATCATTTGCGTCAAATTTCGAAACTCCCCCCTCTTCAGATAGTAGCAATAATGACATTAAAGAGTGATTTGCTCTTACGGCATGGCTGAGAAGATGTTTTAGCGGCTGTTTGAAGTAAACAAATGAAATTTATCAGTGAAATTTATCGTGGGGAAATTGAATCATGTCACATAGCCCTGGTCCCAGTCAGTGGTGATACAGGAAAAACAGACGCAGATTTGGTGAACCTGGTTACAATTAAGACAAGTCACACGAAGCTGGGCTTTTAATAAAGATTTTCTTGGAGAGGTGGGGAGAGTGTGTATGCTAGAGTTGGGTAATCATTTTGATGTATGATGCATCGTTTTCGTTCGGCACAATATCTTGTGGGTGGATCCCCCCTGAAAAAATTCCATCTAAATACCATATACCGTGGTATAAGGTATTGACATTATGAGTGTGAAGAATTTAATGCCACCCCAAGCCTTGTGTGGCGGGGTACAGAGGGAGGCAGAGGGATATGGGAGGTAGGCTTGGGCACTATTTCTACTTTCTAGACATTTCCCCCTGCTTACGATATATGGCAGAATAATTAATTGATGGATGGATGGATGATAAAGGCTACCGTAAACTCCATGATCAGGGAGAGCCCAAACGAGCTCATTAGTGTGGAAGCTGTGCACTAGGAAAATGAGACGACTGTTTGTTAGAGTTAAAAAGACACCCAGTGTCACTGGCTGCTCTGCGGTCCCTGCCTGATCTGCAGCCGTGCCCTTAACTTTCACGTATGCCTTGCTTGCTCCAACAGTTTACTGCACAGTCATGCCACATTCTGTTTTTGTGGCATTAGCTTACGCATATGTGTTATTCTTTGCCTTTTTTTTTCTTTTTAAAGTTTAGAGGCTCTTAACACCACTAACCCTGTGCACTACATCACCTCAATACAGCATCTCCGTATCAGTGTCATGGAAAGAGGAGCGTCTATTTTTATGGTATTAGGAATCCCAGAGGTGGTATTTTTAAGTGTAACAGTACTGCCAAACCACCCAAGCCATTTGGGAGGTTAGGGATTAGAAGGCAGGGATAATGGGGCAGTCTGGGGACACATCATCATGAAGACAGGAACCACTGTTTCTCTGCATTCTTCTGAACAAGTTGATATTAATCTATCTGTACAAATTTCCGTAATTTACAATGAACATGGGCATTTAAACGTCTATACTGACACCTCAGTCAGTATTTATAATCCATTAGTGTGAAAATGTGCAGTCAATAGCAAGTGAAATCCCGAAATGACCTACACAGCGAACATCAATTCATTCACAGTAGAAACAATACATGGGAAAAATACATATTGGGTAACAGAAAATGTTTTTTCTCATTCAGATATAGAAATACAGCTGAAAAATACAACAAAGGTGTGTATTTGAAATGTATCATTTCAATTTCAGTTGACCGGATGCTCTGTGTCCTAGTTGCAGGCTTTTCAATGGTTTCTGGAGATATCCACAAACGCACTGTGGTAGAGTGTGGTTTCCAAAGGCCACGGTAAAGGCTGGCCCGCTTGTCCTTCCAGGCCGGCGCAGAGAGCTGCCACGACCTCATTGAGCACTTCGAGGATAATCCTGAGGAGGTGGCCCTGATGGTCGGCCAGCGAGACGGCAGCAAAGCAGTGAGCACAGAGGCACTGATGACTGTCTTCCACCCCCAGGACGCTGAGAACCTGGACCCCAAAATGGTACCGTTATAAAGCACCCACCCGTGGATGAGTTTTCAAATATTTGTTTGATCTATTTCAGCACTAAAATGAGCATTTTTGGAGAACCGTATTTACTAAATTTCTGCTTATTTTTTTAGGTAAACAGTATGAAATTGATGTATTAGTTCATCACAAGGTGTTATAATCTGTCTTGGGCTATGCCTAAAATGATGATGGCTGCTCTTGTGGAGAAAAAAAAACAAAATATCTATAGTTTTTTTTTTTTTTTTTTGGGAGCAACATAACGTTTATTCTGACGTGCCCCTTATGGGGGGGGGGGGTGTTGTGATCCGGTAGCTGAAGGAGAAGATGAAGGAGCAGTCATGGAACATCCACTTTGCGGAGTATGGCCGTGGAGTGAGTATGTTTCGCACGAGGAAGACGCGAGACTTGATAGTGCGGGGAGTTCCTGAGGCCCTGAGAGGGGAACTTTGGCTGCTCTTCTCAGGTAAACTGACAGTGTTACTCCGAGTGATTGTCTTCTATGGCGACTCTTGCACTTGCCTTTGTAAGTTATGGAAATGTATTTGTCCCACTTAGTACCTGAGGAAGACCTGCTGCTGTTTAAATCTGACTCTTTTATTCCTGGAATATAGTGCTTTTTTCTGTACTTTGCCCATTAGGACCGTTGTCCGAGGACAACCTTATGGTTTGTAAAGGTACAGGTATTAGTCTAGTTGTGTGTATATGTTGCACTGTGGTGAATTACAAACTGGAGGCTTTATAGTCTGGCATTTTTATGGCAGCAGTCAGTATACCTGTCTCTCCCTCTTATTTTATGGCACTGTGCCCTGCCAGGTGCAATAAATGACATGGTTACCCATCCGGGTTATTATTCGGAGCTGGTTGAGCAGTCACTTGGTACCAGTACTCTGGCCACAGATGAAATAGAGCGGGATTTGCACCGGTCCCTGCCAGAGCACCCTGCCTTCCAGAGTGACACGGGCATCTCGGCCCTGCGCCGCGTCCTCACCTCGTACGCTTACCGAAACCCCAAGATCGGCTACTGCCAGGTATGCTTGGGACTAACCGGCGGCCTCTGGGGTAGGCTGCAGATGACCTCTCATTGGTCCTCACTGGTCCTTCGCCCCTTAGGCCATGAACATCTTGACGTCGGTTTTGCTGCTGTATGCCAAGGAAGAGGAGGCCTTCTGGCTGCTGGTCGCCATCTGTGAGAGGATGCTGCCTGACTATTTTAACCGCAGGATCATTGGTGAGTTTGCGGACATTTTCCAGTTCTCTCTGCCTTTTTATTGACATGTTGTAAGACGATCGGCACTTTTACACCGCAGGAATTTTTTCAGGAATCAGAACCTTTTTAAGAAGATTAAGATTAAGACCCTTGACCACAGACTCCGGTGCTAACTTGGAAATTACAGGGAAGTGCAGGGAAAAGCGATATCTAGTGAACAGTATTGACACAGAACACAGCAAACACCCCCCATGGCACCCATCTCTGCCCAATATACCCTGAGAAGGAATGTGAAAGAAGCAAAAATCTGTCAACGGAACAAGTGTGGAATTATGTTTGTACTTCAATTACTTTTAATGAATTCGTTTTTTTGCTTGTGTCTCCATATTTATGCATCAGAAAATTTGATAAATTACTTTTGTGTAATATCACCAGTGCAGGCAGTGAAACTATCCAGCGCTTATTAGCAGGATAACGTTACATTGTTTTCTATTTTGTGAAACCAAAAGATTGTTTTACCAGCCAGATTTGATAATGAAATATAAAAATATTTTGGGTTGTATGAATAAAATATAAATAAATGGCCCGTTTTGATCGTGATCAATCCCCCATTAATAACTAACAAATAATTAACAAAGCAAATTACTTATCCTTCATTGTTTTACCATGGTAGTGTAGTGAGATCGTGTGAACTTTAGCCTTTGAACTTTTTGCATCTCCCATGCTTAATTATCGTAAATGTCCCAGTTCCTGTTGTGTCGTGTGAAAGTGACACGAGAAAGTGGCCAGTAGCTACAAAAGTTCCAGGTCAAGACACTCCAGGGACTCATAAACTGGAACCAGGTTCTGGAACTTCGGGGTGAAAGCGCCTAATTACATGAACGTTCCTTATACCTAACAGTCAGGCAAGGGGAAAAATATGGTGTGATGGGTGGGGCGTGCAGTGAGGGCGTGCAGTGAGGGCGTGCAGTGAGGGCGTGCAGTGAGGGCGTGCTGCGTGCTTCAGGGAAGTGTCTGCCTGGATATGTGTTTACAAGCTAAAGTAAAATAAAACCAACATCGTTATAAAGCCTTGGTGTTACTCGTTGTAAGTGTGTTATGTTTTGTGTTACGTATGTGTGCATGCATGTTTCAGGTGCCCTAGTGGACCAGTCCGTGTTTGAGGAGCTAATCCGAGAGCATCTGTCCCAGCTCACGGAGCACATGACGGATATGACCTTCTTCTCGTCTGTGTCACTCTCCTGGTTCCTCACGCTATTCATCAGCGTGTTGCCGATTGAGAGTGCCGTCAATGTCGTTGACTGCTTCTTCTACGATGGAATCAAGGCCATCCTACAGCTCGGCTTAGCGGTGCTGGACTTCAATATGGACCATCTGCTCTCCTGTCGTGATGATGCAGAGGCCGTCACCATCCTGAATAAGTGAGCAGCACCCCTACTCTATACATATGCTCAAGTGAGCAGCACCCCTACTCTATACATATGCTCAAGTGAGCAGCACCCCTACTCTATACATATGCTAAAGCTGTTAATTTATACATTTCAGAGTCAGATTTACAGCGTGACGCCAATCATGGTAATCAGATCATCACAGTTATTTTTGGTATAATTTACTATGTTTTGAAAACTGTGCATGTCTTTTTACTGCTCTTTTGTTTTAGGATACATCTCTATATCAAAATTACATGGAAACATTTTATGATATCAACTTAAATGGGTTTAAAGAATAACATGTTGGGGGGAAAAGTGCATATGTTCTAAGATCTTGCACATACCGTGCACAAATCTAATCTTAAATTTAACTAGAGCTGTATACTTGACCCCTGATTTAATTTTGTACTTCTAGTATGAACTAATTTGGTCCTCTCTTACCCTTTGAGAAAATCATCTGGGCATTCCTTGTTGCTGTAATAGCTTGTTTGCCAAGGCTTGCATTTAGAACCGACCTTATCTTTGCTTGCTTGTCAGACTTAGTCAGCGAGCAGACTGAGACTTTGTGACATTATGTGCCCTGTAGGTTTTTTGACAGTGTGACCAACAAAGACAGCCCCCTTCCACCCACAGTGCAGCAAGGAGCCACGGCGAGCAGTCAGAAGACTGCGAACAGCAAGGTGGACATCACCGATCTCATTCGAGAGGCCTACGAGGTGAGCGCGGCGGCATCTGGCCAGCCTTCCCCTCTCCTCTGCTGCCATAAGTGTAGCGCTGTTGTCTGGGGACAGGGATGATATTGCGACCCCCCCCCCAGCACTAAGCAGTTCTTTGATGTGCAGAAATACGGGGACATTCGATCCGAGGAGGTGGAGAGCATGCGAAGGAGGAACAAGCTGTTTGTGATCCAGACTTTAGAAGATACAACCAAGCAGAATGTTGTATGTGGTCCAACTCTTCATGTAGTAGTACCTTAGCCGAATCCCTGGCTTTTAGTTCGGTTTTCACATTCATCAATTTGCCTACTTAGTTCAAACTAAAGGCAGAAAAGCTAAATTATATTAAAACTATCCTTTTGCTTTATTACCAGTTAAGGGTTGTTTCCCAGGAGGTGAAGTTCACTCCCACAGATCTGGATGATCTTTATGGTCTGTTCAAGGTAAAAACTACTCTTCGATTGTATAAGAGTCTGTCTGAATTTATGCTTTCCAGAATGTCAATAAGCTATCCCTAAATTGCCTTTTCACATCTCTATCAAACATTTTGACATTTGTGCATATTTATTATGTATTATGATGTTATGCGTTCAAAGATCCTTTAATCTATATATATTTCTGGTAGCGCTGAGAGGACGACGTGCTTCTCTGGCTTCACCCGACTCTGACAGCACTGTCTGTTTCCATGACACCGGCTTGCAGAGACAGCACTTTCTGAGCTGCTACTGGACGATGGACAGCGTCGCCCTCCTGCACCACGACCCCAGCCTGGCCTACCTAGAGCAGTACCAGCTAGCCCAGCAGCAGTTCTGCAGCCTCTTCTCCCTCCTGGCTCCCTGGTCCCACTGCAGCAGTTGTCATCTCCTCTCCCTGTGGGCCTTCCGGCTGCTGGATGAGAACCAGGACGGCCTGGTCAACTTCAAGGAGTTCTGCTGTGGCCTGAGTATGGCCAGCTGTTTCCTCTCGACACACTGCATGCACTAGCCAGTGAACCTCCACGCATTCAGAGCAATAATGCTGTTTTTTTTCCCTCTCCATCACAGATATTCTGTACAGTGGCACTTTTACTGAAAAACTGAAATTTCTGTTCAAGATGCATCTACCACCCGGTAAATGTGATTTTCCTTTATTGATCTGATTTCTGTCGCTTATGTTGTGTAATCCTGACAACCAAAAGGAAAGTGAGATAACACATCCATTCACTCTGTGTGAAGGAAGAACACAAGTTGAAACAGGTGCATGATACCTGCTTATCCTGTGTATAATCTTGGCTCTGTGTTCTACTGTCAACTGTATTAAGATGCTTTATTATGGATGATTAAGATGAAATTAGCCGTGCATCCTGCTCGCTAACTGGCTTTCTGGACCTCCTGTGCTTTGACTCATACAGCCTGGCTAAACACACCCTATTTTCTAGCTTTTACAGAAATAGAGACCGAACGTCCTTTATTCTCAAAGGGCCACAAAGTCTCCCACTTTAGGTCACTGAGTGAAGACTTCTCCTACTTTAGTCGACTGAATGGTCAGATGGCTTTTTCTTCTATACCTGTTCTCTGGATATTCTCTTGCACTGTCAGAAAAAAGGGTATAGCCCTGTTAAAGATTTGTTCCCCAAGGTACAAATAACATTAATGTACCACCAATGATATAAAAGTGTTGCTCAGAGTCCATTTCTGTACCTTAAAAGTTACATTTACCTACAGCTTGAGCAAAATTGGCAGACCCTTGAGAGTACAGCCCCACTAACAAGTAATTGTACCCTCAAAGGTACAAATTGTTACTTTCTTCTGACAGTGTGCCTGTCTACCATTGTCTGTGCCTCATTCTCTGTGATGAAAAATGTTTTTTTTGTTTTAAGTCTAGTGTATGTTTGCAACCGGCGTCGTTTTTGTAATTAATTGTCGTGTAAAACAGTAGTAGTATCAGTTTTTAAAAAAATTCTTCCTTTTTAAAATGTGAGCACTTTGTCTGTTGCAGTCTCGTTGCCTGAGGTCCCTGAGGATGGTGTTATTCGGAAAAGCCCAGAAAGAGGTAATTTGCCTGGAGTCTGTCCAAATGTTGTGTTTCATGTTCATCGTTAACTAATTATGTGACTTTAGGATAAAAAAAATAAAATAAAAAAATGGTTAGCAGGCTGGATACCGCTGATTATGAAATATCGACATTCATTTTGAGAGAATCGGATGTACATAATACACAGAAATTACAACATGAGTAAAATACACAAACAGGAATAGGAAATTGATTGGTGTGAATAATCTGTCCACTGCCTAATATAGTATACAATTTTTATATATACAGTAAACATTTTTTATTAATGGATACAAATAGTACTTCAGAAAATACAAATATTGAGTAATGTTTTTCCTGTAGCCAGAGTATAGCCAGTGGATAGCACTTTGGCCCTAAAATCCAACCGTAGGTGTGGCTGCTTCATCCCAGCTCTGAGTGTGCCTGCCTTGCATGCGGGGGGGGGGGGGGGGGGGGGGGGGGGGGGGGGGGGGGGGGGGGGGGGGGGGGGGGGGGGGGGGGGGGGG
>JABFEA020000041.1:4564674-4577023 GCA_019775915.2 Cyphomyrus plagiostoma | reverse complement strand
TTATTTGAAAAGAACGAACCTGCAAATGTCTCAACTGACCAATCAGAATCAAGCATTCCAGAGAGCCGTGTAATAATTTGTTTTAATCTACCGGTTATGTTTTCTGCTTTTTTTAGTTTTGATTTTGAGTAAAGCGATTTGATCATTCATATGAAGTAGTTTTCATTCCTTTGTGTGAGGACTTTCGTTTCTCTCCCTATTCAGGGCCAGTTCATCCAGTTCTCCAAAACTCTCTACAGCTTGTTTCATGGCGACGCTGAGGAGGAGTCTTTGTACCGGGCCGTAGCGAGCGTCACGAGCCTTCTGCTGAGGATGGAGGAGGTGGGGCGTCGTCTGCAAGGCCCGCCCCCCCCGACTGACACTGCCGCTGCCCACAGGGAGCACACTGCTGTCCCAGACACGGCGTCAGACATGCTGCCTGCTCCTTGCGCTCCAGAGACTGTAGTCCAGCCACAGGAGGTGGAGTGGTCCTTTTCTTTCGAGCAGATCCTAGCCTCCCTGCTGAATGAGCCTGTTGTGGTCAACTTCTTCGAAAAGCCTGTGGACATCCGTGCCAGACTGGAGCACGCCAAGGTCACCCAGCTGAAGGTGTAAGCAGAGAACTTAAAGGGAACGTTTTAACCCTTTATTAAGCCATAATACATCTCTGGAGTATCCCCCCCCCCCCCAGTGTACATATGAGCAAAATAAATGGAATAGACACCATGCATCCACAACGCAAGATCTCTCCTCCAGATTTGAGTACAGGGAGCACAATTTGGTCTAATATAGTGTTTTTTGTTTTTACGTCAGCCAGTTAGATAAAGCAGCATTACTTAGAGTTTTGTGTTAGAAATGTCTGGGCTTATGACATATGTCAAGGTCACGTATGAGGCAGAAGAAGCAGATATGTTTCTCTTCAAAACAATGTTGGATATTTTCCGTCAAGACAGTACAGTATGTGATAAGGGTTTAATTTGTGTCTCTCTCCATATATTTAGTGATGGGGGAAATTAAAAATCAGAGACCGTAATTCCCCAGCGGTTTAACAAAATGACTGAATATTAATTCTTATTTATGGACATGATTATTTTGAGATCCCACTGACTGGCATCTTAGAAAAAGGTGGTTTGCTTTGAGTAAGTTTTTGTTTTTGGGTATACATTTTGGATAGATTTCAAAATATTTTGAGTATAAAGTTTTGTCATATAGTATTAATGATTTTGTATGTATGCATCTATGTATGTTTCATTTTATGTTACATTTCATTTAACCTGTAAACTGGATACTAAACAGCTTCTGAATTCTTTTTTCTTGGCAGCCTTTAGAGACTGATTCTACATAAACACATATTTTAAAAAAGCATTTCTTTTACACATCGTGGTGCTTTTTTATTCAGTTAAATGTATATTTCTATTTAAGTGAAAGGGATACGGTTCTTACATATTTATCATTATGATTGGTTTCTTCTATCAAGAATATTTTTTAAATTTATGTACAGATGTGTATTGTCTGAAATTGCTGTCATTTCTTTTGTTGTATTGAGTACTGTTTGTGTTAAGCAAAATTATCACTGCTCAAGATGACTTTACTGTACGATTCCCTAAATGTAGACTTTAATTTTTTTCCCCCGAGTAACTTGAAAATAGTGGAATAGCATGTTGTGCACGTGCATGAGAACTCAAGGCAATCGACTTAAAAAATCTGAAGCATTTAAAAAGGAAATTGGTTTATTTATTGTTGCAACTTTAAGTAGTTGGATTTAGAACATTAAACTGACTAGCGCATACATTTTAAAAGCAAGAAAAAACTTGTTGAATTGTTTAAGGAAAGGTAAAAGACTTAGGTCATTGCATTGTACCCTCACACCTGATGTTTTTTCTAAGTACGGCTTTCTGTTTTCTGACTCGTTGTAATAAACTTATGGCAGCATTTCATCACAAACTACTTAAAAAAAAAAAAAACAATTTTTTCTTAGAAGAGCTTGCAAGTTGCGCAACGTCTATTCAAAATAATTTGAGATAAATCATCTTTGTTGTAATTTACACCTAAATGGGGAGAAGGATTCTATGGAACAGGGATATTGGAGCATTAGTTTGATTTGTCGCTCTTTGTTGGGGTGTTTTTACAGGATGCCTCCTGCCACTTGCATCAGTATCTTTATTTTGAATAGTTTTTTTTTTCCTGCTCTCAACTTGAATATGTCTGAACTTTTCAGAAGGTTACTCACACTATACGTCATTTAAATGGAACCATGCAAGTGGAATGAGCACATTTTTAGGGTAAAAGAATGTTTGGACCATTTTGATGTGGTAAAATGATGCTGTTTAGTTATGAGGGCTACTTAAGATATTTCAGGGAATCAAACAAAAATCTATATGTACTATTTTGTCCAACTATTGCCCTTAAATGTTCTGTACTACTAAAAAGGTGTAAACAGATGAATTTACCTTCATCAAATTATTGGTGTTAGTTTGTCTTAAATGGAACTCTACTTCCGAGTTCCTTTTTGCTTTTTATATCATTCTTCCATCGTCCTTAAAAACCCAGGATGTTATTTAAACTCTGTTAGTGAGCATTCTGATTGAATGAATGTTTGTGGCAAATTGTAAATAAATATACCTTTTGGCAGGTGTAGACATGATTTTAGCTGCTATATCAAAATGTTTCCATTTTGGTATTCAGTCTTAAAAGATTGTCAGTGAGGAAGTCAGCACAAGTAAAAGGAAACAAATCTAATCATGTTTCACGATAAGTAGCTTGTAAACTGTGGAATTGTACGTCTTAATTTGTCAACAAAGAATAAATAAAGATCATGAAATAAAATTATGGCATTTAGAAGTAATAGAACTGAAGTGCAAAAATGCATTTAAAGTCCAGCTAATTCTAAACAAAATATATTGTAGGATATTGTCTGTAGTTTAAATTGGTATATCTGTAGTTTAAATTGGTATAGGCCAAAATACCTACATGTTGTACAATTCATTATCCACACACTCAGTTTGTTTTTTTCCTGTATTAATTGAAGTTGATTTCACTGTGTAATTGTAACATTATAAAACTTTTTTCCATTTATAGGTCAAATACACACATTATACTAATGGTGTTTTTGTGTGATTCTTAGTAAACTCATTCTGAAGTAAAAAAAAAAAAAACATGTATTATCTGTGCCTATCACAAGTCACTTTAAGTAAAACATATTCCTTGATTTTTATGATTGTACAATATGTTATAGTACAAACTGACCAATAAACTGCCATTTATGTCTATTACTGTTACAATTTGATTCTGATTTTCAATTACTTTGAAAGGTAAAGGTTGCTTTTGAAGTCTTTCATAATACCAGTGTGCCTACACATTCCATGAGGTAAAATATCAACAAATTATGATATATCAAGTATGATAATATTTGACTGAAATCAAGACCTTGGCCCTTTGCAAGGACCTGTGAGTGTGTCATAATGATTAAAATATCATGAATAAAAGGGGACCTTACTATAATTGAATTTTATATGCACTTTTAATGGTATATTTGTTTAAATATATCAATATAACATGTATTTGGCAGGTGGCTTTATATAATGAAATCTGAAACAATTTGGCCATTTCCTCAGTCAGTGCATCTACTTATGATGATCTTTATTGCTTTTCTTTTGTATCCATCAAGCATGTTAATGATGTGTTGAAATTTTACAAAACTATATATAAGCAGGTGATTTATTAGCAACGTCACCCTAATACTTAATGAGGTGCTGCAAACATTCCTTAGAGATTCTGGCCATGTTGCCATTATCGAAACACTTAACTGCTGCACATTCATGCTGAAAATTTGCCCTTCTACCATATCCCAAAGGTGCTCTGTTGGGCTTCAATCTGGTGACCACCACCCGAAGCATGAACTCTTGGAAGAAGGTAGACTGGGTCTATGGATGCACTCTGCCAGATTGCCAGCTTACCATATGCATGCTGCAGCAGAAGCTGAGAATCAGGTGATCTTTACAACTGCCCAATGCAGCCTTAACTTTCTGGTTTTGGCTGACAGGAGTGGAACCTGACGTGGTCTTCTGCTGTTGCGGCCCATCTACCTCAAGGTTTGATGTGCTGTGCATTCTGAGATGTTTTTCTGCTCACCGCAGTTGTACAGAGTAGTTGTCCATAGCCTTCCTGTCAGCTCGAACCACCCTGGCCATTGTCTGCAGACCTCTCTCAACAAGGTGGGTCCACCCACAGAACTGTCACCCACTGGACATTTTTCGTTTTTTTTTCCACAACATTCTTTGTAAGCTCCAGAAACCGATGTGTGTGAAAATTCCATATCAGCTGTTTATGAAATACTAACTGCACAATATGCTACCAAGACCCATGCTACTGTCAAAATCACTGAAATCACATTTTCCACATTGTGATGTTTGAGTTGGTCATTAACTAAAGCTCTTCACCCTTATCTGCATGATTTCATGTATTGAGATGCTGCCACATGATTGGCTGATTAAACGTTTGCATAAATATGATGACGCCGCGGGGTCTGTCGGCAGGACCAATTGTGCACTTTACCGACATGCCTTGCATGGCACCGCGCGACGTGTAAATATGTGCATTATATGTGGCAACCACCTGACAAGAAAAATGCAAAACAAACTAATGTGCATTAATTAAGATTGAAAAATCGAGTGATCAGTTATTGCGTTAAAGAGTCATTCACAAACATCAGAATAGTTTTTTAAAAGTATAGTAAAATAAACTACCACTTATGCGCATTACATAATTGAACCGTCGGTTTGACTACCACAAGAGAAACGACGAAAATCATATACCGTTAGTAAGAGCTGATTTAAGAGCAGTCCCGCCTACTTTCATGTCTGTGAGGGTTGGTGCTAGTTCTAAACTAAGGATACATGTAGGATCGGGAGCATGCAGTAATACATATTACGTTGGTAAGACACGCTCTTACAGCCGGAATTGTCTTTAGTCCTTTGGGAATCGTGTCAATTGTGTAAGATATGATTAATGTGTAACACCGGTGAATTATATAATGCTCATTCAAATGCCTTGTGTGGCGGAGTAATGGCGGGCTTTGCGCAACGTGGAGAATAGGTGTTGTCTGATTTTAGCCATGAAGGTGTCTTAATTCGATTATTCGGACGAAGCCGAAGGGAGAAGTAGGGAGGATAATCTAAAACGTTTTACTAGTCATTAGTGAAAATGCATGTCATACATAAAGACTATGCATATGCACTGAACACACTGACTTAACCAAATTTAGAATGCAATCGATGTTTAATTATACTATCTAGAAATCGATTGCATTTTTTATAGAGCTGTTCGCAGTCTACTGCAAACATGTTGCAGAAATGTAAGCATACAATTACAATAGTTGAAAACGACGTGTAGTACAGTATGCCTTATTGTTGAGAACCATTAGGCATTAAAGCGAAACGCATTTATTTAGTGAAATGTCCCTTTCTTGGGTATATACTGAAACTGTGGGTCCGATTTAGAGAGTTTGTTGTTGCGTGACATGCCAGTTTTTTTTTTTTTTTTTTTTAGTAAATCTAGTTCAATTTCTGTAGCGTAACTCAACGAGAATTATCAAAGTCTCTTATAAGCACGACTCAGCCCGCGAAGCTGGGTGAGACTTTTGAACAGGAACTGTGATGAAATTACTAGATTAGTGTAATTTATTTTTAACAACAATCTTTACAAAGTTTGTAATTTCTGAAGAACTTGTGTTGTTTAAAGCATTTTGTTGTACGCGTGTTTTACGTTTGATTCTCCTGTTAATGGAACATCTTTAGTAGTTTTTAGGTACGAATGACTGTTACAGGGGAAAAAAACAGCAGTAGTTTGCTATAATTGTAATTTAATCAATATAATTTGCGAGTTCGAAATACTTAAAGAAATTTGCCTCGAGACGTTAAGTTCCATTTTGGTACTTTACATCACAGTCAGACTCAAGTGGAAACAAACCTCTGGCACCAAACCAATTGGGGGTCTTTTCTCGGCGAGCTGTTCTTGGCGTTACCCGCGACGTACCAGCTCCGCGAGCTTTCCGCCAGCCGTTCGGCGGACCAATCAGAGCGCAGGATTGTAAAAACTGCCTATTTGCCGCAAAGCTGAAACTGCTGCAAAAGTGCTGCTTTAAAGGCGCAGCTCCAATTCAGTTTATCTTTGCCAGAAGTATTGACAATTAATACCTTGCCGTCATTTTTGCAAAGGTATATATTTTGTCTTTCCAAGGTAATAAGTAAGTGTATCTTAATCTTTATTGGTGACATTAAAATTAAACATATCTAATGACAAATGCAGTATTTTGAAAGGGCTACATGTCTACCTCCGTGTTGCCAAATAACGTTTTCCTAGCTGTCGTGCTAACTAACGTTTACTTGTGGTTCTCCAAAACTAGCTTTTCACTTCGACTTAACACAAAGAAAATAGTGATAGCAAATTGTTAGAAGGGTGATGAATTGATAATAATTCAGTTCCAAATGAACTAAGTTTCGTTTTGTGATTTACATATAGCTTATTACAAACCGACTTCTAGCTAGGGGCCTGTGCAAGGACTGGCATTTTCTATTAATTTGTCCCAGCAATTGCACAATAGTAACCGAATGTTAGAGGTTTTTTTTTCTTCCCCAAACATTTTATGTTTTTCACCCCAGGGTAATAGACGTACTGTAATGTTCACTGTTTTGCCACATGGATTAGAAAGTATTTTAAATGTGTATTTTTTTTCAGCATCTCATGTTTATGAATTCCTTTTAAATTTACACGTACAACTTTGCACCATTATAAACCCTTATGAATGTTCAGGTGTTTTAGACAAATCTCAGTGAAACTTTGTGCCCACAAACCAACCATGAATTGTCATGTTCCAGTTTAGTTAACGTACAAGGATGTGATGTACAGCAACCCACTCCAGAGATTATTTTGCTATCCCTGTCTGAGAGAAAGAGACGGGACAGGAATTTAAGTATATTGGTGGACCCAAGTTTACTGGAACTTTCTACAACCCAAGTGAAGGATTTCTACAGCAGAGTGATTCGTAAGCATTCCATCGGATTTCTGGGTATCGAATGTTAGCAAACAAGAAAAAATGGATGGTTTGTCACTGAAGGCTAAGGAATCAGTGAGTGGAAGAATGGATAAATCAGAAGAGGTCAAGATAGGAGTGGATACTGAGGAAAGGCAACTTGGATCTACAGGGGGATTAGTGAAGCTTCCTGAATGTCAGTCAGATACGCCTTGGACTAGAGAAGAGGCGGAGAATGAACCCAAGATAACAAATGAGACTTCAGCTTTCAAAGCGGCCCCAAAAGATGCTGAAAGCAGAAAGCTGCTGGACCACAGGCAGGAGCAGCTCAGGAAAGATTCCTTCCCACTGAGTGAGATTCACACAGCAGAGTCTAATGCTGAGGAACAGCAGATGAAGAAACAGTTTGGGGAGGTTACAGCAGAGGGCAGCATTGAGCCACAGCCAAGCAAAGTCAAGCCAGGAAGGGCAACTGAAGGTATGAAGATCCAAGCTGCTTATCTTAATTTTATTTTGAAAGGGGGCTTTTTTTAAATGGCCTAATAGTTTTTGGGTTGAGCACTTATTTTGAATTTTTTTTTTTTTAGCTAAGGATCTTCCTGCTGCCTGTAGTCCAACTGAAAACGCAACCGCGTCTGAAGAAGTACAAGAAAAGCTGGTAAGGGTTTTATTTTCTGTCTTTGATTTGTTATTGAAGTGAATTATCTGCATTAGGGGTAACTGCTGTTTCGGTTAGGAGAGTCGGAGAGTTCAGCGTTTGAGGAGAATGGAGTTGAGAAGAGCATCACAGAAATCTTCAGATGGAGGTAAATAGCTGCTGAAGAAAGCAGATCATTAGCAGGACACTTTTGTGGCGATTGTGGAAAATCTGTTTTCACTTATGATCATGGCTCCATTATTATTCTGCAATTGCAGTTTATCATGCATCAGGTGTATCATCGCTCAAAAACCTAACTGTTCTGCAGACCGGCTGTCTGACGATGACTCTGACACCATGGTGGACGATCCCAGTGATGTGGATTTCGTCCCACGTGCTAAACGTCGCTCCACCCGACTACCGTTACGGAGTCAGAGGACATGCGTGGCCTTCCCAGCAGTCAGCCAGCCCAGTCTCACTACCCCTGCTGGCCACGTTACTATTCCCAAAATCCAGCAGCCGTCCTCCCAGAAGCTGAAACCCTCTCCTTTCCTGCCACATTGCTCACCCCGCCAGTCTGTAAAGATGCACTGTGCTAACTGCTACAACGCCTTGCAGAAGGGCCAGACGGCCTACCAGCGCAAAGGCATGCCCCAGCTGTTCTGCTCTTCTGCCTGTCTTGTTGCCTTTACTGGGAGACCACATAGAAAAAACCCCTGTGTCTATTGTAAAAGGTAAACCTTGGTATTTTATATTGTTTAAGAATGTTTTAGCATCAGTTCATGTGTATTGTGGTGTTTCTCATTTTTTAATGTAGACTTTCTGATTTACCCCATGCAGGGATATCGGGACTGTAAAGGAGACAGTTTTTGCCCAGAATGGACCTTCGAATTCTTTCCAGGAGTTCTGTAACAATGTCTGCCTATCCCATTATGAGGCCCAGAGCCAGAGGTGCTCTGCACTTGTAACTGAGCTGTCTGGTCCGCGATGCAGCATGTGCCACCTAGTGGGAGAGGTGAGGAAGTGCGGCCTTTCACGTCAGACTTTGCTTAGGATTTGCTGGTACACCCTGCGATCCTCAGTGTTGTTCTGGCTTCTTGCTTCCTTGTGTCCTTCTCATTTGGTGTAAAGTGCTAGATTAAGGAATTTAAGTTCACTTTCTTGTTTCATCCAAAACACAGCATTTTAGTTTTGGGGTTGAGCCCCTAAAGAAAGCTTCTCAGATGTGATATTTTTTCTTCTCTTCCTATTGGATGGTTTGCTCCTATATTGACTCACCACTCTACCAAAACATTTCAGTGTGTGCCATGAAGCCATGTCGCATCTTGTCCTTTTCTCCCACACGACACACACAGGGAGGTATTTGCACCTTCTCTGACTTCTGACGTTTGACCAGAAGGCTTGCTGTGCATCTGATTCAAAGGCTTCAATTAGTTAATTGTTTACATCAAACATTCACATTTAAATAATGTGTTTACTGGGAAAAACCTGGCACAAAGTAACCCTTTTCTTCTCCATGATCATCTGTTAGTCATTATGGCATCTGTACAATAAACCTTATTACAAATAAGTAAGCAGTTTTAATGACAAGCTCTGGAAAGCCACACAATGATAGAACTGAGGTATACATTCTTTATAGGAAGCTTTCTGGTGTCGAGATTAGAGTGTAGATTTAGCAATGTGCTGTATATGCCCCATGAAAGACTGCGTTTTTGTTTTTATTGTGTTTTGATAGTTTTAATCTAGAAAATTCCATGGATATCTGTGTTTGGCCGTCATCCGATTTTCATGCTGTGACGAAAACGAATTTGAATTTTTCAGGCCTGACAAGCTGGCTTCAGTGTCATTTAATTTTTGAGAATTGTAATCGTAATGAAATACATAAATAATAACATTCAGTGTCGCTGCTGATCGTTCCCAGATCCTTCATGAGGTCAGCAGTGGGAACATGGTACATCACCTCTGCAGCGACGCCTGCTTCAACCACTTCCGGGCGACCAAGGGCCTGAAGACCAGCTGCTGTGACAGCTGTGGCCTCTACATCTACGGCAGGACCTCCCGTGTTGAGTACCTCCTCCATGAGGGCCAGCAAAGGCGCTTCTGTGATGCCACATGCCTGGCTCAATTCAAAAAGGTCACTTGTCTTTTATTTTTTAATCATTGGCAATGTTGTAAATCTGAGTTCACATGATTTGGAATTTTATTTCTAGCGGTTTACTTCCTGACATGTTGAATTGAACTTGTATAGGTACACATTTAGAAATGTTCTGTAGTCATAATTTTCAGAATAGATTTTGACTCATTTTAATAAATATGAATGGATACTAATGAAATTGTTAAATGATACTTAATAGGGGATACCCTATTCAGTCAGAATAGTTGCACATATTATGGAATGCATAACTCTTCTCATAGATGAATCTCAAGGGTTTTTTTAAAAGTTGGGTTTCACTTGTTTTAATAGTACTATTTGCCTTAAATTCACATTTTTGAAGATATGTATCTCATAAAATTGACAATTGTACAGAGAAGTGGCATATAAATGTATTGTAAGAAGCTTATCAAACAGTTTTAGTAGGGCTTGGCTATTGTGACCAAAAATCATATCTCTGTATATTTAGGCAGAGTAGTGATACACGTGATATCTATGTATATTTAGGCAGAGTAGTGATACACGTGATATCTCTGTATTTTCTATGAATTTGGATATATGCTCAATTGTAAGTAAAAGCCATATGTGAGGTCGCAAACACATCATTATTTATTGTTAAGTGAAAAGCAAATACAGGGTTTCCTTCCCTGTTTGCAAATGTGCATCTATTCAGTATAGAGAGAGATTTATTCCAAGCAGAAGGCTCAAAACTTTTTTTTTTTCCCCCACCCCTCAATTTCTGACATTTGTTCTGAAAATATTTCCCTGCTTTTCCCCTGCATCAGCTTCCCCGTGCAGCTCTGAATGGTTTGATTTTTAGCTGTGGATTGTGTGCGACGTCATGACTGAACCTCTCGCAGTCAAAGAAATATTAGCATGGTATTATCTTGTCCTGTACCTCATTTGAAAGTGTATTGATATACAGTAAAAATTCGTTACACCACCCCGCCTCAAGTTTTACGCTCAATGATGGTGTGGCGTCATTGCGGTCAAACTACAGCGTACAGGCATCGTTTCTGCTCTCTAATAATGGTTTCTTGCACTGCAGAAAAACACAAAAGTGCTCCCATGCCAGTGGTGCAAGACCTTAAGTAAAAATTTTGACATGCTGTGCCGTGGGGACGTCCGTGGAAAGGCGCTGCTCTTCTGCTCCTTGTGCTGCATCACATCTCATAAAGTGAAAACGTCTGGCGAGACAGGTACCTCCTAGCTTTCCCTGTCCGGCTCGTCCCCACGTTGCCATTTGTCACCCATGATGTCACTCTGTTCCCTCTTCCCTAGTCCCCATGCAGCCTTGCAGCTTCTGCCTGCGTGAGCTCGCTGAACCTGCCTATTACTACACAGCCAACAGAGTTATTTACCAGTTTTGCAGTCCCAGCTGCTGGACTAAATTTCAGGTAGGAAAGTTATCTGCTATGTGACCATAAGGAACAGCAAGGTTTTTTTTTTTTCTTTTTTTTCTTTTTAGTAGAGTGGAATCGAAATAGGGGTGTAAATCATTGGCCCCAAGGCAATTCTTTTTAATTACGATTATTGAGGGAACATTACGATCTTGCGATTTATTGAGGGAACATTTCTATCACGATTAGATTTGATTATTTTGACAACTTTAAATTTGGGCCTTTTTCTTTAACTTTTAAAAAAAAAAAAAAAAAATGTAAAACATCATGGGAACTTCATGAAAGAGAGAGTAGAATTTGTTCTTTTTTTTTGTTATTAATCAGTGAGCGTAAGCTGGTGTAAGTTGTCAAAAGGCCCGCTACTGAACTGTGCAGAAAAATAAAAACAGTCTGGTGGTGAAACCTGTCGAGCTTTCTGGCATGGATTAGCAAATTGACATTGCATCGTTTTCAACGGAAGAAAAAAAACAAAAGATCGATCTCTGGGCCAGATTTAATAATGCACTATAAACATGTTTCGGAAAGGTACTTTGAGGCCTCCTCTAAATGCTGCCACCTCCATTATTTGTTAACTAGTTAGCTATGTAAAAAGTAATAACTTTGCTATGCTACAAAAGAGAGCCATCTCCCAAAAGCACGATAACTCTCAGAGCGTCGGGTCATGCTTCCACCTTCCCCTGCCGTCCTGCGTTTTGGAAATTTGCATGCCGGTGCTGTTTACCTGCAGCACATGGAACGTCTTTAATTCGGCCTCAAAAAACGATTCTGATGTTACAGATCAGTGCAGTTAAATCGCAGTCTGAATAATTGATTTATCCTGTGATGCATATCTCGAGTTAACTGTGAGTTTTTGTCTTTCCTATGATTTGCCTAAAATTTATAAGCTGTGTCACTCTGTGTGTGACATGCTTTAAGTTTCTCACATCCATGCTTGCACACATTTCACACTTTGTAGGGAGCTTTGCAGAGCCACAGTGCTTTATACATTTGTATATAAGTAAACAATTATGGCCCTGTTGGATCACAATTGGACAACCAAGATGCATCAGCATTTACACCTACACTCACTTAAAGGATTATTAGGAACACCTGTTCAATTTCTCACTAATGCAATTATCTAATCAACCAATCACATGGCAGTTGCTTCAATG
>JABFEA020000041.1:4553537-4563949 GCA_019775915.2 Cyphomyrus plagiostoma | reverse complement strand
AAAGAATGCTTTCAGCACCTTGTTGAATCAATGCCACGTAGAATTAAGGCAGTTCTGAAGGCGAAAGGGAGTCAAACTCCATATTAGTATGGTGTTCCTAATAATCCTTTAGGTGAGTGTACATCTGTTTATCTATCTGTTTCTCCATCTTGTTTCTACAAGGTGTCCAGCTGACCACTTATGTTCAGGTTTCGCTACTGCCTAAGTCATTTCTCCTAGAATGTCAGATGGCCCCGCACTCATTGTGATGTCCTTGTTGGGGATGCATGCAGACACATTAGTATTCACAGTACAGAAGATGCTTGGTCAAATGCTTCCCAGACGATTTCAGAAAGTGGTTTGAGTAATCTGATCATAGCGTGTCTTGGTGGTCGTCTATCTTTCTATATAGCATTGTCCACTCGTGATCCCATCACTCAAGGTGTACGTGTAAACAGAGCCTGTCAATATCACGTCTGTAATGATGGCCTGATGACCCATAACTTGTCCAGAACTGGCACAGAATTTTCAAGGTGGCATTTAGCAAATTGTTTAACTACCAATATGTAAGTGAAAATTCCCTCTGCCTTGGCAAATGATTTTCTTGTATATCCTCTATTTTGAAAGATCTACTGAAGAATATGACCACTACAGGGAGGTAAACTTTTATAAGGAGTTTAAAAGTGATTAATAAAAAAAGAACAGTTAATGTATAATGTTGGCTGTTGACTGTAAAGCAGAAGAATGCTTGTTAAAATGTATACCTTAAATGGTTGCAGTGCAGCCCATTAAGATGTATAATAAAGCATCTCTGTGTGTGCATTATAATGCTTTTTACGAGATGCCTTTGTTTGAAGAAATTCTGTTGACGGGTTTTTGTTTTTGTTTGTAGAAAAATACCCCAGATGGCGACATTCATCTGAGCTGCCATTCTTGCCACAATATGTTTAATGGAAAACCAGAAATATTAGATTGGCAGGTAATGCTGTTTCTCTGTTGATTTGTGAATATGCTGTTTGAAACCACGGCGCACTACCTGCCACATGGTGCCCAGTAAATTTGATTCAGCTACTTTGTCAAGTAATAATCAAGTGGCTACAGCAGTTGCTTTTTAAAGCAGACACAAAAGTCATGCAATTCCAGTTACATACTATTGTAATAATTCTTTTTAACACAGACAAAATGCTAATTTTGCATTGTACGGTGTTCCAAAATGGCATCAGTGAGGTTATCACTCTTTCGCAAAAGAACTAATGGTTTGTGAACCTGTGTTGTCATAGCAGCTAGGTAAACTTTGTCACTCCAATTATAGTGTACTAACTAGCTGCTACTTCGAGTTGGATGGCAAATAAATGACAGATGAAATTTGCTTTACTGAACTGAAATGCAAATGTTTGTGCTTTTTCCACTGAACTTCATCAATATAATTTTTTTTTGTACTATTATGTACAACTTTTCAATTTTTTTTCCTGAATTTGTAACTTTTTTTGAGACACTGATGGTATTGTTTCAGAGGCAGGCTGTTTGTATAATCGATTGACAGTGAACACATTTGCAAATCCAACTCTGAAGTACTGATGTTCCCAAAAAGTACCTCAAGTGTTTTGGTATTTTTAGAACTGGTACTGAACCAGAAGTCAATGGAAGAGGGAAAGTACTTGATTTTATTTTGCAACCAAGTAATAGATCCACTTGGAAAGAGTGAAATATTTTTGAGTCTTAGTCTTTCAAACTAGTTAAATGATGTGTTGTGGCTTTATTTTGGTTGAAGGACTCAATCTTCCAGTTCTGCTGTAAGGAATGCTGTGAAGATTATAAGCGGCTGCATGGGGTGGTGTCCGTCTGTGAGCATTGCAAGCAGGAGAAGCTTCTCTATGAGAAGATCAAGTTCTCTGGTGTAGAGAAGAATTTCTGCAGTGAAGGTCGGTGTGTTACTGCATTAAGTACTCTCTATCATCAGCTCAGTCTTATTAGGAAAATAAGGGGTTCAATTAAAACCTTCACGCACTGCATGTTGGGTTGTTCATGTAATATTGGTATGTTTGTGTTTCCTAATCCATTGACCTTTTTCCATAAAGGCTGTATCTTGCTGTACAAACAAGACTTCACCAAAAACTTGGGCCTGTGCTGCATTACCTGCACATACTGCTCTCAGACCTGCACTAGAGCAGTTACTGAAGAGATGGACGGCAACACATGGGACTTCTGCAGTGAGGACTGCAAGAGCAAGTACCTGTTGTGGTACCTAAAGGTGTAGAGCTGTCCTTAATTCCTGAGAATAGTGTAATTGATTCTTAATCCCCAGCATCATACCATGATGTGCTTCTTTCCTCTTTTTGTAGTTAAATTAAGAAATTCTTTCTTTTTTTCCCTGTAATTAGACATTGGTTTCTTGGATATCTCTCGCAATTTGACATTTTTATCTATATTCCGCGGATGGAGAGAAATGTACTTGCTTTGAATGTGATGTATCAGCATAAGTAGTGTGTGTTGTTTCTGGTCTTGTATACAGTGCATGCTAATTCTCTGCTATTCCACCTCTGTACAGGTAGCCAGATGCCATGCCTGCAAGCGACAAGGGAAACTTCTAGAGACCATCCATTGGCGTGGGGAGATCAAGCACTATTGTGACCAGAAGTGTTTGCTGCGGTTCTATAGCCAGCAGAACCAACCCAACCTAGACACCCAGCAGGGCCCAGAGAGCCTGCTGAACAGTACGTTAATCATTGCACCCGTGTGATCCAGCTGTCACCCTTTTATTGCCTTGTGAAATTTCCAACTACTCAACTCCTCACGGCAAACTGCACACTTGATGTGACCCCAATTCATGCAGTTTCAGATAAACTCTGCCATGGGCTTTGGTCATGTTCCAGCTGAGAAGATTAAAAGTTCTTGTTGAGCTTTTCGTCTTTTGTTGAATTGCTAAAATGTGTGCCTTGTGCGTGTTTTTTTTTTTTTTCCACTGCAAATATAGATTGAGGAAAACCTCTGCAGTAAAGTTTCTCTGGAACAGCCTTCAATGCTTCCTCAGTATCATGGAACATTTTAAAGTCCCGCGGGGTTTGTAAAGTGCTCACATGTGTTATCGTCTCTCTAATTGGCTGTTAATTCTGTTCATTTTCTGGAGTTTCAGGTCAGTCCCCAGAATCTAAGTCACCCCCTGCTGCTGTGAAGAAAAGTGAAGTGAGTTGTTTTCATTTTTATTGAACTTTTGTCTTCTAAACTCCCAAATTTATTGACTTTTGGTGATATGCTTACTCTGCAGATGAGATGTTTTAGACTTATCGTAAAGATCATATATATTAAATATTTATACAACTTCTTACCTGACTGTAAAATGATAATTTTGCATCGATACTGAACTTTGAGACCTAGTAAAATGAGCAAAATATCACTGTTTAACCATTTTCAACGACTGCAGTTGTAAACACTAGTCTAGGGAACTTTTTACACGTGAAAATACTAGTGTTTACAAATGCAGTATTCTTATGTAACTGTTATATATTTTTTTTTTGGGGGGGGAATCATTAAATGTTAAAACTGAATTTTAACAAGGATATTAATTCTTTTTTTTTTTTTTTTTTTTTTTTTGATTAATGCTAGTTAAGCTTCTATCAGATTTTACATTTCCTTAAACAATTTATCGGTGTTGGCAAACTTACACAACATAAATACTGTCTGGCCCATGTTTTTTTTTTAAAAAAAAAAGAATAACCCTGCAAGTGTCACATGATGGGAAGGTGTGCAGGCCGTGGATGCGAGATGCTGACGATGCGAGATGTTTTGTAGCCCACAGGGAGACGGCACACCGCTCAGCCCCCTCGTCCGCCTTCCTCACCCCCTCCTGCTGGGACTCTGCTTAACAAAAACAAGGCTTCCTTATGCCGGCCCATGACGCAGGACCGGGCCACAACCTGCAGTCCGGAAGTAAAGTCACAGGGCTGCCAGACGGGTAACTTCCCAGAGCTATAATCAGCTTCTCCATCATTTTATCTCACCAAACTCCCATAGCTTCTGTGAACTTTTCCCGCTGAGACTGTTTATTTCAGGTGTAAGTGCCGTAGTTCTTCTTGCCTGTAACTTTTGTGCCTTGCTCTGTTTCAGATGACATACCAATGGCTCCACCTTTTGTGCTGCCGATTCCCATGCCGGTGTACATCCCACTTCCACTGCACATGTACTGTCGCTATGCCCCAGTGCCCCTCACACTGCCTCTACCGGTAAGGCCCTGCACAGGCCTCTCATATGACTTATTTTTTCCCCCCCGTTTCATTGTTGTAGGGGATAGTAGTGGTATTCTCTGATATTCGTACAGTGATCATTTTGCCTTTCGTCTCTACTGCCTCAGGTTCCCGTGCCCATGTTTTTCCCCACTACACTTGAAAATGCAGATAAGATAGTGGAGGCCATCGACGAAATAAAAATGAAGATCCCATCTAACCCATTGGAGGCTGACCTCCTGGCCGTGGCTGAGATGATCGCTGAGGCCTCAGAAATTGGCAAAGCCTCCTCAGATCTCTGTGGTAATGGTTCAGTCTCAACCACAGTCAATTAAAATTTAGGAAGTATTTTAAGTGCATAATGCTTCTATTTATTTGTTTATGTGCTGATCTTTATTTAGATTTGGTCAGTAACCCGAGTGCAGAGAGCTTGCTGGAGGACTGTGACCTGTTTGGCCCAACCAGAGATGATGTGCTATCCATGGCTGTTAAGATGGCCAATGTTTTAGATGAACCAGGTCCAGACTTGAGAGATGATCTTCCTAAAGGTTCGATTCAACATAAAAAAGATGACATCATAGCAAAACATACTTTTGACTGGAAAAATGCTCTGCGAATGACATCTCACTTGCTTTTTCTTTACAGTAGCTAATGATTGGTAGATGTGTAGCCTAATTGTTTCCCCAGCAAAAGATATGATGTTTGACATGTTTTTATGGCATTGAATACCTTAAAAGAAAATGGTCCCTGAATAATACCAGAAAATTTTATTTTAATTGTGACTTAACATTAATGTCACTTAAATGTTAAACTGTCCTGCTATGCTAATAATAGTTAATACACCACTGATTGTCAGCGCTCCGTTTTGTGTTTTTGGTCTTGAAGAGGATTAGTATTGTTTTTAATTATATTAAGGTCTTTAAATCTTAAAGGTAACTAAAACTATAGCTGTAACTGCAGAAACTAGTAACCATGACGGTAAGGGAGACACTCAGGGAGCACATTATGGGATGTCCCTGCGTAGTATCAGCCAGGATGCCCTTGTATCTCCGCATTCGCTTGAAGGGTTGGTGGACTGTGTTCAGAGATGTTTGTCTGCACATCACAGTTGTATGGATGGATCTGTGATTTTTACACTTGTGCTCTTCCTGTTAGCTTTAATGAGTCTGGCCATTAATGAGTCTGGTCGTTGACTGGATAGTTTTTGTTCATCACTGGAAACATAATACAGACTCTAGTGTGCGAAAATCCCAGGAGGCCGGCTGTGTGTGAGATGACGGCGCCTCCACACCTGGCACCAACAATCACACCACGTTTAAAATCAAGCTCTTACTTGTTATGCTTCGCCGCAGTGTAACTGAATGACTGGCCCTGTCTGCATGCTATATATATTCAGTCACCATTTGGAGGAGCTCCGCTGTTTTCCTTTTAAGGAACAGGTGGACCTAATTAAAAGGCTACTGAGTATGTTGTAAGAACCCATCTGATTAAAAAAGGGATCTATAAAATTCAAGGACTAATTGTATCTGGAAAATGATCTATATGTGTTTATAAATATTAAATAATATTAATGGAATACAGTTATTTACTTGTGCTGACAACTGCATTTACTGTCCGACCGGGTAGTTGTCATGTGGTGTATAGCACAAAGAGAGTTACGCAAGTAATCATTATGTGACCAACGTAAACGTTTCCTTAACTATTGTGTTCTCCTCTAGATCTAAACCCCAGCGTTGAGTTTCTCATCGACTGTGGAATTGTCAGCCCAGACAGCGTTTGTGCAAAAACCGAGCTTCCGGTGGCTGTGAAAAAGGTATTTCGCTTCCTAGCGGCGCTTCTTCCAAATAACTTTTAGCATCAAAAGTTATGGTAATAATTAGAAATGTGCTGCTGGGTGATTCCTGGCTGTGTGACAGGGCTCGAAGCAGCTCGGCTTGTCTGAGAGCTGTTCCAAGGACCCCCCAGACGCTCGAGCCACCAGGACACGGTTAAATCACACATATGGTGTCAACGCCTGGAAGGCTTGGGCTCAAAGTAAGAACCACGCGACAGAGGAGAGAAAAAGTGAGCAACTTTGGCTGTGAAGAATGTGCCTAAGTGGTACGACTGGAGCACAGTGCAGTAATGAAGTGGTTACTCTCTTCATTCTAGAGAAGCGTTTCAAAGTAAAAGAGGACATTCTATCTTGCACGGCTGCTGAGCTGAATTATGGATTGGCACAGTTTGTCAAAGAAATCGCCAGTCCTAGTGGGGAATACTACGAGCCAGACAGTGTCTACTACCTATGTCTTGGAATTCAGCAGGTTTGTCTCGGTGACATGTGGATTTCACTTGATCTCAGTTATTTTGTGTGTCAATGTGACATTAAAATCACATTCATTTAACGGTTAACAGATTACGGACGTGTTTTAACAATTGTAACACTTTTATTTTTCCCTGTGTTGTAGTATCTTCTAGAAAATCACAGAATGGTGAACATCTTCACAGACCAGTACTATGCGAGCTTTGTTCAAGAACTAAATAAGATACTGAGCAAGTGGAAGCCAGAAGTATCTCCAGAGGGTATGAGAAATGCCAGCTCACCTTTAGAGCTTAGGCTTAACGCAGATATACACATTAGCTGCTGCTTGTGCTGAAGTAGCTCCTAATCTTAATAATTATTTAGAATCGGCTATGTGTGGTTCTGGTTCCGAAACGGTGTGATGAAGCTGTGTTTGTTTAATCCATGCCTAAATGTTAATGTCTTCTGTAGGTTTGGCCCGCTCGGATGTGGAAGAGGAGCACTTGTGGGACTGTAAGCAGTTGGGCGTCTACTCGCCCTCCGTTTTACTGAACACCCTAATGTACTTCAACACCAAGTACTTCGCCCTGAGGACTGTGGAGCAGCACATGGAGCTGTCCTTCGCCAATGTGGCTCGACGGTCCCGCACGGTCTCCATGTCGCAAGGCGTCATCAAGGTGCACAGCATCTACTACTCCCCCGGCTGCCGGCAACGAAAGACCAAAGGTGAGAGATCGGCTCTTTCTCAATGTGCGCACGTGACCATACTCGTGCACTTCTGTACCCGTTTTATGTACTCTTCCACTGCCGAAGACCAGTTCTAATACACAAGATCAAAAATACATATCAAGGATTCATTAGTTGTATCCTCACCAAATGAGATCAATCCCATAGTTCATTGCGCCCCAAGTGCGTTCCTTGGAGGCAAGTTAGACCAATCTTGCCAAGACCGCAATATATTCTTGGTACTAAGTCACCCATCAAGTTTGAAAGAGTGCTATGCTGGCAGTAACTGTGAAATTGTATAGTGCGATATATAGGATGTACATGTGTGTACGTAAGCTTATACAGTGGATGCAAAAAGTGTACCACAATAAATAGTTTCAAAACGTTTCCTGCCTTTAATGTGACCTATAACCTGTACAATTCAATAGAAAAACAAAGAAATCTGTTGGGGGGGGAAAGTTTTTTTTTTTTTTTTTTTTAACGTAAGTGTACAATGAGATGCAATGAGGCTGCATTAGTGTGCACACCCTTAAGGTGATACTTTGTAGAAGCACCATTTGATTTTAATTACAGCATTCAGACTTTTTGGGTAGGAGTCTATAAGCCATATCTTGAATAGGCAGTATTTTCCCACTCTCTTCCTTGCAAAAGCTCTCCAGATCTGTCCGATTGCCAGGGTGTCTCCTGTGCTCGGCCCTCTTCAGTCCACCCCGCAGCTTTTCAGGTGGATGTAGCTCTGGGTTCTGACTGGGCCGTTTCAAAGCTTTAATTTTCTTCTGGTGAAGCCATTCTTTTGTTGATTTGGATGCATGCTTGGGGTCGTCGTCGTGCTGAAAGGTGAAATTCCTCATCTTCAGCTTTCTTCATGACACCTGAAGGTTTTGGTATGAGATTAATTGGCATTTAAACTCTTCGTAATTCACTTCACCTTGACTGAAGCTCAAGTTCAAGCTGAAGGAAAAACAAGTCCAAAGCCTGATGCTGCCCCCACCGTGGGTATTGTGTACTTTTAGTGATGTGCAGTGCTGTTTTTGCGCCAAACATGTACAGTGTACCAGGAATGCCTGCAGCTCCTTCAATGTTGCAGTAGGCCTCTTGGCAGCCACTCTGACCAGTTTTCATCTTGTCCTTTCATCAATTTTGGAGGGACGTCCAGTTCTTGGTAACGTCACATTTTCTCCACACCTTGATGACTGTCTTCACTGTGATCCATGGGTATATCAAATGCCATGGATTTTTTTTTTGTTCATTTTTCCTGACTGATACCTTTAAGCAATGAGATCCCTTTGATGCTTTGTAAGCTCTCTGCAAGCCGTGGCTTTTGCTGTAGGATGCAACAGAGTAAATGTCAGGAAAATGCTACTAGGACAGTTGAACACCTTATGTGATGGCAAGTGTATACCCAAAAAGACGTGAAAAGGTACTTTTGACAAAATATTAGTTTACGGGTGTGCTGATTTGTTTCATTTTCAACTGAACTGTACATGTCATAGTTCACATTTAAATGTGGGAAAAGTTTTGAAATGATTCATCTTGGTCTAAGTTTTTTCACAAAAACCTGGCATTTTAACAGGGGTGTTAAATACTTTTTATATGCACTGTATCCATAAAATCTTATGTATCTCCTACGTACATCTGCAATAGGGGCAAGGTATAAATTCTCACAAAAGTTTGTATATCGTAAGAGTGCTTTATTCATACAGTCTTAGTTTGATCTTTAACACGACAAAGTTTGGAATTGCAAATTTTTTTTCTAATTATTATGCGAATTCTGTGTCATATTAAAATAAAAAATAAGCCCGAAACTTTGATTCAGTTAAATTGCATTATCGTAAGGCATTTATACATTCTTTATGTATGTATACTTTACTTTTGATTTGGAATCAACATTTCTAAATCTTGATGGCAAGTAGTACTGACTGTCAGGACAACTCAGTCACACTGTCATGATAAATAATGAACTGTCCATAAAATGTGTGGTCTTAATTGTTGGTGAGCTGGGAGAGAACTGAACGTTATGGAAAACGAAACTATATGGCTTTATACTTTTCCGGGAACATCGTTGTCATTCATTGTAACAGAATGGGGGTGGATTGCAAAATCCAGACACATCCAGGATCAGGTGGTAACAGCCTGGGAAGTGGATGTGTCTGCCTGTCAAAACGCTCCGCCTGTGAATGCAGATTCATTGGTTCAAATCCCAAGACCAACAGACTGAAGCCACCAGAGGAAGTTTCAGCAAGGCCCATCCATCCATCCAGTAACGTAACCGCTTAAGCCCTTATCCCCTAACTGCTCGGGGGTGCTGCACGCTGGCTGACCCTGTGCTGTGACCCCCAAGCTTGGCCGTCTCATGGAAGGCAAGTTGGAGTAGGCAAAATAAAAACTTCCTCACGGGGACTGATGAAAATTTTAGTGTTCTGTTCCAAACTGAGCAACCAAATGAGAATGAGAAATTGTCTGAAGTTGCGAGCTACATTGCTGATGAAGTTTATCATGAAGGTGGTGATGAACTATGGCAACTGAAGGCACAAGTTGGAAGACCCATTCTGCGTGGGAGGCTCTTTTTAGCAAGACAGAACTGCTTAACCTCAAGGCGAAATAATATGTTCTGGTGAAAATCTGGAGGTAATCCAAAGCAGCAAGATTACACCAGAGCCTAAGGAGAAGAATGCTTCAGCACTAAATGAGTGTTGACCAATAGCTTTGCCTTCAACCATAATGAAGTGTTTTGAATGGCTTTTCATGGGACACAGCAAAGAAAACCAGGTCCACAGAAGATGCTATAAGCATAAGCTTGGCATTAAACACCAGCCTGACACCTGGATGATGAAGACTCATGTAAGATTGCTCTTCATCATTTTTAGCTTTGCATTCAAAGCTTGGCAAATACGTCAACAACTGATTTAAAAGCTGTGCTGACTTGGTCTGGAAACATTACTATGTCACGAAGTCCAGGGTCCTGTTGCAGACCTCAGTCCGTCAGGTAGGGGTCATCACCCTGGCTAAAATCAGACTGAGCCCAGGAGGTCCCAAGGCTGCTGACCCTAATAGGCCTTATAGCTCCGATCAGACCCCTCCCAGTCTGGCTCTGCTAATAGGCCTTACAGCTCTCAACTCACAACACTACTGTTGCGGTGCGGGTTTTCGATCGTGCGCGCAGGGTGGACAAACAGAGATCCAGGCCGGACGCACAGGCAAACTGG
>JABFEA020000041.1:4530134-4553505 GCA_019775915.2 Cyphomyrus plagiostoma | reverse complement strand
AGGTAATCACAGAAGGTAACGAGGGGGGCGTGGCACACATAGGGCTGGAACAGGAATGGACGTCGCGGGGTGTAACAACTACGTATAAATCCACTTATTTATTGCAAATTGTCAGTGCCAAACCACCTTACCACTCTGTATGATCTTCAATCAGGTGCTTTAATGCATCTTTCAGTCATGATGTCATTTCTTAAGTCCTGTCCTGTATTACGTTTGTGTGTCGTTCATCATTTGCCCTACGACCAAGAAGAAAGAGAACTTCAGCTGAACGTGTGACTTTGTGCCGTCGTCATATTTCTGAAGCTGACAATAAACAACACTTTGACTTCGACATGGCTGAGCAAGTGACTAAGGAGGGAAAAGGAGAATTCTCCAAGCGACGTAGTCTGACTTGGAAAACCTTCCAGGGATTTGAAGGAAGTTTCCAAGCATTCTCCTCAAAACGTGACTGAGCCCGAACATTCTTCTTTGGAGGAATCCTCAAATATATTTCCGAAATATATGTGCGATGTTGGTGGACATCTGTGCAAAAAGGTGTTATGAGACAAAAAGATGCTTTTCTAACCCAGTATCATTTTGTATAATTTAAGTTACTTTAAGTAAATTGGAGTTTTTGTTTTCAGCTTGTTATGATGTGTAAAAATAAAAGTTGGAAGAAAATCCCATGTCAGTTTGTTTTAATTTTGGATTTAAAAAGGTGTGAAAGATGTTTAGCTTTGCACTGCAGTAGTAACCAGGACTATTTCAATTATCAGTTAATAAAACTGAATTAAATTATCTGAAATCTTTAACAACCTAATAATGGTTTTTAAGTTTAACAAAAATGTCCATTAAAACCACTGAAAATAACAACATTGCAGTAGCTGTTAATGTTCGTGATCAGTTCCCAGCTTCCTGCAGTGTTGCACACGAATTCTTTAAATTGTGGCTGTTTAGAGTTTTGAATATGATGTGGGCCGCAGCCATTAGGGGACATGGACAAGCTTGTGTTGTGAGGCTCTTGGGGTCTGAGTAATGCTGAATATCAGCTGAGGGATACCAGCCCCTGTACCCTTGTCATTTGTAAGAGAGACCACCTACCGAATGAAATCAGCTAGGAAATGGCACACTCTTGCTACGGTCTTCTGAGTGGGGTTGCGCTTGTTATTGCTTCTCTGGTATTCATGTGCAGGTTGTGCGATGATGGGGCACTTATGAGTAGTGACAGTTCCAAATTTGGAATATCCCCACTCTTGTTTGGCTGTTGCTAGAACCAATAGTGGCCTATATGTTGGTGAAATGCATACTGGGAATTGTATGAAGCAGTTGCTGTCCACATACAAAAACATTTATTCTTTAATGTAGATTTTTTTTTTTTTCTTTTTGATGAGCAGTATAATAAGAATTGTGGTTCTAATGTAAGGAACGTGATATTCCTTAGATTTTCTTATAAAACTTCAGTGATTTATAATCCAGAATGAACTACAGTTCAGCCTATTTTAATAGTTTCCTTAGTTCCAGCCACCCTACGTGCAGATGGTACAAAATCTGTCCAAAATGTTTATTTCTAAATGAGGGTTATTTAAGGCAGCCACTGAAATGAATCCCATGTGACTGACCACATCACGCATTTATCACTATAGCTCTTAGCGTGCTCGATTCGCTGGATCGTATCCAACCTCAGCTCCTAAACAATGGTTCCAGTCATGTGACTAGCAGCAGGTGGATGAATATGAAAGGTGGTGTTGTAGCACGTTTGCTAGCCACCTAGCCCCCCCCCGATCCAGGTTTCTTTGTAATGACTGTTCAACCGTCCCTGCTGGGAGTAAAGCAAGCCCTTTCGTGCCCCTCCCCCATTCACACATGATGCTATTCTGAGTGTGACTTAATACTATTTATACCCCCAGCATGGAGATGCTTTGAAGTGTGTCTCTCACAGCGTGAGGGCAGCGAGCTGGTGTAGGTCTGCCGCAGACTACAACAAACGGTTCCTCCGACCGCTGTGGGTATTGATGAGACCAGACACGTACGTGCTGGACTGCAGTCGATACCTAAAAAGTTACATATATTTCCCTTTTATAAATGGTATGGCGTCTAACTCTTTCCTTTCTTACTGAAATTCAAAAAATACAAGGTTTTGGCTTTAGTGATGAGTGTATTTAGCAGCTACAAGAACAAAAGAAATTAAAAAGATCTCCAATCTGATGGTAATTTTAATAAACCTGAATAGACAGCACTTACAGTGGTTTTGCCTATTGTAGAGGTCCATAATAGTGCCTGTGTGTGTTCTCTTCAGGCGCTCACACAAAGTGCAGGCGCTGCTGTGCATACCTTGCAGTGTACAAAACGCCTTTGCTTTTGTGATACTTTGACCTACTCCCATAAATACCTGGTGATATTGAATGACACTGTTTTATGATTAATTGGAAATCCAAAAATGTAATTGCATTAAAATAATTTCAAAGACAATGCCTCAATTTTTAGATTTCAAATTTTGCATTTTCAGCCACCGACATTATCGACTAATGGTGGCAGCCCTAGTTATGTATGAGATTAATAAGACATCCTAGTTTGGCCCAGAATGCATTCTCTCTTTTTAGGAGCCACTATCAGAATCCCACAAGCTTACTGGGCCTGAGCCTTTCTCAGCGCACTTGCACCTTTCCTCTGTGACACGCTGAAGGTCCAGGAGCCATTCAAACTGCTCACTTTGTATTCACTCAGAGGCTGCCTTGGGGAAGAGGAAGAGGGATGATGACATTCCAGCCAAGGAGCAACAGGAAAACAGGATGAACCCACTGCGATGTCCTGTGAAGTTCTTTGAGTTCTACCTGTCCAAGTGGTAAGTGAGGGTCAAGCAGAAGATGGCATAGTAAGTATGCGGGTGTGTGAACAGCCCTGAGCAGGGCGCGCATGTATGTGTAAATTATTTTGATACCAAAAAAGACATGGTTATCTTTAATGGTTTTTGCTATCTGCTGGAAGCTTTGTTTTGATGTCCAGTGTATTAGTGTGTTTTTTTTCTAGGCTTTTAGGAGAATATTAAGGGTGAAATTGTGTTTTTGGTTGAACAGATTTCGATTTTTTTTTTTTTTTTTTTTTTTCCTCTAAGTTTTTATATATGTATGGGAAGCTAACAAAGTGGTGTGGGGTGACAGAGTAAGAAAACACTGGGAGCAACACCGGTAGGGGTCTGGGGGCTGTTAGGTGGCGGTAAAGTATGCCAACAACATATTGTTGTGGCAGTAAAACTTTCTTGCTCACTAATTTTATCGCCATTGAGTAGCGTAACAACAAATTACTGGGACATTACTGGGCGCATCATTTGTGGGTGTCAGGGAGCTGCTGCCAATTAGCAGGAAACTTCAGGGAGCAATGGGGCGTCTGCATTGCCTCTCAGTCTCACTGGGCCGTCTGCATTGCCTCCAAGTTCAAATGCGGTCTGCGGGAAGGATCTAGTAACGCAATCTCTAATAAAGTTAGCTAGTGCCCCAGCAATCCAGAAGGAAGTATGCTAATTGATGCATCTGCATGAAGCTTAATGTCACGATCACCCAGGAATGTCTGAAAGACTGACCTGTCAGTCATGACTGAATGGTTTCTGATCACCAATTTAAACGGAAAGGGTGTTCATTCTGAGGCTTGTTACCACCATAGATTAAACTCTTCCATGTTTTAATGGCAGCATGTTGTACTGAAACAACTGAAACGTTCTCCGGCAGTTCTGGAACTGTGAGGAATCGAAGCGACCTGTTCTACCTGCAGCCTGAGAGATCCTGCATGGCGGAGAGCCCACTATGGTTCTCCGCCGTCCCCATGGACCGCGCCACTCTGGAGACCATGCTGCACCGGATCCTGGCCGTCAGGGAGGTCTACAGAGACTACACAAGCAAGGAGCATGCTATCTGAGCCTTGAAAGATGCTGGACCTCGTTTGCCGACTGCATCACCACAAACTCTGCTGTTCGTAGTCCGTGAAATTGCGGGAAGGTCTTAATTTTGAAATATTTCTTGCACGTGAAACTTCTGAAAGGTCCGTAGGTCTGCACCTTTCTGCCACACATTTCACTCTGCGCGACTTGTGGATTGTACCAAAATACAGAGAAAGCATTTATTTTAACGCTTCTCAAAATAGTTTTATGTAGGAGTATAAATGATGCCACTGTGGCATTTAGGCTTCAAGTGCTTCTGTGTTGACAGTCTTTGTTATAGAAGTTTAAAAGGTCTGAATCTTAGTTTTTGAATAACTTGAAAGCATTGTCTGCCAGTTGTAGTTACAATTACTACATCCGTTCACTTTTCTTTCTACTTTATTACATGCTCTGCAGTACTTTTGGATAAAGGCTAAATTTACCATTAAAACTTCAACACTGTATACATGTATCTATTATTAAAGTTAAAAAAAGAACCTGTGACTGAAATCTTTTTATTTCCCCCCCCCGCAGAATGTTTTTTCATGGTGCCTATTAAGGTTTAATGACTAATCCATGGTGGTGTTTGTGCTATGGTTTTATGTTTTAGTCTTGGAAGAAATAAAGGGAGAAGATATTGGCATATTAGATTTTATATTCAACGGAGACAAGTGTGATATGAAGTGTTTGTTTTGCAATGAAAAGTAGGGCAGCGCATTTGTGTTTTGCACTCACCATGTTTCTACTTTTGTTTAATCCGCTGAATGCAGTCCAGTCATTGGCATGTGTTGCCGGCAGTGAAATGCAGTGCAATGGCCAGTCCTCTTTTACGGATGTGGTGCAATTGTGTTCAGTTGCCACATTTTGCCATGTGATAAATCAATACTGTGTTGTACTGAAACTAACCCAAAGTGTACCATTTTTTCAAAATCACATTTGTACTATAAAATATAGAGGGATATATGCACTATATTAGCAAGTGGAAGAACAGCTATTTTCTGCTGAAGAGAAAAGATTAAAAATGACAACTGATATTGATGCCATGTTAATGTGGTGGGAATGCAGCATGTTCTAATTAGGGCAAATGGCTGCTACTGGGCAGTTGGGAAAGAATGAAGCATTTTCTACTTCGTGACCCACTTCGGAGTCCCTGTTTGGTTTGGCTACGGTGTCATTTCATCTTGCGCTTGTCCTGTTGTTTCTAACTCTGTCAGAATTGTTTAAGTATGTTTATGAATTTTACTAAAGTGCAGCAATAACCAGGAATCCAGCTATGTCACTTAAGTGAATCTACAACACCCAGTTTGTGTTTTAAGCATTGGTTCACATGTTACACAGGGCCGGGTGGTTTTAAACTTTGTTTATGGAAGCAGATATTCAGGAGCTTTTACCTATGAATTCTGAATCAGTATTTAGCCAAATTTTAATTATTCTGATATCAGCTACAACTGTGCTTGATCTTTAACAAGATCTTCAACATAAACTTAAATGCAACCTGACCCAACCAGTATTAAAAAGCCTAGTTTGATATGTGAGATTTCAGATTCATGGCTCGCATTATGCAGGAGGCCTCGCATACAGGAGGCCGGTTTCAAAGATTTTTTTTGTATACTTAATGATGTGAACAAGGTTAATCAGGTTAAATGTAGTTTAGTGGTTCCCGAGAACCACTTACTCATTTAACATCAGTTGGAGAAAGTTCAGAATTTTCTTTGGATGAGAAGTAATAGAAGACTAGACCACAAATTCTCTGCAAACAGCAATAGATGTTTAATTTCCCTGTATCTCCTCTGATGTGTATTTTGGCCATGTGCAATAGCAGCAGCTGTGCAGTATGTATATATTTAAACATATTTTACTATTTATGGTCTTCTTTTAGCTTTCTGAAATATATTTTCCCTCTTCCTCCCCTTTTTTTGTGTGGGGGCAGTAGTTTTGCTTCATCATTGTTCATAAACTCTGGCTTACATCCCTCTTGCTTTCTGCTCTGAGTGCTGACTTGGAAAAGCTGACTGAGATCAGTCACTCGCCACTCAGTCATTCACTGGCACCTCTTTCCCTAGGGAGCAGAAATCTCCTACCAAGCACCTGATCTTTTTTATTTTTTAATAATCATACACCAGTACACACTCCTTTGCCAATATCTCAGGGTATGTACATATTTATGTCCACGTACAACGTGCTGAGAAAAAGGTATTTGTGCTAAAGAAAAGTTTTTTTTTTTTTTTTAACATGAAGTCCCCATAGATTTGTTCCACTATAAGTATGAAAATCAAGTGTAAAATGAGTATTTCTGTTATGGCAAATGTCCCTGAAGTTGAAGTATGATCTTGGTAAAGGTAACTGGTATAAAATCTGTCTGTATGTGTATATCCAAGTAACACATGGATACACACTCACAGTGGGGGATGTTTAGTGAGTTTTCCAAGTTTTCATTAAATTCCCTGGGAACTGCACCAAATTACTACCAAATTAATGTATGTCTATCTGTATTTTTAGTTTTGTGTTTCCCTCCTTTTTTCATGCTCTGGAAATGGTGTCTTAGCTTTTTCACATATAATGAATAAAAACGTTTAGTATTAGTATTCTAATCAGTCCAGACATGTGGGCGGGGTTAGTTTTTTTGTTGATTCTGTGATGTCATCTGAGATTGTTATTCTCAACTAAAACTAAAAACTTTCGTATGTTCCAAAACAAATACCTGCATAACCAAGCTGGCCCACACATTTAGACAGCATCTGATGGAACCTGCCATTACTGAAACCACTTGGGTAGAGTTTAAATGATAAACCACATGGCTCTTTGACCACCATTCTATTCCACCCACGCTGTTAGAAATGGAGGACACGTGTTGCAGCACTACGAATCCAACGGTAGGCCATGTTCAGTCTGAAGACTAGACCACAAATTCTCTGCAGACAGCAAATAATCAAACATCTGCAGCACTCAAAGCTCTACACCAAATGCAGACCATCAGATCTTCAGATCGTCTTGCCGGCTCTTGATGCTATGTTTACTAGTGCGACTAGGCTGACGTTGGTTCTGAGCTGGTGAGTTGGGGGCGGAGCTTGAGGCCTTCTTCGCTTTCATGTCGCTCTCCTCTGGTTTACTGTTCCTCTCCATGACCAGATTATCTCGGTTCTGCTTGTAAGCCACCTTGCTGTTGTATGGGTGGTAAGGCGAGTCTTGCTCGGTGAGGGGATTGAGGCTGTACCTTGAGCCAGATTGATAAGTTCCAGGAGTAGGATGATGATTAGGGAAGTAATTGTAACTTGGCCCGTAGGGTATGACAGCTTCACTTGGTGTCTTTGAGTCTGTTTCAGAAGTCAGCTCAGCTCGCTGATAACTTAGACCCTGGCGGCACTTGGTGAAGCCCAAATGGTACATCTCCACCAGATTGAGGAGCAAGGAAATGCACGCCACTGCTAGCATGAAAAGGATGAAGATGGTCTTCTCTGTGGGCCGTGAAATATAGCAGTTTACCACATTGGGGCAAGGGAGACGGCTGCAAGTATAGAGGGGCTTCAGCTCAAATCCATACAGGAAGTACTGAGCTACGATAAAGCCCACCTCAAAGAGGGTCTTGAAGATGATGTTGAAGATGTAAGTGCGGAGGAGGACACCCTGCAAGCGGATACGGCCCTTGTCGTCTCTGATAGGTGGCTTCTTGGCCTTTCCATCCTCTATCAAGGGCTGCTTGTCGGCTTGTGGTGCTAGCTGAGCGAGGTCTTTATCTCGTTGCTTTTGCTTCTCCTCCATGCGCACCAGGTGCAGGATGTGACCCAGGTAGATGAGCGTGGGCGTGGAGACGAAAATGATCTGCAGCACCCAGAAGCGGATGTGTGAGATGGGGAAGGTCTTGTCATAGCACACATTCTGGCAACCAGGTTGTTTGGTGTCACAGGTGAAGCCCGACTGTTCGTCACCCCACACCTTCTCAGCTGCGGTGCCCAGCACCAGGATGCGGAAGATGAAGAGCACAGTCAGCCAGACCTTGCCCACCACGGTGGAGTGCTCCTGTGCACTCTCCAGCAACTTCCCAAGTAGACTCCAGTCTCCCATTTTGGCTGTTGTGCAATCTTAGTCCTACACAGAGAAACACAACCCAGCAACCTGTATTTAAGGCCAATAGGGTCTGGATCTGTAGCAGTGATCACACTGCATAGCAACAGCAAAGAAATATATCTTCAGGCATAAGTGATTCTGTCCTCACCTCCATGATATGCTCATTCTGTCTGCCTGGTTATATGTTTATCCAAAGATAATTTTTAAAATTAATATACTTATAACTCCATCTTATGTAAAGCCTTATGTGTTATTTCCCATATCTTGTTCCCAAGGAAGTCACGCCCCTAACAGTATCCAAATGGAATCCTTGTGCTTGGAAACATCTGAGTCACATGGAGATGTTACACTCCGTGCACTTCTTAGCAAAAAAGCCCTAATGAGTGGAAGAACTAATACATTTCTACAGTTTATCAATTATTTTCCATCAATTTTTTTTAAATAAACCCAGCTAAACTGTAACATGTAACGTACAATGCATTGATTCTTCCCCACATTTCAGAATTTTTCCATTTAGAAAATATTCAGATATTTATTGTAGATTTTGGATTTTGATTCAGTCAATGACTAAGTGGCATGGGCAGCCCCCTAGACTGCCATCTTCTGAGGGGGCGCTGAGTTAGCGACCATCAGCACCTAACCACCAGGTCCTGACCGTAATCCTAAGCCTAACCACCAGGGCCTGACCCTGACCTTAACCCTAACCCCCTGGCTACAGCTACACATGGGCTCCCACTGCAGCACTTTGTATAGTTATAATGAGAATCAGTGAAAACTGATGGAATATAAGATGTTTTTGTATGTTTGGCTGAATTCTACAGCACTGATATGCCACTAACAGCTGGTCATTAACAGTATTAATGTATTAATATGATATGCCTCTGTCTTGCTGGCCGCCCAGACATTTCAGGCAGCCATGGACTGCTTGTCACTACTCACACTTCCAAAAATGTACGCTGCATTTTAGGAGGCTGAGTGTCCCTAAGCTTGATGTCCGTGACCTGGAGCAGGTGACATCTGCCTCCATTGCTGGTAGAAAGAAACCTGATAATGAGGCTCATGGTCTAACTGGGTACAGCCCTCCATTGAGCTTGTGTACTGGTACATTCATCCATAAGGTGTTCATACACTAAGCCATAAACAGTCCTATTCTGGGCATGTCTACATTTCCTCAGGGAACCCAGACTAGACACTTTCCAACGCTGATGAGGACATGATATTTATGTTTTGATGTTTGTATCTTCTCACTTTCAGACATTTATTACTCACTAACAAAGATTCCTAAGGAAGGACAACATGGGGCATCATAGAATTCAGTTTTTGATATAACACGATTTTAAAATGTGCTGCAATGCGTTAGTTGCCTCACTATACATTGTTTTGAACAAAAGCACCTGTGAAATAACACATGTAATTGAAGTAAATATACTTTCAGTATTTCTTATGTAATTGTCAACTGTAGTAAAAAAACCATTTTGTGTAAGTAATTTAGAATTGGGGACTTTTGCATGAATTGACTTGATAATGCTAAGCTGGTGTCCCTGGGATGTTTTGTCTGACCATCTCTTTGCTCTCTTTGTCTTACACTTGTAGCCACTATATTCTAAGCTTTGAGTCCTATTCGGCCATTAAACATATTTGCAAGTACATATACTGATGTCTATATAACTTAGGCTTATAAATGAAAAACTGCCAGTCTTTTCCATTTATCAAATTAATTTTCACTGAATAAAATCTGTCAGCCTTAATTGCTGAGTTTTAAGATTTCTCCACAGTATATTCTAATTAATTTAATTAGCATTAATGAATACTAGTCACAGCAATTACAAAGAGGTGGCCTGTTCAGGCCAAAATCAGTTGATTCTTTGATTACAATAACACTGAAATATCTTTATTGTACTTTCATTTTTTTTTTCCAATTGTCAGTTCTTCACTTAGTCATATAGACATTTATATGGTAAAATGCACTTAATTTCTGATGTTTCTTTTTAACATCTTAGTAGATCTTTTTCACTTTACATTTAGTTTCTTTTCACCTGTAATTTTAAAACAACTCATTAAAGTGCATCATGCCTACTGGAGAAAGTAACATTCTAAAGTTGCTAAGAGTATCACGTATAATGAAGAAGACTCCAAGACCAACCTGATCAGTGCGTACATCTCCGGCAGAAACACTGTCCCAAGCTGCAGTCGTCCCACATAAGTCACTGATACATGCGACACAGTAGTTGTGCTTTACAAGCAGAGGCCCAGTCCTGGAATGGGAATGACGCCTCCCTGCTAGCACTTAAAGAATTTCACTTTTTACTTGTGCTATTCTGGCTTTGTAAAACTCTTCCCATATAGATGTGTCCAACCTGAGGATCAAATACTACCAGCAAGACTATTTAATTTTGCTTCATTCTCCTCCTGGGTTAAATTTGGCTAGAGAGGCTCCCAAAGAGAAGCAGCTCATCCACCACTGGCTTCTTATTTCTCCACACATTGTGAGTGGCAGCCAGTTCGTCCAATGGGGTGGTTCCAGTCAGGCACCAGTTCTAAATATAATTCACTTTAAGGAGAGGGGCATTTTGCTATCACAAAGGGGATAACTTGGAATTTGGCTGACTGGGAGTTGTAATGCTATGGAAAGGCTTATTTGTTTGTTTGTTTGTTTGTTTTCTGAAGAGATTCAGGTCAAGGTTGCATCTCTCACAACACAAAGCTGAGAAGCGCTGACCTCGTCGCACCATAGCACATACTCAACAGCGACCTGACTCTGTCTAGATTGTAAATATAGCACATTGTTCCAGCAATGGAAAAGCTTTCTAAAACAACAGAATGTGTAGTGTAGTATGGTAAGTATATAGATTTTTTATGTGTGTTGCATATATGAGGAATTACATCATATGGAATTTCAAAGGAATTATAATTATTAAAAAATATACTTATGCGACAAACATTTCTAGAAAATACTTATTAACATATGACAAATCAGTTCAATTTTTTGCATGCTTATTTTTGATCATTCCCATCAACTATATTTTTACACGTCAGGAACACAGAGGTTAGTAAGTGAAGAAGCACTGAGAAATGAAGATTACAATACGAGCTCCAAACAACATACAGAAAAATTAAATATCTCAAATTGTCCGCAACCGGCTTTAGGAGGAAATACTTTGCTTGGACACCTTCTATCAGTGTGGTTATTGTTTATACATACTTCACCAAATGTACACATTCTGGTTTCAGAATATTTTATTTGATATCAGGCCAGTTTAGTCATTCAGCCCATCCATAGTCCCTCTTGCCTGTATAGTCTCTATAAATGGTCACGGCAGGGCTGTGTGTCTTTCCGCCCTAAAAAGCTTGCAGGCCCCGATGCCCCAGCAGCTGTCGTTGGTCTCCTGTATTTTGGGGATGCAGCCTTGACACCTTTCAGGATCCTGTCACTGGTGACCTGGCGGCTCAGAGGTATTTCTGTAATGATGACTTTCAAAATGCATCTGGTTTTGGTGTTGGAGACTACATGCATGTCATGTGTTATACGTGTCATGATAAGCTGACTTCCTGTATGTGTATATGTATGTGTAGTACTGTTACTCTCAACATACAGCTCTGGTTATAAGTCATGTCCATATATTTGTTTTAGATTTTATTTCACATGCAGCATTTTGACAGTGCCATGATCTGAAATTCATTTCCACTCTCTCAAAAACATTCTTAATCCACACAAAAAAGTTACATGGCATTTTTCTTATATAAAATGAATTTATTCATTATGATGGAAAGTTCACCTTGAGTTGGAGCGCCTTGAGTATTCAGATAACTGAAATTGATTGTTAGTTTTATTACTATGTCAAACTAATATATATATATATATGAAATTCATTACTACAACTTACTTGGATAAATCCTTTATTAACGTGATTTTTCCCTTAATTGCATGCAGAATTCACAACAATTTTCTGATAAATATTGTAGAACAACACATACTGCATAGGTCTGTTATAGTAATATACATGTGTTACAAATACAGAACTCTTGGCTGTAATGTCTGGTAATGGGGCCACTCTGCCCTGATGACATGGCCATTCATGTGGGTTAGGGGTCTGTACCGGTGTCTGCAAGGTCATGGGTTTAATTCCATTAGCAACCTACTAATTATATCCCTGTTGGGCCCTTGAACGAAGCCCCTTAACCCCCACCTACTACCGGGATGCTGGCTGGCCTCCCACCCTGACCCCTAAACCAGCCCTCACCTCTGTGTGTAACGAGTTGGCCTCATATGGACATTATGGTATACGGGGAACAGGCCATTTACCCCTGCAGATCAATCAGGTATGATAATTATATTCTGTATGAACAGTGTGAAAGATGTTTTCTGTTATTAATATTATTGTTTAAGCTTTTCACACAGACATGTTTTATAAAAGTGAGTTTAAGCCGCCATCTTGTGGCTGTTGAAAGTATCGAGAAATAATGAAATTACGTGGCCCTTGGGGGCCGTCCATACACACGAACGCATCCATAGCAAGACTCATCTATGTCCGTGACAAAATGTTTTGATTGAGAAAAAAAACATGGGCTATATTTAAAATACCATGTCCTTTGCATTTCGATTAAAATATCTATCAGAATTCATCCTGTTGTTAGCCCTGTTATAGGGTTATGCAATTTGGGTCCAACCCCCATTGTGTAATGTGGAGTTTGCATGTTCTGTATGGGTAAAATGGAGTTTGCATGATATATCTATGTAATGTGGAGTTTGCATGTTCTCCCTGTGTGATGTGAAGTTTGCATGTTCTATCTGGGTAAAATGGAGTTTGCATGATATATCTATGTAATGTGGAGTTTGCATGTTTTACCCGTGTAATGTGGAGTTTGCATGTTCTATCTGGGTAAACTGGAGTTTGCATGATATATCTAAGTAATATGGAGTTTGCATGTTCTCCCTGTGTATTGTGGATTTCCCCCCGATCCAAACTTCTTCCAGGATAACTAGCATCTCGAAATCTGCGTATGGGTCGTGCAATTTTGCGGCCTCCCTGTCAGGGTGTACCCCATCATGGAAGAACAGAACATTTTAACAGCAGTGAAAGAGTTGTTTTTCATAGCAAGCAATACACATGTCTGTTGTTAATGATGAGCAAGCAACAACTAAATAAAATATTTGGTTCAATTATCTGGTTCAATATTATAAAAAAACATAATTGAATTGAATTGAATTGAATTTAAAAATGACATGGCATATGTGAAAGTATGTTCTGACAGTGTATTTGTTCCCGACCATACCAATACAGTTCATAAAGATTTTTTGGTAAACCACACTTTAGCCATTGGAAAGGTAACTTATACCTGAAAATAAGTAAATGAGTAATTTATATAAACCCCTTCAAATGTTGTCACTATAAGATAATATTGCTTGTTTGTCAATTGGTCATCTGACTGCAGTCAAAATATATAAAAAATATGTTTGTTGATTTTTGGTCAAAAATGCTTTAAATATATCATATTTAACTCAATATAGAACTCTGAAGTGACACAATAATAATAATAATAATAACAATAGAAGAAGAAAAAGAATAGTCCTGAAATCTGTTGAATAAAAGGTATGATTTTTCTGTCAGCTATTTTACTGCTATATTGGGGTATACAGTATGAGCTATAGATTACATGGTGAAGACAAGCGTATAATAGATATCTTTAAGTTTCTGTGCCATAATATGTATTTCTCCAAATGTTCTGCACCGTGGAAAGTTATATATCACTGAAAATATAGTTCATATAGTAATGCAGTTTAACTCTCCCCTCCCCTTTCATATAAATATTTCATCCTAAACATTGCAAAGACATTATTTGAAATATATTTGAGATCAAAGTCACAGACATAATTGATAAGCTCAACTATCAAGACCATCAGTGTAAAAGAATCAGTACATATTGCAGTTGCACCGTTTCATATTTAAAAATATTGGACAAATACACACAAACTAGTGTTTTTAGCTGCATGTTAGAAACTGACAAATGAACATTATAATAGATACCTCTGGAGCACCTTTGTATTCGAAATTTTCCACTATTAGGATAAAAATGTGTGTGTGTGTGTGTATATAATGTTTGTATATATATATATAAAAAAGCTGTTAAAGATGTATTCAGTCAATGAATTAGCTAATGGTGGGAATGAGTTGGAAGCGTGAAATGTTTAATGTGGGAGAGAAAATGCCTGATAAGTGTGTAGAATACTTTGCATTCAAAACTTGGTTAACTGTCCAAAACGTTTACAAAGTCTGGCATTAATGCCAACTCCGCCACTTATGCTGTTAGTCACCATTGTGTTTGTTTGTTTGTCCTCTAATTAACAGAGTTAATGTCCAGTCATGCCACACAAACTATTACAGTGAATGAATTGTTCATTTTGTTCACCATTTATGTACTTCTGTGGCTTCTTCCATAATTATTATCAAGTGCCATTTAATTCAACATTCCCTACGATGTCCAGGGGAAAATGTCCTTAGCACTGCTGCCTGTTTCCTTTGAAGGAAATGGCTATTGTAAGTCTTAAAATACTTGCGCATCTTTTAACGCTCTACTACATAAATCATCCACAGTTTGTTGTAAAAAATCCATGGTAATGCAAATTTTCACCATGCTCCAGTGAGACAAAAATAATGAAAAAGATTGAAAATATAGATTGATATTATCTATATTTTCAGTTTTGACTAATGAAAAATGGAAGTTAAACTTGGTTAGTCAGATGGACTAATTGTCTAATATGAGAAAAGCTTTTGCATGAACAAAGCTCCGATGGGTGAATCCTGAGCATTGCGAAAATGCCGACTGCAAGCTCTCCCTACCAAGAATATTCCCTCTGCGATGTTGAGCAGGATACACACCCCTGACACGGCAAGCATGAAGACTGTGAAGATAGTCTTCTCTGTAGGTCGGGACACGAAGCAATCCACCGTGTTAGGACAGGGGTAGGAGTCACACTTGACCAGTCGGAACATCTTATAGCCTGGGTAGATCATGTAGAATATGTACATGAAAGCGGCTTCGAAGAAAACGCGGAAGAGCAAGCTGATCATGTATGTCCACCAGAGGGCCCCGGTGATCTTGAACTTCTGGTTCTTGATCTGTTCCAGATCTTTGGGACTTCCCCGTCCAGAGATCTTAAGCATCTTCTTGTCTATGTGACGGCGGTGGGCCACATGCATGGCCACCAGAAGGGCGGGGGTCGACACCAGGATGAGCTGCAGGGCCCACAACCGGATGTGGGAGATGGGGAAGAAGTGGTCATAGCAGACGCTGTTGCAGCCCGGCTGCTCGGTGTTGCAGGTGAAGCCCGACTTCTCATCTCCCCAGGCGCTCTCTGCCGCCACGACCAGCACCAAGAGGCGGAAGAGGAAGAGGACGGAGAGCCAAATGCGGCCAATACCTGTGGAGTGCCTATTTACACCGCTTATAACGGCATAAAAGGACGCCCAATTCATTTTCGGTTCCAGGTCTGGAGAAAAAACATTTGAGAAAAAAACGTTTTAGTGACTAAGCGTAAAACGTGAAACATGAAGATCACTGCAAAGGAAGACTGCATTAAACCAACACAGTTAACGAATGTTAAATATTCCACTACTCAGTCAAAGATAACACAGCCCGATTAGCCATTCCACTGCTATCACTGCGGTTCCTAGGTAAGGTGAGCTGAGCTGAAGGTGGGTTACCAGGCTCTGCTGGAGGTGTGAGAGGCATAGGCGGCACCAGGCTGAAGAACCACGTTGACCCACCAGTATTGCATGGACATTAAGCACGATCCAACGGAGAATGCAAGCCTTCTGACACATGGCCGAGAGGCTACTTAAAAAGGCGAGGCGATGGCGCAGTGAACAGGGAGGATAACGTGACCTGCTTTGGTATAGCCAATGACAGGAGTGTTCCCGAACAACGTGGCCAGGACGCGGGGGTGGGGGGTAGGGAGTAGATGGCCAAAATCCCCAAGCTTCTGCAGTGCATCTGAAATGATCCTATTGGCCTAGCCCTAGCTGCAACCCAGTTATCGCTCAACATCAACATCCTACAGAAATCCTTCACAGAATTAACTAAGGAACAATATGGATCCATATTCTATACATACTTATATTTTTACTGAGATATGCAGACCTATGATTAGACAATTGCAATTTTTTTGTAATTTTTACAAAACATATTTTTCTTTCAAGACTGATCCAACAAAATTTGATACTATGATGGTTACCAAGTGATTGAAATGAATTTCAGCTCAGCGTTATTTGTTAAATCAATTACTGTTTTTTGCCAGAATTTTAGTGTTAAAACAGGGCAGGAGAAATTGAAATATATGTAACTGATTGCTTCTTAAATAAACATAACTGATTGCTTTGCAAATGAGTCATTGTTTGCAATACTGTTGTGGCAAGTCTTAACGATTATTAAAGATAACTACAAAACAAAAAGTATAAGTCAATGATTTCAGATACCGGATAAGTCAACAGGAACCCAAGTGTTCAGTAAAAAAAAGTAATTTACCTTCTGTTGAAGTGGTGCCCCAACACGTCGAGAAAAGGGTGGATTACAATCAGTATAGTAAGCTTTTTTACTCAATGGCTTGGTTTACTAGAACACCATGCCTTTGAAAATTGCAAATGAATTCCCTGACACTAGCCACTGCCCTGCACTGTAGCAGTCATATGCTCTTATATAACTATTTACATACAATGACGGCCTTCTCTTGGCCTAACAAGACTCTTTAGAATTCAAATCAAACGCTACGATTTCCGCCTACCCTCTGCCAAAGAAAGAATCTGTGTGGACACATAAAAGCCTTCCTCTATTATGCATTGTGCTGGACATGACAGGGGAAGTAAATGTTGCTTTTGACGTAAGCTGGAGCAGAAAAACAGAAAAGGTCCAAGTGTTCTCAACATAGTAATGAAATGTAATCAAAGTAATATCACCACTTATCAGAAATTCTTTTCCTAACCACTGGATAATATGCTCTTTTGACAATTAAATGGAACGTTTGAAAGATACAAAAGAAAGCTTAAACAAAAAAAGTATTCAGTCTAGTAATTTCCCTCAGACATCTTCAAAGTCATTCTAAATGGCAACTTCTTTTGGTAACATAATGATGAGGATCATAGGCGATACTTTGTACAGTATTTAGTATATTTTGCATTATACATTAGCTCTTATGTATTACTTATGCTCTAAAACATTCCATCCAGCCATCATCTAAGCATTTATCTTGGTCATGGTATTCTAAGATATTATTCATAATTTATTACATTTATATTTATGCTCAAATTAATTAACAAATTTATCATATTGTCATTACTTATTTTACAATAATGATTATACAAGTTACACACAAGGAGTGCAACTAGTGTACAGAATTAATTAACATGTCACCTGTAAACTAGACCAGCAAAATCAACAGTTTGCCAGTCACACAGTCAACTCTGTATTATACAAAATTGTACAGGGCATAATATTTAAGATGTACTGTGGAATTCGGAAGCTAATATATATGAGTATTTTATAACTTGAATGCAAGAGTCATAGATTTCAGCTAGAGATATGCAGCACAGTGGTGTGTGTGTCCATAATCTGCCGCTTTTGTCTTACAGGGGCAGATGACTGATCTAGTTAAGCTACATAGTCTGTAAGGCATCTTTCTGCAAGCTGTCTCCATTCTGAATACATAACTGTGTTCACTGTGGGGCTGTGTGATGCATGTGGCTGTTTTCTGAATGTGTCACAAACAATCTCAGCCAACTATTCCAGTCGTCACTTTGGTGCAGCCCCCAGTGACCTCAATCTCTTGTCTGCAGTCCATGTACTGCCCATAGTTGGCGTGCCTCATTTGCAAGCATTTAGCATAAACACAAATGACGCAAATTGAAGTGTGTTGCTGAATTTTCATAAATATGACCTCTATATTAGTACTAAACCAGGGTTTATAAATGAAATTATTACAGTGAAAACATCTATGACTTTATGTTCATGTTAAAAATGAAATGTTGCCCTTCCATTGCCCAGAAGTGCATCTATGAAAGGCAAAATGAAATTGCATATGTGAGTGAAGACAAAAAAGAAAATTCTCGATTTTGGTAAGTTTTGATTGAAATACAGCAGGCACACATGTCTCAGGGTGTGGTGGACAGTGACGCTGAATAATGCCTTGACCTGGGGGGTTTAATGGCCCCCGCTCTGCATGTGTGGAGGTTTCCTCCTGCAGTCCAAATATATAATCTTAGGAGAATCCAAATGTAAATATCTTGATACCTTTTGATTGCATAATGACATCTCCATTTTCCTTCAGAATTCCTATATGAGACACTCATCCAATAGAACTAACTGTCAGATTGCTGTATGTTCATGTACAAAAAGAAGGCTAGAAAAAGAAATCATTCTGAGGTTTAAATTACATTCTTTAATGACACACCAATTTCACATAATGAAGAGTGATCATAGACTTTGAAAATGACCTTCAGTATTTTTACTGAAGTTTCACCTTCAAAACTGAAGCAGTGCTGCATAGTGGTAGCAAAAAGAAAAGTATCTGCAGACTCTTAGGTTCAGTATTTTTAAAAATTACATTTTGTATCTTTTTCAAACTTCACAATTAATTTGTATAAGACAATGTCTGAGACTGATTTCATTTTGAGTAAAATTGCTCCAAAACTGAAGTAACGCTTCTTTGTAGGAGGAGTGTGTGGGGGCTACAGATTAAAGAGGGAGGAGCGGAGGTTAGTCAGGGGAGAGACGACTGGGCTGTATGAGGAATATATTGCTCTCCTTCCAGCAGCATCTAGTTTTTCTTCTGACACTAAAGGCTATTTACCTAACTGCCACCTCCGGCCTAAACCAGAACGTGGAGTCCTGCCATTTGCAGACATTCTCAGATGGTTGTATGAGGGATGGAGACATGATGGAGTACAGGAAGATCTCTTTCTGCGCAGTCATGTGCTGGGCAGCAGTGTTGGGGAGGCGGATGTTCTACGAGTCTGTCGCAGTCAGGGCCTCTTTCTGCGCAGTCGTGTGCTGGGCAGCAGTGTTGAGGAGGCGGATTTTATACGAGTCTGTCGCAGTCAGGGCCTCTTTCTACGCAGTCGTGTGCTGGGCGGCAGTGTTGGGGAGACGGATGTTCTACGAGTCTGTCGCAGTCAGGGCCTCTTTCTGCGCAGTCGTGTGCTGGGCGGCAGTGTTGGGGAGGCGGATGTTCTACGAGTCTGTCGCAGTCAGGGCCTCTTTCTGTGCAGTTCGCAGTGTGGGCATGTCGAAAGGTCAGCATATTGAAGGTCCAAGTCTTTTGCCAAGTCAAGTCACAAGTCATCAAATTTGTAACTTGAGTCACTCAGCGTGACTCGAGTTTCCACCTCTGCCACAATCAGTTCATAATGCTGTGAATGCATAGTTTCACAGATATATTGTTGCATTTTCTTCTGGTTTACGTGAAATCATTAAGAATAATATTTCGCCAGTCTGCACACCTCCATGGTGAATTGGTGTAGTTTTGACTCTTGGTTGGGGGATGAGTGATGTATTCATGCTTGAGTGCCAAATTAACATAAATGAATAAGAAAAAGTCTAAGCCATAAGGGGTCCAGTTTATAAAAAGTGAAAAGAAGAGGATAAACATGAAAAAGTTAGCCTGTGTTACTGTGTTGCTTACTATGAAAATACACATATGGTGACAATATTCTATTTTCTGTCCAACTAGCCTTCACACATTTTCATCCTGATAATGAGTGTAGCTTGCACCAAAACGACTATTACCTTCCTAACTCATTATTGACATGGGGAACTTTCATTGAGATCACATCATACGGTTTTCTGTGATTGTTTTGACTAGGTCCTGAGATATATTGAGCCTTTTGGGGTGTCATGCCTGCAATTACAATTCTGCAAAAAATGTATTTGAGATGTCTGGAGCCTTAAATTATAATTAAGTGCAATTTGACGCCATCCAGTGGCAGTTGACTACAGCTCAAGAAAGACATTAGGGACCACAGCAAAAAATTTTGTTTCAATTATTTTTCATTTTATGTGTATGCACTGATTTATGATTGATTTCTTCCTTGCTTTATGGGTCTTCAGTTCTGCTTCTAGGAGCACGATACAAACTGTCCTAGCACTGCACTTCACACCACTTAATGTCTCCCATTCTTTTTTAAGGTCACTTGATGTCATCCTCCAATTTGTGAGGCACTGTTGGATAAGTTGATGATCATCTCTGGCATTAGAAAGTTGCTTCTGCCCTCTACCTGGCTGGTTTCTAGTCGTTCCCAGTGACGTTTCACATTTTTCTTGTGTACTGCTTTCTTAGAAATGTTGAGTCTGGAAACAACCTGCCATTCAGTGTACCCCTCTTCCAGCAGAACCAGGATTAAACCAAGATTTGACAATGCAGATTCATATGGAAGCAATATGGACAAGTCTCTTAACCCTAGTCTTTTTTTTTCCAGAGCTGTATGTATGAGTGTAAGTTTTTATATGATATTGATGGAAATGTATGAACTTGTTGTAATGATTGTAAACCGAGGAAACCAGAATGTGAAGTTCATACTGCACGTCTGGGGAAGTAGTCCATCATTATGCGGAGATAGATAGATAGATAGATAGATAGATAGATAGATAGATAGATAGATAGATAGATAGATAGATAGATAGATAGAGGGTTACGGCGGAATCGAAGTGCGATTTGCTTGCGTACTAAATAGCCATAAAGCTAGTGCAATTAAGGCGGTAAGCTAACAGACTACTAGGTGATGAGCAGTATGCCTCAGGAGCGCTTTCACGCTCTGAACGATTGTAAACAAAAATCACAAATACAGCCCTAGATTGCTGCACATCATTTATAACTTAATACTTTATTATTACTACTACAACAACTGAGCACGCGTTCATTTGTCTAAATTGAAAATTGATTTACAGTGCAAATCAAACATTCTGATTATTGACGGCCATTTTCAAAGTTAAACTCCTTGTAGACAGATGGGCTTGCAGGCAGTGCAGAATCCAGTCTGTTCCAAACTTTAATCTGCAGAACTTTTTGGCGTAAATAACTGTATGCTTGATTTTAAAATACGCACGTATCTAACCATTCCATTCGCAAATAATGCGTCTGTCAGTTCTATTACTATAACCCATCCCCTTACTCTGAATACGTGACAGCAGATCACACACTTAATATAAAATGACGTATTGCGTTTTTTCCCCCAACTATATGCTCCGATTCCAAGGCCAGTCCCAAATTTTTATTGTTATACTAGATACCAGAAGTTTCTGTGCAGAACCTCAGCCGGTCTTTGACGCAGAATACAATCAACATAAAAAGACACGGCTGCCATACAACAAAAGGTAAATTAATGTGTATCTTTTTCACTTTTTTCTGCTGCTTCTTCATCCAACATTTGCAGCGATGCCACGTTTTATCGAGAAGCTTTTACGCAGTTATTTAGCTACCCATGTAACTTTTGCCTTATAAATGCCTCTACAAAATTAACGGCTAAACGCTGTAATATATTACTGTACTCTTTAATCACACGCACACACACATATTTCTATTTGCATTGTTTTCCAAACATTGCCTAGGAGCAGCACATATACCTGGAATGTGAGTGACGTGTAATTCAACAAAGATAGAAACAGCAGAACGTTGAGTATGTTTCAACAAAATTAATATAGTATTCATTAGAGCACGACGAGTATACTTGTATTTCGGAATGGATGCATCAAATTTATTCTAATTTATTATAAATGTGGAAAGTGGTTTAAATGGAACATTTTATACAGGGTGTCCCATAAGTTTCCATACATGGTTTTCAACATTGTATTCTTTTCAAATTTCAGATACCTCAGAGTATGCGTTTGAATAAACAGCAACGAATTGAAATCATCCTGATGGCCGGTTCGGGAAATACATTTCCAACAAAATGGCAGTCATGTAGAGCATATTATATAAATATATGTATTTTTTTGTCTAAAATCGTGTATTTCTCCTATGTATGGAAACTGATGGGACACCCTGTATTTTGTAAAAAAAAAAAAAAAAGGAACATGAATAATGTAGTAGTACACGCTTACAGTACTAAATTGACCAGTTACTACATAGCACTACATACTAATCCCGTGCTTGTTCATCATTAATCAATCATGAAAATTCATATATTCCATTCAGGCACTATCAGTTAAGACTTGCATGGGCAAAAATGACTTAACTCATTTACTACTCATGAACAAATTGTGTACTAATGTAGGTTTTCATGTGAAATACATGTACTGTCATGATTGTTTAATGATGAATGAACATGGGATCAGTACTTAGCAAACACTTAGTTACTGGTTAATTAATGCATTAAGCAAGCATGTACTATTGCATTATTCATGTCCCTTGAAGTGTTACCAAAAATTGTAATAGGAAAAAAACAAACAAAAAAATATTAATCTGTTATGCAATATCCCCGGGGAAGACCCAGAACACGTTGCAGGGACTATGTCTCTCAGCTGGCCTGGGAATGCCTCGGGATTCCCCCAGAGGAGCTGGAGGAAGTGGCCGGGGAGAGGGAAGTCTGGGTTTCTCTGCTGAGACTGCTGCCCCCATGACCCGACCTAGGATAAGCAGAAGCTAATGGATGGATGGATGTTATGCAATATTTTGCTTATGTAACATTTATATACACTATTTTTCTTTTTCTTACAATGAGCGTCCATGAAGAAATGATGTTCAAGCTGATGGTGTTAAGTTTTCTTGTTGATCTTTTAGCACTGAACCATTACCCAAAAAGGATTCATCCACCATGCTGTCAGAGAGCATCACAACATGGCGAATGATGCATCATTGAAATCTGAAAATATTTTTATCTCGCCTGTGGTGTTGACTTCCTCTTTGGGGGTCATAACACTAGGAGCCAGACAAAATACAGCCGATCAGGTTAAGTCACTACTCCTAAACGTGCTTTTGGTGGAGTACAGTATCCATATCCTGCTCTTAAATCTGCTCACAGATGCGAGTGATGAAGCAATAAATGACATCAGCTGGAAAGTCAGTAGTCGCTTCTACAGGCCTGCTTGGGTCAACCTCAGTGCAGACTTTATTGAGAAGAGCAAAGTGCACTACAGACATAACTTGAGTAAAATCAATTTCAGAGATAAGAGAAGTGCCATTATGGAAATCAACAAATGGGCTCACCAAAGCACAGATAACAAACTGTCTGAGATCATCAAAGATTCGCCTGCTACTGATGGAGCTATGTTTATTAATGCTATGCACTTAACACGTAAGTGTGTTACGATCCCCGGTCTAGGGTCGGGGTGTAACAGAATGGAAGGGAAAGGAGATTATGGGAAACACAGGGTGTAGTGGTGGACAAGGGAACACACGTGGACAAAGGGGTATATTTTTATATATTTTCTGAT
>JABFEA020000041.1:4511206-4529103 GCA_019775915.2 Cyphomyrus plagiostoma | reverse complement strand
AACAACTCTGAGCTATTAGTTAAGTTCTCCCCAAGCGAGCTTGATGGGTCGAATGGCCTCCTCTCGTTTGTATAGTTATGTTCTTATGTCTGATTAGTTGAAATATATAAATTGCCAGTATCCCACATTTTCATGTGATTGTCAATCCTTGCATTTCTGATTTTTAATATAATTTTATAAATTGCATTAGACATAAGCTAGCAATTCATTATGAAATGCTGTCCTTGCAGAAATACCTGAAACAACTTGGATTAGTGGAGGCTGTGTACAAATGTAAAGCAGATTTCTCAGGAATAACAGGGAAAAAAAGACTTGCACCTCTCACATTTTCTTCATGCTGGTGGTTTTGAGATAAATACCGGAGGCAATGAATTTGATAAGAATATATTTGGTCGAGAAGAACTTAAAACACCAAAACTTTTTTATGCAGACCATCCCTTCATTTTCTTTGTGCAAGACAAGAAAACCAACTCGATTATTGTCTTGGGTAGACTTCTAAACCCCCGCAATGGTGGAAATCATGATGAATTATGAAATCGCAAACCCTTTTTGATTCGTAAACCCACAAGAAACCAAGCGAGCAGTCACATGACCAAACAGGTCAATAATGCTAAGAATGACCTGAACACGCAAAAGGTGCTGCTCCAGCCTTTGGCTACATTTTCTCAAAATCATTGTAAAATTAAGCTGTGATATAGCAATTATTTTACAAGGATATGGTGAGTAGTTATATTTGTAAACGCAATCTTCATCAGATTAAATTTTTTTTCATTTTTGGTTTGCGTGTTATTTTTCAGGTAAATTTTGATGAGGCAACGCATTAATATATAAAAGTTCATACTGTCATTATGCAAAGCTACCACACAATATGTATCGTGAAGGTGCAGCAAATGTGGGCTTTAAAAATCATGCTTAACCAAATTTATGGCTTTGCTTAAATTTTACACCAAAAATAACACTGTTACCCTTTTATTCCCAGAAACAATGTAAATGCAAAGGACCAAAATATGTAATAGGAAAAAAAACTCAACAGCATATTTCAGCAAAAGGAAACAATACACATATGAAATTATATTTCATACAAGAATTAGAATGCAGATTTCAGTTTTATCACATAAGAAAAGGTTTTCTGGCTGAAAACCTTCCGCAAAGCTTTCACATAAGTAATGCTAACAATTTACTGGACATATAGTTTTTTTTTTTTAATTGTAGTTCACCATGTTTTTTCACTGAATTATTTACTTATTGGTAATGAACAAAACCAGGCATTCACAACAGTTGGTGAGGTTTCAATTATTCAAAGATGCATTTGTATAATTGTTTCATTTTATTTTTCGTTTTAATTGGGCAGGCTCAGACTTTCATAACCCCACTGAAAGCATAAAATGCAAATTGGCCTTTCCTTCAAGGACGGTGTGAAAATAGCCAATCCTGATATGCAACTTAAACTACTCTGATGAACAGCTATATAAAAACAGATTTCAAAAAATATCTGGATATCTAGATCCCGTAGTGGTATTGTTACAATTTCAACCATTGTTGCAAGTGTGTATGCAGATAAATAGATTTTTATTTCTCTCTAATGAATAATACTTCTATCTTCCGGCATACCAAAAAAGTTGTTTGTATGTGGCACTGCAAGATTCAGTTTCAAGAGCAACTCACAAATGCTTATTGGTGGTGCTACTTCAACACAAGAACAAAAAATATCACTAGACTCCATGGACATGCAAATAAAAGTATTTGCCAAATGTGTTTATGTTATAGCCCCAGAAAAGCAAATGGCAAATCCTAAACACCTGGCTAATGATCAGATTCCATTAAAAGGAAACTGTAGTTTGAGCAGCTAAGATTATACAAACTGAAGGTTTGGCAGTACCTTCCATTCTGGCTGCTTGCCTACCTCACCACGGGCAAATATAATTTTCCCAATTAAGTATTTAAAACAAATCACTTATAGCTTGCCCCAGTGGATTTTGGCTGTAGAGGAATCAGCCCATGTTTTTGCGATTCCCGTATCCTCTACGATGCGTGTCTTTCCAGTTGTCCCAGTCCCGTGCCTTCTGTAGAGCCTCCTCATCATCATTCTCTATCTGTCGTTCTTTCTCCTCTTTCTCTCGCTCTTCACTGTCAATATCAGCTTTGAGAAAGGTTTGAAGAATTAGTTTTCGTCTTAATTAACACAAAGTCGTGTACAAATAACTAGGAGGTCGACTGAAAGTACCTGCACTGCGCGGAATGCCCTGATCAGGAAGAGCTCCACGTTTCCTGTGCTGCTCATACCAGTCATTGACGGTCATTGTAGGTAGGCTAGGATAGCCTGCACCGAAGACTCTGAAAATATTTTTAGTTCAAACTTTAAAATACAGTATTATTTCATCTCTACATTTAGCACCAATGCATTTGTGTATTTGCCTACCTAGCTTGAACAGCATCTTTAGTTAAGATGAAGGGTTTCATGCGAGGTCTCTGGTGGGACTGTAGTGGTTCTGCTGTACCCTAGAAGAAGGGGAAAACATAATTTAATTGCATGTAGTTTAACTCCATGGGAACATGCATGCATATAAAATCACTCTCATCATACCATTCCTTGTGGAACTTTTTCTTGTTTCAGAAAATCCATTTGCTTCAGAATCTCAATTTCCTGGTCAATGCTTTCAATTTCCTCCAATGCAATGGTTATCCACTTCCGTAGATTGAGAATGTAGAAGTCGCGAACCATTTCATCATCAGCCTGACCGCTCTCCACTGCAGACTTGATCTCTGACAATTTGGCTTCTGCTTCTTTCTTTTGTTTATATCTAGGGGAGGTTATGAAGACACAAAGGTTATGATGACATATATATAATGAGATAATCATCATGCACCAGGAGTCATCCTTCAATGCCACAGCTTTAGGAGAGAATCAATCATTATATAAAAATTGTATGAGCTTAATTAAAGAATTCATAAATTTAAAGACACCTGCTATTACATTTCCTTTGTAAATTTAGCAATTCACATTTTTGATAATTTGATAAATTAATTAGGTCTTAGTTGCTATTGCATCATCACAATGCTCTTATGACTATGTTGTTGTATGTACTTGATCCCTTAAGTACAATATTCAAAACGTGAAGATGTGAATAATAAAAACCTTTCAATTTTAGCCTGTCTCTGTGTTGCCATGGCAATCAAATTCGGAGGCTGTATTGTAGGTGCCGATATCGGTCCTTTTTCCGCTTCTTCCAATGAGTCTGCAGAATTATCGTTTGTTTTGGGTAGTTCAAACTTCATGATATTGTAGTCTTTGCACCTTCTCAAGAAATCTAAAAAATAAACCTTTGCTTTCTGCACTTGCTCCAGGCGTTTCGCTAGGTTGACTTGTTTCATTGTCAGGGCCCCGAGAAGAGCAGGTAACATCAAATACTTGAGATCTGTGGTTGCAATTTCCTCCAATTCTTCATTTCGACTGGAAAAAAATTAATAAAATCATGAAATACTTACGCAGTGAACGTTAAGATTATAGTATTAGACATGCTATTTATTTTTAAGTCACTAATTTGAAAACTGTCACCAATGCTAATATACTTCTCCCACATATGTGTAGCACATATAACCAGTTAAATGTAAAGTTGACAAAACCCACATGCACTCAGCGTCCCGACGTGCCCCTAAGTGAAATAAATTGTAGAGTGAAAACTAAGCTGAAACGTCTAAAATGACGAAAGTCTGCAAAAGTTACCTGAATAAGTCCAGTTGGGCTACCATGCGTGTTACCTCTTCAAACAGCTGAATCCCACGCTTAACTTTAACCTGAACCGAATTTGATCCGGTCGGCTGGTTGGTGTTGTCCACTTCTTCGAATAATTTCCACCCGCGATCCAGCATTTCAGGAACTTTCTGAGATTCTAAGTCTGTATTTTGAATTTCACTACACTCTTCCGCAGCAGCCATTTTGCTGCGTCAAATTCTTAATATAAAGACTGTCCGACTTCGGCTTCCGTACCTTCCGGATAGCTTTGTTGTTGCTACCTGACCCACAGTACGCATGTGCACCTTTATCGCGCATGCGTAAATTGCATTACATTTCACGACGCCGCTCGATTTGCAGCTCTCGTGTGTATTATTTCACAAGTTTATGTCAGTTTCATGTTATTTGCGGATCAGGTGGAGCTGGAGTTTCTGTATAGTGAGGTTATTCATACTATGCTTCGCCATTGTTCTCAAATTACGTGAAGGTTTTATTAGTTTTATAAGTTAACATATGGCACAGTGTGTTACGTTAAAACTCAGCGGCGAAATATATGTCAGAGGAGGACAATGTGTTTCCCATAATGGAAGACCACGATAAGATTCACCTTTGGATCCCAGGATGGAAATTTAATAGGAAATTCTAGCAAGGTACGTAGAGCACAGACTAACATGCATTTAGTCATCACAAACAAAGTAAAAGTAAAATGTTATACAGTATTAATGAAGATGATAGATACATCTTATGAATCCTCTTAGGCAGATAAATATTAAGAAAAAAAGTCAATTGTAATAATTTAGCGAATGGTAACGTGCATTGAAATTGTTTTGATTTTTAAGATGCTGAATAAGATTAGACTAATTGTCGAATTAATTGTTTTATATTGCTCAGTAATATTAGATTAATTGTGGAATTATTTGTTTCATAGTCATACGCAGTTCCTGCACAATTCAGTTGGGGCTTCTTATTTATTTTTTTTTATTATTTTTATGTATCCTGTTCAACAAGTAACATTTATGTATGAATTCTGAGGCAGTAACAGTATTTTTTTTCTTGGGTGCACATAGTACCAGCATTAACAAAACCATGTCATTGTTCCATGTTACAAAATAAAATGTGGGTTTACGTTTCTGACACTTGAGTTTATTGCATTCAACTTGTATGCACTGGCCTTTTTTCTTAGAATATGAATATAGATGTGTGATTTGTAATTATATTGTTTGAGACTAAATTTTGGTTTTATTTACTTATAAATATAACGATTAGTAAAGTTCATATAAAGTCATTTCTGAATTAGTGGAATGTTTCATATTACAGCCTTTAAATCTGTCCTTAAAGCAGCATGTTCAAACATCAAGTTCTACAGATGTTTCCTTATGGAATCTATAGATGTATTAATCTCTGTACGTGTGTTACAGTTTTTGCATGACTGTTTATAATTTTGACGTGGTCTGGTGTCGTCACAGTAACAAAATTTCCAACTTTGGTATGGTACCAAAAAAAGTAATTGAAATTCAATACCATTTACAATACCTCAATACAGTATATAATGTAGCACAAATATTTTCAGTTGCAATTTATTCTACAGTAAAAACCTTACAAATTTTTGTAAATTCATGTCACCATATCTAAAAAAAATACCTTTTTATTGCATTATCAGTCAAAGCATAATGATACTAAGTACAGTAGTAGCCATTGTAATCTCTCTGTATTCACGTTCAGAGATGGTCACCTGCAGTAAATAAACACTATTCAAAATTAGATGTTACTTTATATTATTATTACAATGCGTAATAGAACAGACATGTTACTTTTATATTCCTTCTTTATGTTGTGTCTCAAAACACAAGCACTTCTAACAATTTTATGAATCTAAAAGTTTGTATCTGATTGATCAAGACTGATCAACATGACCTCACAAGATATGAATAGAGCTGAACACAACTCAGAGAAAAAAATGATTGCAAACCATTGTCTTGATGCGAAAATGTTTAACAGACTATGAAAAATATTTGAACCTGTAGAAAAAATGCACGTCACATCTTTACTTCAACTGCAACAGGCTCATGCAGAAAACGCTTTACCTGATTCAAAAACCTAGCTGTCTCTCAAAACCTATGTGGCATGTTGATCCTTTAAATGTTTAGCAACATTTGCGGTGTTTGCCCTGTTTGTCAGTATTGTGTGGTGGCCGGTGGCACAAGCCTGCATGCTCTTTATCAGTTAAGTGCAGTGGTGAAAGTTCTGATGCTTCTGAACTGGTCTTCTAGCACCCACCAGGTGGTGCTGGTTGAAACTGAAGCACTATATTAAAAAACCCACCCTAGATATCATAAGAACAGATCTACAAAACAACATGTCAGTGTCAATTTCACTTACGTCTATTAAGTTTATTTGTACTTTGTCTAAAAACAATAAAAAGTAGTACAGAAAAAAGCGACTTTGTAGTGGCTCAACATTTTCCAAAGTTTTCCTATGGGAAGTTCAGAGCAGCACAAATACTGTATAACCAGGACTCCATAAATGAATCCTTTAAACTGTTAAATATTTTTTTTTCTGTTTCAATTGCCTGATTCAGCAATCACACAGAGTGGAAAGACAATAAATGCAACCTCTGTGTATCACTTAGTATTTTGGCAGTGTAATTGCTCAATGACACAGACAAACCAGGGCATAAATGCTCGCAACGGCATTGGCTACTTGCATAAATAATCTGCACGTGATGCAGAAGTATACCTCAGCCTTAAGACTGCACTCAGGTTTAGGTATGTGCCTCACAGGCCATAGTCAAGAAGCCTCAGTGGTCAGAGCAAACCCGAGGTGCACGCTGTAGTATCAATACCATGAAAAATCAGTATTGAAACCATTTTATACATGATGAAATGAATGCTTTCAATACTTTTGACAGCACCATCATAGGCCTTGTTAGGTCTGTATCCCTGAGTAGCCTATTTTAAGCTGAGCCCCAAATATTTTACCCCCGATACCAGTCTTCCTTCCTGATCTTTTTCAATAGCTAGAAACATTCCTGATGAGTTTAATTGTTACAGTGCTTAATGTAACCCACAAATATAAAAACTGAAATATTCTTCTCTCATTGTCAAACAGGCACCCAAGAACGAAGTGTAGAAGATTGCTCCACAGCTGAAGAAGGCTTAGTCAATGAAAGAGAGCTTCTAGAGGAACACCTCAGAAATATGTTTGAGGGGCTTCTGGAGAACATCAGGCCATGTCCACATTGCTACATTCATTTAAAAATTCAGACATAAGTTTCCATTGTCGGCTTTTGTCCATTCTACCTTTAAGTTTTCAGCCCCCAAAACCGGAGACCCCCTTCAGAGCCATATACTTCTGAAAACTTTGTTTTAGCTTTGCAGTGTGGATGAATGACTTCTGAAAACCACTGACTCTAAGTACCCTAATTGGTCCGTACTTATCACATGGCCATTCCTTGATTTGATCCCACGAGTCACACCCTGATTGGTCACCTGGTCACCCTACACAGAAGTAAACAGTATTTCAACATGGCAGATATGGAGGAGCTGCTTCCAGTGGCACTTTCCCTGTTATTGACCTGTATACAGCTAAATAGCATGTTACACATTGTGACTGCTGCATATTTGCACAAAAAGAAAGTACTTTACCAGTCACTGTTGTTCTGCAAAGGAACTCGTTATCGGCAGCGTCACAATCCCTTCAAGGAGCGCCAGTTTTGGGTAAGACCAGGACGGAGCAGTGCTTGGTGGGACAATTTTGTAAATGAATCTGTGGTTCCTGAAGAATGGCAAGAAAATTTTAGGATGTCTCGAACAGCTTTGCTCATTCTCAGTGAAAAACTGCGTCCTAATATCGAAGGAAAGAAAACGCAAATGCGATCGCCTGTGGATGTAGTCAAAAAGGTTGCTTGTACCCTGTACTATTTGGCTGATGAAGGACAGCTACGGGAAACTGCCAACGCGTTTGGGTTGTCTCGGCAAGTTGTTTCGAAAATTGTTAGACAGGTCTGCAAGGCAATTACCATTTCCTTGGGTCCTGATTACATCAAAACGCCGAGAACGGAGGCAGAAGTTAGGGATGCTGTCGCCAACTTTTACAGATGTCATGGAATGCCACAGTGCTTAGGAGCAATAGACTGCACACACATTGAAATCAAACAACCGTCAGCCAAATCCACAGACTACATGAACCAAAGGGGTAAGCATTCATTGAATGTGCAAGCACTGTGTGATTACAAGTACTGTTTCATGGACGTTGTTGTGAAATGGCCCGGTAGTGTTCAAGATGCGCAAATATTTTTGAATTCAAAATTAAATGAAGATTTACAGGATGGAAGTATTCCCTCTTGCTCAACAGAACTGGTGGAGGGTGAAGAGGGTGTTCCCATTTTTCTTTTGGGCGATGCAGCATATCCCCTGTCACCATACCTCATGAAAGACTACCCAAATGGTGGTGCTACCCCACAGGAGCAATCTTTTGGTCAGTCCCTTTGTGGAGCTCGCATGGTGATTGACTGTGCATTTGTGCGTTTGAAGGCACGATTTTCAGTACTGAGGAGACCGATGGACATAAATATGCAGGACCTTCCATTCGTTATTTATGCTTGTTTTGTTCTGCACAACTACTGTGAAACTCAAAAAGAAATGATACCTGAACAAGACATAAGTGCAGCTATTAAATATGACAGACATATCCAGCCACCCACTAAGTGGGATAATATTAGGAAGGGTTGCCATGAAACTGACGGGAAGAGAGTGAGACGTGTGTTAACCACATTTCTTCACCCATGATCTTTCACATCTAAACCACTGTCTGATTTTGCTGTCATTTTTGCTGAAATAAATAGTTCTATTCACTATACATTTATTGTAATATGTTTGACACTTATCTGAAATGAAACTGAGGGGGAGAAGAGTGAGACATCGTAAATGAATTATGCCTGGGTAGGTGATATTTACTTATCCTTTTTTCACCATGTACCCATGCCCAATGTAGACTAATAGCTATGTCAAATATGTTTTACTCATTTCAATGTGGATGGAAATACGTAAAATTAAGAGAAAACGCTTGTGTGGATGGAAATCATTTTCATTTGAAACTGTTTTTATAATAATAACCCTTCATTTACCATTTACACAAGTACATTGGAATCCTTCTCCTCACCTTCCCAATCTTGCTCTCCATAGCTTGGGTGGTCACAGTACAAGGTCAGCCAACATGTGGTGCCCCTGCAGATGTGTGTGTGTGGGGTGATAGGGGCCTGGCTGAAGGGCCCACATAAGTGTTACTGTTCTGCTTGAACTGGCAACCTTCTGATAATGGGCACATAAGCTTAGCCTACTGAGGCACTCACCCCCCCTTTTAAACAAAATGTAGCAGTTTAGGCATAAGGCATAAGTATAACAGCTCCCAAAGTTCTTAATTTGGTGCAGAAAACATACGCCTGACTGATGCTAAAGTTATTCCATCTTTATTTTTCTCAACACCGTGAAAAACTATAAAATAAACATATCATTAAATTCCTACATTGCATTTAATCTTATAAACATCCTAAAAGATCCACAATATTACAACTAAACAGCAGCTCATATATCACCACAATTATAAACAAACTTTCCAACACAAGACAAGTAAATACAATAAATATAAATTACCGTGTGCGCCTTCTGACCAAATGTTTAGGAGTTATTACAGGTTCTGCAGTGACAAACTTCCCCACAAGTCGACTCCATGAATCTCCCAGAGTGCATTTACTCCTACCCAATTCAATCACATGAACATGTGTTCAAAGATTAACACAGATCAATTAAATAGTCAGCAGGGGGCACTGATATACATTTAACACAGTATACATTTTATATTAAATTAAACCAACAAAAAGGTAATTATAAAATAACCATTTTAGTGACAGTTACACTAAGAGAAGATAAATCATTCTAGGCACCCATTTTCTCCTATAGTGCTGTATGAGAAGATTACTATAGACAATAGGGAAATTCAGTCCCTCCCTGCCCCTGACTAATTAGCTCCTTTTACTTCACTTGATCCAATGCAGACATTGACTTAAGCATGTCAAACAGAAGAAAATTAGCCTAGGTATCTAGGCTAGACCGTTTTTAACAAGTGCATTTGTACGGTGTACACGAGATTTTCGAAGGCGTTTTTTTTTAAAACCGTGTTCAGAAGGTAAAAATGCCGCAACACGGAAACGTACGGAAAGTAAAAATGGCGCGCAGACACAGCATCCGGTCTCGCGGTGTCTCATGCTTCCACCCTGACGCGCGCTTGACGAGTAGATTTTAGATTTGGCACTAACCTATGACATGCTCGTTTGAAGTCCCGTTTCCATTAACCTGCAGTAATACTTAATTTGAACTACAAGACGTATTCTGTTAAATAAAACGGTAAAGGGATATGCAGTAAAATGTCGATAGAAGGGTATCCAGTCACTAAAGTGTGTCTTATTTACAAAATTATGGTTTTGGAAAATGTCCGTTATAGATTGGAGGAAGATCTCCGGATTTTCACGAAAACGGTAGGTTAAAGTTCCACATGAAAAGATGCAAGTTAAAATGTATTATGTTAATCAGGACTGCACTAGTTATCTAATAAAGGGTTTATTGATAAACTGTGTAAAATATTTATGACGACTCTTCCTAAGGAGTTTGAGTTTTCAAAATAATGTGTTTGGCCGGGTACAAAAAATGCTTATGCCGGCGTTAGCATGTCTGTGAGCGCGAGGCGGTTTGCAGTTCAACTCCGTTTATCCGTGTAAGTTAAACTTTTAGAAGCCTGTTTGTGTTTGTTCAGTATTTCCTGACTCGGGATTTAAACTATAGGCCATGTTCGGGCAAGTTCTTCGGTTAATAAAGGGTTTATAGTCGTCTACAATTTTGTCGTTGCTCGGGCGCCAATGGAGTGTTTTTTTTAAATGACTCATACTTTCAACAATATACTTATATTTGTATTTTATTTGTAGTGTGAATTTTCCTGCTTTTTCTGTTGTTGGCTTTAAGCTAAATTTTCCGTTACAGGCAAGTGAAGATGTACAGTGTTTCTTGAGAACCGCCAAAGAAAGCTCTAGGATGGATGGAGTTAAGCTTCTGAATCAACTGGAATTGAAATGTACCGTCATTGAGAGGCTTACTGGTTTATTTCATCAACTGATAGCCGGTAAAGTGCGAAATTATATTGGAGAAATGTATAACATATTGTAGCACAAATTATAAAAAGACACTAAAAATTACTGGTACTTCTGGATTTGGCACTGGCTGAAAAAATTGTTGAACCTTCAATCGTCGAGTGGTAATTGACAGGCATAACTGAGGTTTAGGTTGCCGTGAATAATTTAGTCCTGTTTTTGTTACACTTTGCAGAGTCTGAAGATTGTTCAATGATTGCTAATCAGCCGAATAATCATCTGCATGGGCCAGTACTGAAATGGGGCAGAAATGTAATGATTTCCAACATTTTGAAGTTTGGACCAATGCTCCACAATGTTGTATTGGCCACCTCTATTACTAATGCAGTACAGACTCTTGGAGCTGCTCTCACCATACAGCAAATTCAGAGAGTCTTTACCTCTTTAATGTCGCAAGCACAAGTGCAGATACCTAATGCACTTCAGTACAATCAGACAAAGGACAATCAGCCTTCAAGTGATAACTGTCAGGATCTGTCACGTTCAAGAACTCCAGTGAAACATCACAACCGTGATCATGTTACTTTGGGAAATCCAGCAACACAGTCAACAGGAAAACAATTTGAAAAGGCCCATCATGTTGTGACCTCATGTTTACAGAATCAGGAGCTGGGAACTGATGTTACCATACAACATCAGAAGCAGACCTCATCACAGTTGATACAGTTCTTGCAAACCAAATGTAGAAGCGATTTGTTGACCTGTTTTCCAAGGAGTGTTCAGCCGAGTGTTGACAGCGCCACACATGACGACATGTCTCCTTTATTAATAGAAGGGACTCCATCTGAAAGGAAAGGCGAGCTTGTCTGTGATAATCTGTACCAAGGAACAAATGGCTTGCTAATTGCTACTTCTGCCCCATTATTTGAGATGAAGGAAGACTATGTTGATGGTGCATTGAGGTGCACTTATATTGTTTCCACAAAGTATGAATTGTGGGATATTGGCGATATATGCATACATGAGAACCTTATTTCGTCCAGGACTTCTCAGCAAGTAGATGTGTTGGGCTCAACTTCAGGGGCCTGTACAGAAACCAAAGAGGAAGCTTCCAGTGTTCAAATGCATATCAGTGGTGGAGTTGGGGCCTTATGCCCAATGGGGCAAGGTGACAATCTGGCAATATCTAAGGTTGGAAAAAAGGTGCCAGTGTTCCAGGTTCGAAAGTATGAGGAAATGGCGGTTACAGTGACCCATGTTGGTAGCCCTAGTAACTTTTTCATCCAGCTTGTGGGCCCACAACTGCAAAAGCTCTCCCTAACTATTGAGTAAGTGTTTGCTTTTTGAATATGTCATTAATAAACACGAAGTATTATAGTATTAAGGTAACAAAATTGTTGTTTAGAATATAATTAGAACTTTATAGAACTTCATCATGTTTTCACGCCAGTCATATAGTTCCCTGTTTTTTTTGTTTTTTTTTTTAATGTATGCTCCCCCCCCAAGTACCCACATTCTGTGGGGTTTCCAGGTTTATTTTAATTACTGTAAGCTGGCAGAGTGCTTGGAATAAATAATCAACTAGAATTACGTTTACTTGGTGATCCCATTAACGATATCAGATTTTAGGTACATGTCCAGAAACTTCTCACTTTTCCTTGAGCAAACTGCTTAATCAATTGTGCTTTAGTACAATATTCAGTTATCAACTGTTCATTGCTCTGAAACCTGTTAGCCACACTTTCAGCTCATTACTGGCTGTGAGTGGTACAGCTCTCATTAGATGTTTGTGTTCTGGTTGTTTGCCTGGCAGTTTGCACGGCCATCGCTCTTTTTCTGAGATGGATTGTATTCCGGATATTGGAACCTATGTTCTGGGATGGTTTCCAAGACAGAAAATGTGGTGCCGTGGTCAGGTGATTAAGATAAATGGCATGAGAGAAGGTAAGCTTTTAGCCTCATTTATTCAATAATTGTTTTAAATACTTTGAAAGTCGTTTTGTAAACTCTTGCCCTTTTTACATGGTCCTCCCTATTCTTAGCTGAGATTTCTCATCGCTTTCAGGAGCTTCATTGAATCTGGTGAAGGCAGGTACTGTGCAAAATATCAACCTGGAGGTCAGAAGGATTGACTATGGCGACGTAGCTTGTATCCCTTTGCAGAATATAAAAGAACTCGATGATCTGGCAGCTGCTTTGCCTGAACAAGCTCTGCAGGTTGCTTTGGCAAATGTAAGGGAATTGTTGTTTTTGAAATATATATTCCATTCTTGATTGAGTTTTGTTCTTATTTGCCACTATTTATATTTTTTTAATGTAATATTTTATTCTTATTTTATGTATGTTCTGTGTTGTCTTTTAATATATGCACTAATACTACCAAGGCAAGGTCTGTCTGGCCAATAAAGTAAAAGTTCTTATGATTCTGATGTCTTGTATATGGGATTGTTTTGTTTTTTTTTTTTTTTTTTTTTTTTACACTTTTACAAGGTTCTGATTATGAATACAGGTTTCTCCAGTTAATGGGCAAGACTGGACTCCAGAAGCAGTTTGCTGGTTTAAAGACAAAGTACATAATAGAACCCTGTTTGCAAGGCTGTTTCCTCAGGAGCCGAAAGTGATGGTGGAGCTTTTCTTGGAGAAGGGAAAGATTGGAGGCATGAGGTTTGTTTGCTTGGGAATTTATTTTATTGCAAAATGTGTATTTTTCCAGTAAAATGCCGAATGATATTTCTGTTTGGGAAGTTTTCAGAATCTTTGGGATAAAAATAGGGATTTTTGTTGACACAAAACATTCATATATCTAACATAAACCAAAACTAAGAGAACAAATACAAGTAAAGGGGGGTAGATGTTTATCCATGATATTTCTAAGATAATGTTCCATTTATAGTTCACATTTATCCAAAAAGTAATGTATAAATTAGTGAATGTTAGTGCACTACAAGCTATTCATGTTGTGTATGTACCTTTTTGAATGTGTGGCTGTAGAGGTAAAGAATGACCTCTAAGGAATGCTCAGTGGAGGGCAGATGCCTCTGTGGATTGTTTTTAAAAATGTGTAATGCATGACTTGAAATACATTAAGTCACTTTTACTATTCATTCGGCTTGGACGTTTCTAACTGAAGACGTTATGTTTACCAAAAACACATTTACTTGTAAAACTAATGTTAAACATTTTGCTTAGCCTTGACCCAAGCTGCCTTCATTAATTTTAAAGTTGCAATCATTCATTCATTAGTAGTCATTAATTCATCCATACCCACTAATTTTAATAACACTTTTCCAGGAGAAGCGCTTCTCTGTCAACTAGATTGGCTCTGTGTGGACATGCCAATCATTCAGTAATAAGCCTAAACTTGAGGAAAAGTAAGTATTTTCCATTCATCCATTCATCTTCCAATCAGTTACCCTGGCCAGTGTGGCTGGGAGACCTGGCAGTTTGGCCTGGCACTGTCAGGCATGTGGCCAATCAGGCTGGACTGCACTGTGGATAGGCTGCCAGTTGGTTTTTGTTTTGTTGTTTGTCCCTTCGCACTTTTTTTTTTTTTTACCGTGATTTTCATTTTATGTCATGACAATATTCACTGTAGAATTGTAGAGTGAAGGGCATTTTATCTCCTTGATCTTATAACTGTTTTGCTTGATAGGACATCTCAATGTAGCACTGTATGTGTGGGATATGTGCTTACAGCTGTTTTAGACGGTCCGCAGCACCTACACTGTGTCTGTGCTCTGCAGTGTGTCTGAATCATGACTCCTTGTATTTAGCTTGCATGTAGTATCCATTTTGCATGTTTCCTCTGTGTATCTCAGTTGTCGTCTGTACTCTAGGCTATTTAGTGTCTCTAAATTGCCCATAATTTATGATTTTGTGTGTGTGTGTGCAGACATTTCCTACAATATGATTAAAAACCTTTAACTTTTAAAAGCCTGGGGACATTTTTTGGTCCCCAAAAGGATAACTTCAATTTTATAAAGGGTAATCAAAAATGCAGAAAATGCCTTGTATATTGTGTGGTTACTTATAGTTAAGATTCAGGCTGGGTTAGGCTTACGGTTGTCATTGATGGGATTAGGGTTATGCCTATAGAAATGAATGCAGAGTCCCCACAATGATAAGAATATAAGAACTGTGTATGGATGTGTATATGCTTGCATGTGTACGTGTGTGTGTACGCACATGTGTACGTGTCCTGTTATGGACTGGTGTCCCATCCAGGGTGCACCTTGGCTTCATGCTCCAGTGTGACTCTGACCATAAGTGGTTAGAAGATGGATGGATAGTTCAGCAACAGCTGAATAAAATAGAACAAAAAAAACACTGGAAAAAATGGACATAACTTTGATTTGCAGGTTAAATGTTAAAGGCCCTGGTTATAATGGGTGCATAGATAGCTGCAGTTAATGAGGATAAGCCAAGTGACCTGTAAATAGTAACATACTGTGTTGTATAACTCTTATCACTGTTACAGACCTCAATGATGGACGAGACAAGAATGTCCAGAGAGAAGTTGCCTAGGTTCTCAAACGGACATCAGGGTTGTAAAATACAGCAACACTGAGATGAGTATGACAGAGGTCCAGGTACAGGGAAAAAAAATCTTGTGTAAGGCAGCAACGTACTGTAAATCTTTTTTTTTTTATGCACTCTGCAGTATAGTTCAGGTCATGCTGAGTTGCTGCTCAATCAGTGTTTTTTTTTTTTTTCCTTCTTTCTATGTTCTTAACTGATTGATTTTGTGCTGTTTGCTGACTGGTGCATCTGATTCAAATAAGATAACAATGAATATATAAATGTATGTTTAAAGTTAATCAAGACTTATTGTTGAGGAATGCATGTAATTTTGTAAAGATTAATAAAGATCCTTACATAAATGTTGCTCCATAAAGTCAGTTTTGAACAAAAATTTGCTGATTGTAATGCCTGAACATTTAATTTATGAGAGTACTTTTGCCATGTTCAAGATTCTGATATATATGTGAAGTAGGGGTACACTGATCCAATATTCTATTTTCACTGAGCGTGTGGCTCAGTGGGCTAAGCCTGTGTGCCTGTAATTATGATGTCGCAGGTTCAAACCAAGCCTCAGCTCGTCTGTGGGTCCTTGAGCAAGACTGTTAACCCCCAACTCCCTGGGCGCCACTACAGGTGGCTGCCCTTCGTGGACAGCTTACTCCACAAAGAGCAAGTTGAGGCAATTTCCCCACGGGGGTCAATAAAGTACCTATTATTATTAGGTAATCCATTCAAGCGGAACACTAATGATGCCAGTCGGTTTTTCTGCCACTCGGTGGGTGTGACCTCAGTGACTTCCGCCTAGTCCTTATCTAATTGAAGAATTCCTCAGGATGATAAATTCTGAAATTTGTCCCTAAATTACTTACTGCGTACCTCAAAATTGCAGAACATTGCACAATATAACTCAATATCCACCAGTTGATGATCAGTGCTTTAGGACAACCCCCCCCCCCAACAAATTCACACACCACAGTGCACAACAACAAAATGCATCCTCTGCATTTAACTTATATGTGACACAGCAGGCAGGAGCTAATTCAGCACCCAGGCTGCAATACCTTGCTCAGGGTACCTTAGTGGTGCCTTGCTGGTCAGGGACTCAAACCTGTAGTCTTCCAGTTACAAGGGTACTTCCCTAACCATTAAGCCACCACTGCCTACAGTTTAAGTGGTCTGTTCTCTTTTGTTTTCATTAAAGTCAGGACTCCCCCCTTTCATCTCCAGTGAGACTCCTGGGAAGTGACCTTTCCGACAAATTCTGTAAAATTTCTGGCCCAACGGAGCAAATCAAAATGTCTGCCCCAGTGGAGTGAAATGAAAATGTCAATGCAGCTGATGGGAGAAGGACCTCTTTGTATTCCTTTGTCGCACAATATAACACTTAAATATGACTAAATCTTAATGTGTGTAGAATGGAAGATCACAGCAATATAGATTTGTAGCTGTTTCTATACAAAACAGTTTTTCGTTTGGAAAAGGGAAAGATTCCCTGTAGCTAAACTGCCCCAAAACTGCTTTGCTTGCTAAAAAAATGCTGGCATTTTGGCGTTATGTCATTGTTTCTTCTTATTCCTACAGTGAACTGCAGTGAGCTTTGCCATTTTTCCATTTCTGGGTCTCTTCCATTTTAGCGTTCTGTTCTCCTGGGTTAGAGGAAATGTTATATGGTTGCTGGGAACTCCATTAGCCCCAGACAGCTGGACCGAATGCAGTTTGTACACCTTCATCGTAACTCAGGTTTGAGACACTTGGGGGCTCATAGGTTCCTCCTGCTTATTTATGTAATACTGTTAACATAAAATATATCAATCTGTATTACAGTTTTATATAACGGCTCACAAGCATTTTTCCATACCAAGTTCACTTTTGCAAAACATTTCATATGGCACTATAACTGTACATGCAACTCATTTCCTGTCCAAAACTCAACAACCAAAAGCCTGCAAATGTATCAAAATTATTCTATCCAAACCCAAGAGCTAGAGTTCTTCTAGTAACATGCACCTATATTCCTTCAGAACGCCATTGCCTAAAAACATTAATGTAAATTTATATTTAATTTTGATCTCAGAGGCACAGCAGGGCACTGATGTTTCATATAACTGCATCTACATCGCACTTTGTTTTGGCATGGAAATGGTGAAATGCTGTAACTGCTTCATATAATCTCGCACGTTTGGCCACGCCTTGGTCTTCCATGGAGGTCGTCCAAGACAGAAGATAATTGGAGTGATAAAACAAAAACAACTGTAGCAGTGCTCTGGAGGGTCACTTTGCTGTATTGTAGCAGAAACTGGTAGAATGTGAAGTGTATATCTGTTATGTTGTAGTTTTTGCCATAGACATGCTTGTGGAATGGTTAGGATTAGAATACACTCATAGACAGGCCTGTGAAATGGCTGAGATTAGGGTTCACCCATAGACATGCCTGTGGAATGGCTGAGATTAGGGTTCACCCATAGACATGCCTGTGGAATGGCTGAGATTAGGGTTCACCCATAG
>JABFEA020000041.1:4494250-4511106 GCA_019775915.2 Cyphomyrus plagiostoma | reverse complement strand
CCATAGACAGGCCTGTGGAATGGCTGAGATTAGGGTTCACCCATAGACAGGCCTGTGGAATGGCTGAGATTAGGGTTCACCCATAGACAGGCCTGTGGAATGGCTGAGATTAGGGTTCACCCATAGACCAGCCTGTCTCACTAATAGGCCATGACTTAAAACATGGCTGCTTATAGTTGCAATAATTTCACCTGAGATATTTTAATCCCTTCATGCTGAGAGGCATCATGTCTCGGTTCTCCTCCTCCTTTCCTTCCTATTCCTCTTCCTGGAACAAAATTGTTCTGAATTTGTCATTTTTTATACATAACCTGACAGTCTCTGGGTTCCAATGACGTGAGAGTGCTTTGGATATGATGCCTTTGTGTTTGGTGCAGCATGGTGGTGCAGTGATGGCTACATTGTATCTCTGATGATCAGGGTTCAAGGCTCCATGTGTATGTGCCCTGTGATGGGGTGGTGCTCCCTCCTGAGACTGTCACCATTTCTCTGTTAGGCCCTTCAGTAAGGAACTTAACCTCAGGTACTACAGAGACACAGTGTGTCCCTGATCTCAGGTTGTTGCTTGTACATCATTTTGGACAAAACATCTGCTAAATAAATGTTAGCATATGTTGGAATTTGCTGTCCACCTAAATGATACTGGCTGTTCTGAGGTGTGACAATTTATTTATTTCTTTCAAGCAGAGCACTGTGGTAACAAAGCCAACACAGTGCACATAAACTGTAACCCCTCCCACTGGCGTAAGTCATTTAGGACAAAGGCTTTAGATACTCAAGTATAAAGTTTACTTGTAGAAAAAAATGTACTTTTGCATCTGATTCAGCTCAGCTAAAAATAAGGTGAAAGCCTTTAGTAAGCTATAATCACTGAATGCATCTTGTCTCAAAATATTAGAAAAGATGTTGTCTACAGAGAGTGCTGGTATGCGAAGAGTGAAAAATTTGGGGGGGAAAACTTGATACTAAAAAAAAAAAACTTTTTTTGAATGAGCTGTATTTCATTGGAAGACTTTGTAGTAGGCTTTTATACAACATACCATTTGAGGTTACCTCAATTGCCTTATTTAGGAATTATGTTCCCATTTAGAAAATGAAGTTTTAGATATTAAATATGAATGAACTGTTTAAAAAAATGACTGATATCCCATCTGGGGTAGTCCCCTCCTGAGTGCTCTGTGCTGCCTGGGATGAGCTCCAGGCCTCCTGACCCCATCCTGGATTAGAAGTGAAGACTGATCAGTAAATCATAACTGATATTCTACTGGGGGTGGTCCCTGGCACATTACTATGAATGGGCTCCTGTGAAGGGCTCTGGGCCCCTGTGACCCTCTGCTGGGAGAGCGGCCAGGGAAGATGGGCACGCGGATGTAGGTCGTGGGTAGTGTGGGACTGCAAGCAATGCAGGTTTATTATCTGACTCATATATAGCAAAAACATTGCCTTTTTTTAGCAGAAATATTAATGGTCGTTCATAAGACACTTCCTTATGGCTTGAAAAATCCAACATGTTATTTTTCAGCTTATTATTATTGTTGTTATTGTTATTATTATTGCAAACTGCTATTCAACAACCATTGCACTGAAAATGCAAACAGCAGCATTTTCTATACTGTGGTAAATAGCAATTTTGTCCCTCAACTTGATAAAATTAAAAGGATGAGTGGATAGAATATGCTGTATAAATGGGGCTTGTGTCCTTTGGTGTTACTCATTGTTACTGTAACATTTTTGAGGGATTTGCTAAATACCTGGGAAGAGGGATATTATTTACAGAGTATCTGTAATGGGTGTGACTTTTACATCATGTTTTTTCCTGTCTGGTGAGGTGAAGATGTGACAATGTACCACAGTCATTCCAGCTGGTTGTTTTTGAATCTGGTGAAAACAGCTGCTGGGAAATACAAGGTTGACCAAATGATTGCATTTGTGAGTTGGGAAGAAAGGTGGCATTTCCAGACATTAAGAACCCACTGGGCTCATGGTCTGACATTTTAGGGGGTTGCTTTGCTAATGACTCTTTTCTCATTTGGTGTCAGACTCCAAGAAACCCCTTCACCTTACACCAGTGGTAACAAAAGCCTTGCTATTTCTGTTTTTTTTCCCCCATGTGGAATGACAAAGAATTCTTATGTATGTGGTATACCTCATCATAATATATGAGAATTGTCTTCACATGGCTCTCCTGAACGTTTTATTTGAACAGTTGTAGCACTATTAGTCCGGACAGAATCATTGCCAATTTCTCAATGTCTCAAGTTCTTTCTTTTCTTCGCAGCTCCCGCCCTGATTTCATATGGTGCGCACGCTAAACCCAGAGCTACATAACCCTTTTCGGTTAGGGTGATAAAACCTTCCAAACAAAGGATCAATATGACCTCTTTCACAATGTGTGTGCAGTCTGCCACAACTAATCTACGAGAGAAAGAAAATGAAGGTTTAGTGTACCTTTAAAAAAGGAACGAAACCATTGTGTCAAGGTTTATACTTAATGCCTTCTTATGGGAAGCTGGCAGTAAAAGTTGGTGACTTGTGTAGGATTTTGTTATTCATCTTCTTTCCCTTAAGCTGAGCTTAGTTTAGTCCCTAGTTTAGTTTTATAGCAACCGCTGCAGATTTAAGTGACAGAAATAGCTGTGTGTTGGAACGCCAGAAAAAACAACAAATGAAATATGACTGGCTGAGTTTTATAGATCTAAATTTTAACTAATGTGCATTTGGATTCCTTAACATTCTAATGATATGACAACATTTTAGAAAGTGTCATATCGTAGACAGAAAACTCCTTGCAATCCCTTTCAGTTTGGATTTTTTATAACAGTTCCTGATAATTGATTCTAATGAAAAAACTGGTTAGCCCTTGAAATATAGTATTTTTGATGCCATATGTGTTAAACTTTAAATCATCAGTGTTTAGTGCAAGGCTGTGTTGTATCATTGTTCTTGAGCCAGAACTACTTCTCTTACAATCGCAAAGTAAAAGCATAATTTATTTTGGATCTGTCCAATTTTTTGCCCTTTGGGAGGTAATTAAAGGTCTAATGTTTACTCTTTTCTAAAATAGTTTACTCTATTCTATATCTATAAAAACAGAAAAGGAAATGTATCTCACTATATAAGTGCAATTAATCTTCTGGCAGATTTGGTTGGTGTTTTGGAATCGTACAAAAGTTGTTAATCTCGGACTACAACTGAAACGTGATTATTTTGATCCCCCCCTTTGGGGTTTAATGTATTTTCAGTGTGTGAACTTTCAGCCGAAAGAGAAGCACATTATTCTTTGCGCAATATTTTAAAAACTTGCAATGTATCACAACACCACTGTAGCTAATCATTGTCAGTTACCATCACAATAACAAAATACCACAGTGAATGGATATGTTAATTGCCAGAGCAATTTGAATGGATATTTCAATCATCTCTCAATGAACATTTTCTAAAATTACCCTTATTCCAAGTTTTCTGCCAAAATTTTTGAAAAGTGACATAATTCAGCTCCAAAGCTAAATAGTAATATTATCTCAAATAATAATATGGACAAGAAAGCTCAGTGTTTGCATTTGACAATAATTTTGTATGAGAGTATGGCAGTGATCCCAAAAGACAAAAAATATTCAAATGAATAAGGAAAAGATCCTATACTTTATATATAGATAAAGATATAATTTGAAAATATCAAGCGGTTGTGATATTTTTGGATCATAATAGTAATCTAAAGTTATTGTAACAACAGAAAAGAATTGAACATGATGGATTTCTGGTGTTCCAATACACACAATGGCAGACCTGCATTTACAAGCTGTGTGTTTCATGAAAGGATTAAGGTGAAAAGTCTTCTTTCCAAAAATCATTCTGCTCCCTTTTGTTGGTTTAACTTTGTTTTGTATTTGCTAATAGATGGCATTCCTGAATGTTGCAGTGTTTTCTCTTCATTTCAGTAATATAATGTATGAATTAGGTTGTCCTAATTGCTACAAAAGTACTATCGATAAATGTAATGAATGTACTGATGACTGTTTCATATTCTGATGGTCAATCTAAACAAGTATTATGTATAATGTTTGTTTTGCACTGCACTTTGCTGTATTCATATCTTTAGTCATTTTTTAAATATGTGTATATATTCACACACACAGTGTTTCTCATGCACATACAGTGACTAAAAAAAAACAATCAGTAAGGGTAGCTGAAGCTGACTCTGTAAATGCAGCTCTCTGCATATGTACTTTCACTGCTGGGACAGTCTTCTTCCATTATGGAAGAAGGGAGGACCCTCTTGCAAAGAGTGAAATTCTCCCTCCATCCCTTTGGGCAGGGTGTGAAAATGTCTGCATTTACCATGATTAATTTTAACAATTGGTCTCAAACGGACGCAAATGTGGAATTTATTTGTATGGAGAACACTTTTTTGGCAATCTTAAAACAATGCTACCTTAACTCTGCTTTATTAAGTAACTATCCAGTGACAGTAAAGTCTGGTGAAGCTGTACCCTGCTCAAAATCAAAAGGATTGCAGTCAAAATAATTTTGAATAAAAACTCTCTTCCTCGTGCAGTTGTTTATTACCAAGGTCATTCATAGAATTTGAACTAGTAAATTTCAGTAATTAGTCCACTTTCTTAACCATCTCCCAGCTTGCTCCCAGATTGTTTTTTCATAGTGCTTTTCCCCTCATAATATGTATCTTAGCATAGCTTATCAATAACCTTCTCTGCTTTTTGTATGAATTAGACTTACCGTTACATGTTCACAATTGTGCATGGTGTTTTGCTTCCGTGTTTAACGGAAGCCCTGACTTGTACAAACCAGAACCAAGACCTACATGATTCAAATTGTGTCAGATATGTTACACTTCCATTGAGAATCTCATTTGACTGGAGTATTTTAAAGTCAAATAAAAATGTTCTGAAGTGCTTGCATGCAGCACTGTTGTGAATAGTGAGTTGTCAGGCTACATCATAAATAGATTTGGAAATAGATTTGTTTAGCTTGCCAAGACAATTCAGAAATACTTCATAATGCATTAATATCTATCCCAGTAGATATAAAAAAAACACAGTTGAGTGTGTGGCTTTGCTGAAATTTTAAGCCTTACTGTTGTGCATGTAGAGTGATAGATATTTTGTTACGATTCTCTGGAATTTCAGTTGTAGTCTTGTTTTAGATAAGTTTTCCTAATTGTGGCAAAAACTTGGTAACCCACTGAATGTTTCACGTATTTTGCTGTATCGTGATCTTTTTGGCATCTCCATTGCCACCGCAGACCAGTTTTCTGTGCAACAAACTGGACTATGACTTCTACTCAAAGTGTATATTGTAGCATACGATGTAAAAAAATTTTTTGAGATGCTAAACATATTTGTTCTTTGCACAAAAATATGGAAGTGGAATGTTTAACATCTTATTAAATCTTGGAGTAGTTTTCATCCATCTGTGAATTTTCAGGAGGTGGAGAAGCAATGAAATTCTCCCAGGAGAGAGTCCTGTTAGCAGCAGTAATGGGATCTACATAGTGCCAGCAATTTGAAGACTCATTCTTCTTTTTTACTGCAGAAGGTCAGCAAACTGGGTCAAGTTCATTTCCCGTCCCCCTTTCAGCTTGTCTCTGCTTCTGGATTGTCCCTTTTGAACAAGAACCTTCAGCTGCTTCCCTTGTACAACTTTGAATGGGTAGTAACTCTTTTAATTATAATATTTTTATGTTGTTTTTACTCTTATATATTGTGGCCAATGATATTTTTGAATGTGAATACAAAGCAAAGTACAGCTTTGATTTCGGAGCAAAAGCATTTTCCTTGAACTTAATGGACATGGGAAAGGAGATGACTTGCTGGGTATCTCTATTCTCACACCTCCTGACGGCGTGATTTGTTTTCTGCTGTGGATCTGATTGTATGGAGTCTGTGTGTTCTCTCTCTGTTTCTGGGTTTCCACTGGGCACCCAGTTTGCCTCCCACAGCCCAAAGACATGCGTTTGGGTCGCTTTCTGTCTATGATTTGTTCTTTGTATATGGGTGTCCTGCAATGGACTGGATTTCCATCCACGGTGCCCCCTCCCTGATGTTCTGTGTGTCCTGGAATAAGGCTGGAGGTTTGCCGGAAAGCCTGTGCTGAGTAAATGATTTACATATTTACTTATATTTATTTATATTTTATCCAAAGCAATGTATTGAGAAAACAGGGTTAATCAGTTCAGGGAGCAATTGGGGGTTAAGGGCCGTGTCCAAAATCACTTAGTCCACAAGATTTGAATGGACGATCATGGCTAAGGCATCCTACCCCGCTGAGCTAGATAGCGCCCCCATGTTCGGTATGTTCAGTTCAGTGCGTACACTACACAGAGCCTGAATTTAAAATTCCATACTTTCCTTTTCCTGTGTAGTGTCCCTAGCCTCAAAAAGACTAAATGTGCCAGAATATGTGTTTATTTTGAAAATTGAAACAGTTTCAACACCTGTTCCATCCAGCAGTGACCCGATTGAGAAGCTTTCTAAACGTATGTGAGAAAAATATGCCTAGCTTGTTGTAAATCACTCTTGCCCCTAAATACCTGACACCTATGTGAAAGTCTTCTTCCAAAGCCCATCAATCATTACCCCTAAGACAGTGCTTATCAGTAATCAGTATTTTTTTGTCTGTTGTCATATATTACCTTAACAGTTCTACAGAAGTTCATATAGCTCAATAGTAATGTTTAGTAATAAAATGTAATCTTTAGCAATATCATGGAAGTGTCATTAAATTCAAAAAAGCAATTAAGAGGAATAGTTCCGATTAGGATATGTATGGTTTCTTTTGGCAAACCTTATTCTTGCTGAATAAGTGCGATTGGGTTCAGATGGCAATATCGTGAGGTCCTAAGGTGTCCTGGAGAAGTCCTCCATCTTCATGTCACCTCCTCAGTTATTTATGCTTGAGAAAAGCCACCCAGCTCCTGGCTGCTGCGAGGACATTTTTAACATACTTGCTGAGGGATCAGTCTAGTACGCACCACCCAAGGAGAGCAACTCTGTTTTAAAGGGCAACATTTTAAATGAGCTCAGTATTTTGGCTCTTAACAAAGTAGCATAACTTTAATTCTCCCTGTATCCTTGCAAAGAATTAAACTGATATATTTTGGAACAACAGCCTAACAGACTGAAAAATACCTGTTTTAATCCAAGAATTTAAGTAAATTATTATAGGATGTTAAAAACAGTTTCTTCGTAAACCATCTAGTGTTAGGAACCGAGTTTATTAGCTAAATCTGAAAAATTTAACTGGCCAAAATGGCACTGCTAGAAACACAAATGCAGTAATAGATAAGTGATAATGATTACTGTGTGCTTGGAATTCAGTGCAAAAAATAATATACGCATGTATTGTTTTGCAGTCTGTACAGTCGAGCCTGTTATAATGTTAAGCTGTTGTCTGAATTTAAATTGTCAGGAGAAATACTTACTCACCTTTTACTATAACTAGGTCTATGTTTCCGTATCAAGATTTGTGGATTTTGCCACACAGGGAAATAGTTATTTCCAAGGTAAAATATCACACATTAACACTGTAAGAAATATATAAGAATTTGAAAAAGGCGGCAAACTGGCTGTACCACAGTCTTATCTTTATTGGCATGGAAAGGTTTATCTGACAAGTACTACATTCTGACTTGCAAGCAGATGCAATGAAGTGGAACTTTATTTAAATTTCTGTAGGCAGTTTCCAGTGAATGTTTAAATGTCATTCTGTGGCAATTACGCAAACCTCAGATCAAACCACTTAACACAAATTAATTTACCATTAGCTAATGTTTTTGAAAAAAAACAAGATTTTATACATCTTGATACATACTAAAGCAATACTTTCTCATTTTATTTGATTGTTCAGAACTTATATTTGATGTCCATTATTTGTGGCCCATTGTGATTCAGGTGGGAAAATGTACCAAAATATTTTTGAATATAGCTAGATTGTGAGGCTAAATTTTGCTGAGAAGGAAATGGTCCCTTCCATTTGCCTAAAACTAATTTTAAGTGTGTCCTAAATGCTATTTTACTCAAGAACTGTAATATACAGAAAAAATGAGAATTTTCTAACAATTTTCTAATTAGTTTAAAAATGTCTAGGAGTTTCACATAGTACTACTAGTATATTTACTAATTTATTTGAATGGGTAAAATGTAAATGTAACTGATTGAGAAACCCTGTTTTCATGCAGTACCAGCCTGCTAATAAGCAAGACTGGGAATAAAATGCATGTATCTTCTGTGGGATGCAGGTATTATTCAGCCTATGATTCCAAAAGTCCTGCTTGGACTAATAATCTGATAAAACAACCATTCTGCTATGTAGTGTCACTTTTATTCAACAGTTTAAATCCTGACCTCCAGGGCAAAAAGCAGCTGTTTGACAGTTGGTGTGGATGGCTCACTTCTGTTCATCCTTTGAAGGCCGTGGCCAGTCTACTGTTAACTTGTTCATTAGTTTTGCTAGGAGCATATTTACCCCTCAGTATTTATTTCCAAGTTCTTATTTTAATTATTAAATCTAATTTAAAAAGTTTTGAAACCTGCTACTCTTCAATATATTAACTAGAAGAGTGAATTTGGAGCTCTCCCTTAATAAATAAATAAATAATATTGCTATTCTAAAGTGATAGGTCATCAAGAAGAATGGAACCGCACTGACCGAAGCTGACCGCACTTTATTGGGTTTATTAACTTTGATTGTACTCATTTATTTAAAAATGGCCAAACAAATGTTACATAAAATGTTTTATTCAAAAATAAATATTACAATACACTTTCACAGGATATTCATGTTCAACTTAATATGCAAAATATGGAATTCCAGAAAAATTCTGTACCATGTGTCAAAGTAGTAAAAATAACACATATAGTATTATTGTAGAAAATTATTAAACGCAAAAATTGCCTCCAGGAGACAGATTCCTGTGACTGTGTAGTGGGTTTATGTACATGCAATTTTAACTGCAATACCTTTCTTTGATGTGTTTAATAACATTTCCCTTTTGAGTCCTGAAAGCTGATTGAGCAATTAGCCTGGGGGTGGGCAAGAGGGGGCCACTGGAATAGACCTCTTTGTGATTCGTGCCATTGTTACCCATTCAAGCAGCTTCCATTCAAGGGAGAAATCTTAACCTCTAAAGTTCGCACTTCTGTTGCTCCCAATCAATCACAGACCCCTCGCCCGCGTCGCCTGACAGAGCTATAACCAGTCTAAGCATAAGGGCCCGAAATCTGCCCCCGCCCATCCCACCAAAGCTGCCTGCATCTACAGCACAGGACAGCGCACATTCTTAATGACTACTTTGCACCCATATGTCAGAAGCATTCCTTCACTCACAGAACCACCAAAAGTTCGACCAAGGTGGGGGTGGGGGGGCTGCACCAGTCTTAGTTCAACATATAAGGAGAAGGAAATTTCGCTAGCAAAAGATATAGTGCTGTGCGTTAATCACCATGCCTCCAGTTTGACTTTATTTACACACGTATCGCTCCAGCGTCCTTTCGCACTTCCTGCAGGTGACATAGCAACACCAGTGATACCTGCAGTGACACCTCTCCACCGTCTTCTCCATGTACGCATTATATCCTCGGCCGCAGCACATCAGATGGCAGCTGTCACTGCCGTTAGATGTCTTGTTGCACTGCCTGGGTGATGAGAAGAACACGGCTTGTGTTATACCTACAGCTGCTACGCCGCACAGTGGAAACCCCAGGTTTGGGGTTAGCCGGCTGCTACATACATTGGTTTTCACATCATCTGATCACACAAATGATTCATTTAATCGCCCCTCTAATAGCACTAAGGTTGCTTGCAAAAAACTTATAAGAACTGGGCCTGTAGTGTATCAGCTGAATGAAAAAAATTAAAATACCTGTCATGTGTGCCCATTGAGCCGTGCTTCTCATTGTGTGCACAGTAGTCTGGCGAACTGAGCAGGTAAACAAGCTCTGTCTCCCTTACTGGCCTGACATCCAGCTCCTTAGGCACAAGCTGTTTACGGGTTCCCATGTGTCGATGGATCACTTTGGTCGCTGCAAGGTATTTGGATTTCAGATCTGCGGCGATGTGGTGGATATCATGCAGCCCCTTCCAACATGTCTTGACTGAACAAGACCCAGATACACCGTGACACTTGCACTTAGTCTCCATGGAATCTACAAGAGACTTAAAATGGAGAAAACGTGTTACAATTATGAACAAATATTTTCAAGCATAAAAGAAATATTTGGGGAAAAAAATCTATTAATAGTCGCTATACCTGTCTTCCAACAGCGTTGTTGTGCAGATGCATCAGGCGAAAGGCTTGAGGGCCAAATCTGCTGTTTTTCATGGGCGCATCAGAGAATGCAGAACCCATCTGAAGACCGTAGCGAAGATTATCGCCACAGCCGCCCCATCTGAAATCGGGTCCCGCTTGCTCCGCCGGCGCCGGCGCACACGAGCAGCTGGGCAGCTCTCCAGAAGCGCAGGCTCGGGCGATTGAGTGGCTCACCACCGCGGCGGCTAAGGAGAATACGAAAGCCGATTCTCGCGTACCTAGGGAAACACCATGTAAGCCAAATCAGTTGTGCAAAACATGCATATTTGCAGTTTACATGAAAAAATCTGGAAACAAAACACAAGTGAATGCAGGTTTATGTAGTTAAAATAATTCTACGTATGCGCAACTAAAGTTTACCTTTTGCTAAATCCGGTGTGAAATGCGGCGCGCTCTCGATCGATGAGCAATTCCACCGCATGTCCTTGAATGCGTGCTGACAAGTGAGTTTGGTAAGATTTGCTGCATGGACGATACTGTGCATCAGCTCCAGATTTCGCCGGCAGAGCTGTAACTGATCCGGTACCAGGCCATCCAAAAGCTTGCAGTGGTGCGTCTGATTCCATCCAACTGAGCTACCATTTACCGTGAGTCCGCTACAAAAGGAAGCAAAGTTCTCCTCATGTCTAACCACTCAAAACCTAACTCATACAAATACCAAATCAGAGAATAAACAGTTCAGAATGATAAATTTAGTAATTAAACTAGTTAACCACACAATCCATAAAATAAAATGAATACCCATACTTACAGCCAATGGATTGCTGAGCAACGGTATATACAGAGTAATGTCAGCAAAAGTAAGTTAATGGTTTTCATTATAGTTCAGTTTGAAATTTTGTTTAAAACCTTACAAAAATCTAGTGGATTAAAATATTGAGAACAGTATATTCCCGAGATATGGCGAAGTTCGTTTGTAATCCAGACGAAGTGATTCCTTATCCGATTGACACACCGCCCCGGCTACAGTACACCCAGCTATAACATGTTGTGTCCCTTGTCGCCTTATATGCACCCCCCACCCCAAACCACGCCCATCGACCCGAAGTAGATTAATGAGATTCTTAGGCATCCGACATTCCCCAGTCGTGAATATCAACGAGTTACATTCATAGGTAAATCGGTGGTAAAAGGGGCGCCCGAAAGCCGTACTCATGTTCTGTTTGATTATATATTCAGAAAATACGAGAAAAATAACAGTCAATAACAGTCCATCTATACAAAATACTAAGTAGGAACTTGGCAACCCAATACAATTTTAGTTTGATTCGCAGTGATTATTGCGTTATATAACTCAGTTGATCCAAAATATCACATTTTATCAATTTATGCAAACGCCAAACATTTTAGAAAAAACAACATTCTAAAATTAAATATAATTTGCAATATCCTCTAGAAAGAATACGTCGAGCATAAAATGGTTAGTTATGGTTAAATACAGGTAAACAAACTATCAATCACAACTGATTTATACAAAAAAAAAAAAGTCTAAGTGGACCAAGAAATGTAGCAGCACTAGGCTCGTTGGTCTAGGGGTATGATTCTCGCTTAGGGTGCGAGAAGACCCGGGTTCAAATCCTGGATGAGCCCATGGGTTCTATTGTCCTGCGGTTATAAAAGCGTCTATAAGCAAGAAACAGTGATTTTTATCCAATTATTATTCAGAGAACATTCTGACGAGTCACACAATTGAGCAATACTATTGAACAACATGAAGAAATGCTCAACATAAAAACGTTGACAAGAAATAGCCGAAATATTTATTTAAAACGTTTAATTTATTTAACGAGTCAATAAACATATGGCCTATACTACGCGCACTGTAAACCTTTGTACATAATGGCCAATGGGCACTGTGATATTAGGTAACTCGTTTTCTTGTTTTAATACAGACTTTATTTCCTAAAGGTGAAAGTCAATAAACACTTGCCACGGAAAACTTTCAGACTATGGCTTTTATGCCATTGAAGGTAGTTGCTTGTGTCTTGGTAACAAATTTACAGGTGTCGTAATTTGACACATCCTGTCGCCACAGTCCCGCATTCGTCAGTCGATTATCATGCACGGAAACCTGTTATTTTCGCACTTTCTTATTTAAGTTAGTCACCATAAAGCCACACCGCACGTTTTCACCCACTGCAGGAAAAAGATGTGGGCAATTTTGATTTTCTAAATATTTTCAATTCAGCCATAGAAACTACTCTTCATCCCGACGTGTGAAATTAGAATAAGTCATAATCAGGCCATTAAAAGATCAGACGGCAGATATAACGTGGTTGCAGAAAGGACAATTAAATCAGTGATTTAGTGGTTAATTAAGATTAACACAGTTTAATCCACCAAAGAAGTTTCCCAGCATTACTCGTGCAACTGATTATAATAATCCAATTATCAGAAGCCAGCAATTGCGCCAATATAATTCTAAACCTAAAATCAAAAGGAAATTTTGAGTGAATTATTTTTCAAGTAAAATGACATTGTGTTTACGCGGTGTTCTACAGTTGCTTTTTTGACTCAGTTTTGTTGATATAGATTTTTTTCCAGCTTGTAATGGAATTACAGAGGCTTTAGAATTATTCATTTGTTATATTACATTTATTACAACCAATCCATGATCATAAAAAAACCTGAGAACTTGCTTTAAGAGGGATTGGCACTTGAGGGATTTTAAGTAGTTAATTATCTGCATGTGGTCTAGGATTAGTGGTTGAAAGATTTTTTCAGGGGATATCAGTGGGTCATAGTAAAGGCTTAATTTAACCTACTGTTTATCTAGTCCACATTGTGGTCCCTTTACCAGAGATGGTACCTTTTTCTTCTTAAGTATTTTTCGGAAGATTTTGAAAGAATGGCTTATTTTCGGTTTTGACTTTTGCCAAAATTAACTTTGTGGACTTTGACAAATGGCTTTTTTAAAAACTAATAAGGGTCTAGTCAAGTTGTGCAGCACAAATTAATTTGAATTCACGATATGTTTTTATTGTACTAAGATGATTACTCGTAACCCTGAACCCAAAATGCCCTTTCAGTCTTAAATGTTATCTTCCAATGTTTGGCATGACAAGGAAGCATCTACTGAGACAATAATCATGGTGATGTGAAATGTCACAGTAGTTTGTACCATGCCTTCAACCCACTTGATAGCATTGAACAAAACAAGGGCACCTTGGCTCTGTCAATGACGCAATTAAACCACCTTTTGGAAAGTTTCAGAAACTGAAATTCAGTTGTTCAGAATTGAAGCTCGTGCTTCATATATAAAATGCAAATCTAATCTCGCCAATGTTAAACTGATGTACCCTACGTCATATCTTATACGCTTTATCAGTCGTCGTTTACCAAATATTTCTAGAAATCTTTTGCCATTTTGTGGCTTAGTACTTAAGTTAATCAATGTCATTCTTCAGTTGAGTCATAGGTTTCTCAAATTACCCAAATGAGACAAATAAATCAACCAGAAATTCTCTAAATTCTTATGGAAGATGCAGGTTTTACGGAAATCCTTAAAATGAGCTCAGAGCCTCTGAATTATATACAGGCGTCAGCTTACAGACAAAAGCACAAAAGTGGCTTTACCATTAAAAATTATGTAGTTAGTTATATTTGTGTGGTAATATTGCTATATTTTGTATGTCTAATTATATATATATATGTTATTTCACAAAAATACCTTCTAAATGTAGCCACTTGGCAAAGGGGAGTGACAGAATGGCATATACCTCTGAAATGCTACATATAGAATCAAGAATATTTTTACACAGAAATAATAAGACTTCATCTGAGAAGTTTTCTAGTTCAAAATCTTAAATATCATTGGCTGTCATTAAGCTTCAGAGATCTATGTAATCTCTGAAACATAAAGGAATGCAGAAAATACTACTTGCTGTATAAAAAACATTTAAGCTTTTCAAAAACAAAGGGTTTTTCTTAAATCCATATACGAATCCATTGTTTTCTAATTCTCATCTCATGCACATTTAATAGCACTTTATCTTTTTTTTTTTTAATCATTTAAGTTCAAAATTAGCAACGGAGTTAAAAATGAGATGATATAATTAAGAATATATGTTAACAGATAGAGCTTACGAATGACGTAGGATTAAGAATGTTTCGAGAAACCGGGCCCTGAGCAGTATGTGAAGATCATGATTCAATTCTCGATGTTAGCAAATTGTTGATGGATCACCAGAACTGTAAGCATACTTGAAAGTTCTTTGTATTGGCATGTATCACTGTTCCTAACAATTTGAGAGGCTTCTGTTTCTTAGGCGCCTCCTAGATGAATTTCAGAGAATTCAAAAGCCGTAAGGAACCTTTCTTTGTCATCGGACTTTGTAGTTTTAACTCACTAGACTGATCCTTTGTACATCATAAGCAAAATATTTTTGATCTTTAATTGTTTTTTTTTGATTGTGACAATATGTATTGACATCTCAGCCAAGTGTGCCTGTGCTATGTGTAGCATTCATTTCTGAAGAACATCCATCATGTAACTGCACCCTTGGATTGGGGGGGTCGCTTCAAATGTTGAGGGTGTTTATTTGACTGAAACTTTCCAACAGAAGGCTTCTTTCTTGTTAGAACTGTTACAGATCAAGTAGTGTCTCTCCTTTTGTTGGCTCTCCAGGTCGACGCTGGGTGTAATCACTGTTAAGAGGTGAGATGATGTTCATGTTTATGAAAGCTAGACTTGGGGGGGGGGGGGGGGGTTGACTTTGCATACAGGAGCCTGTCCTTCCTGTCTCTCCCCTTATTCCACAAACAATGCTTATTCGTGGCAGTAGAAATTAACCATTTTGACAAATGGATACACACGATATAGTTGTGTGTATTGTGTCTTCCACAGATAGCCGTTTGAAGTCTTTCCCGTGCAAGTAGTTTCTCTTTGAAATACACAGGAATGGCTGTATTGGGCAACCTGCTGCAGGACAGTATCAGTCATCTCACATTTCTGTGATGTGGTTTGTTTTTATCATAATTTATAGAATCTTTAGTGGAGTTTTACGGCATCATACATTAAGTAAATGCATAAGCTTCAATTTTACTGACCAGATAAAATTTGTATTTTAGGCAGTATAATCCTGAGAAAAAAAATCAGTAAATAAAAATAATCAAAAAAATGAACCCATCCATCTATCTCTCTTATATATGGGGGATATAAATCTCTTGTGTTTTTCTTTATAGAAGCAAAGGTTCATTTAGGGCTCTGCCAGGAACCTACAAACAAACTGGTCACCTGGTCACATGTTACATGGTATAATTCACTCAATAGTACATATTCAAAATATAAATGCTTATAACGTTGAACTATTTCCAACTACAAATTTAAGGTACAAAAATCCAAGCTTGCTTAGATATTTATCCAGCTTCAGAGAACTTATCCTGGAAGGGGTCACCAGACCAAAGCCAATGTAAATGTAATATAAATACAAGACAAGGGAATTTCACACAGTGTTACACATAATAAACAAGCAAACAAAAAATAGGAAAGACTTTGCTGTTGCCCAGCCAAGTACGGTCCAACCAAGGTAAGAGTAAAAGTGGAACTTTATTTGTAAGGATGGTTTCATGGTTTTGTAAATTTCTATCGTGTTATCCGCAGCCCAAACCCCCCAGCACACCCCCCACCTTTGCAGGAAAGTCTGGGTGGGTGTTTAGCACAGCAATTGTCACCATAATTAAAGAAACAAAGTGCACAGCGTTCCTTTTTACTGAGTACTAGAGCAAGTCGCATTTTAATTCTATTTAAATATCATATTTACCCATATTTTTCTAGTAATTATTGCTGATGTATGTTTTTTTTTTTTATAAATAATCCATTGTCAGGGGCTTGCGGGAGGAGAGGGGTCTAAAACACCCCCTGAAAACTGCCAAACACCCCCAGTAGCACCCTATAAAATACTGTAACATCACCAAAAGCAGACGTCTGTGCACATGTGCGATGTATCTCTTTATAACGTACAAAAATTATGTGGCCATTAAGAGCACGGACGTCACGGGAGCAGACGCCCCCCCTCTCGGAAGTTCAGCGAATAATCACAATTGCTTTACACTTTACAGCGTTTTGAAAACAGACCGATTTCTTGCGTCTTTCCCCGCAGAGTGTCCATGGTCGTCGCCACCATTAAATCTGAGGGGGAGCCTACGTGTTCCCCCTCACATTTCATAATTATTCGTTTGTACCCCTCAATTTTTAACATAAAAAATTCGTTCACCCAGCGCTGTTTCCATTGCTTCGCGAAAGAATACATTCCACTTGATCGATATGAGAATACACATATGGCATCTAATTCATCAAAATGCTTCTGACGCCCCTGCAGAGAGGGTCAATGAAATAATAATGAGGTCAATCAAATAGACTCATTCGCAATGACATTGTGCCGATTGTGTCCGTTTAACGTTTTCAAGTGAAATGATCGTGGCATTTATGCAATACAATAATTATTACTAATTACTAGGGCTGCACGATTTGGGGAAAATATCCAATCGCGATTTTTCTGACAGAAATTGCGATTACGATTTGATTTGC
>JABFEA020000041.1:4446871-4458883 GCA_019775915.2 Cyphomyrus plagiostoma | reverse complement strand
AATCGCCAGTTTGTGGTATAGCTTGGGTACAGCTCCCATACTTTACAAAAGGAAATCGCCAGTTTGTGGTATAGCTTGGGTACAGCTCCCATACTTTACAAAAGGAAATCGCCAGTTTGTGGTATAGCTTGGGTACAGCTCCCATACGTTGCAGTGGAAAAGCCCCAGTTGTCTGTGGTTAGACACAATCTGCCCAGCACTTTCTGCATTATGGTTGCTTTGGTATCATGTTTTCTGCTTTCATTGTTCGTTGGTCGTGTTAATCCTCCTAACGCCCCACATGCTCTTTGGTTATCACTGTCTTGGTGCTGCTTTCGGTTACTTAGTTAATTACAAAGGTAGCTGTAACGTATTTTGTGCCTATGGGTTTTTCTTGGCTGTTTTGATAAAACCCACATTTCACAATTGTTTTCCATCTCTCACATCATGGAGTACATGTGAGGTCCTATGCTAGTATCTTTCCACAGAAACTAACACTTTGCTATATTTTTCAACTCCCAGTAAGAGCAAACTTCAGCAATTTTATTAGTATGGTTGTCAATAAGAATATGATTTTATTATATAAATAATAATGCCTTAATGGCTGTTCAATCATGTATAAAGCGTCGCGTTACTCTAAGGAAATAGCCAAAGAATCCGGTATTAAAGGAAAGGTTGGTTGTGGCATAGCAATAAGAATTTCAGTGTGTAATTTAGCATTAATATAAACTCATAATAAAAAACACGCAAAACTAACTGATTGCATGTTTTGAAAAAAAGTAAAGGCAAATGTTTGGGCCAGCGGCACTATTTAAGAAGTTTTGTCTAGACACTTAAGGGACTCTGAGGGTTCTTTTAAAAGCATACTTACTTCCCTTTAATGAATTCTCCCCCACGGCTGTTTACATATAAAATTTAGTTTATGCCAGGTAGGAAACATAAATATAAGTATTGCTTAAGAATTCCAAACAGAAAAATTACAAAACAATTACGATGAAAAAGACAAAATAAAATATCCTGTGTGATATTGATGATTGATACAGACTCAAATTCACTGACTCTTCAATGACTATGTCAAAATATATTATAGCCCTGAATGCAACAAACATTGGTGGTAAATAATGGCACGTTTCATCATACACCTCAGCTCATCTTAAACTGGTCCTTGATCACAAATATTTAATTTCAAAGTTATGCAAAAGTTATGTTAGGCATTCCTGGACATGCATTTTGGGATTCCTGAGGCCTGAAAGCAATTCTGCAAATGTTTAACTTCTTTTTCAGCATACCCGGATGAACACTACTTGATGATATACAGGAGTCCGGATATCTTGCTGAGAATAAATTGATTGTAATTAAGTATTAAGCTGGCAGTGGCTGTGTTTGCCCTGCACTCTCCTCCACGGTCTTTATTTTAAGGAGTTTAACTGCTCCATCCCACTGAGGAGTAATTAGAGTCATTTCCTGTCAGATGAAATTTTTCAGAGGGTTTGATTTAATCACTAAGGTAAGGGAGGGCACCGGATCTTTTGCCGACTAAGAACGACCTACTCAGATGTTTCATGCCGTCAGCTGGAAAACTGCATTAAAAAAAAAGAAAAAGAAATCTGGCTTCAGTGCGATAATGCAGTGATACAGTGTTAAGGTAATAAGGCTGATTTTATATGGTGCTCACAGTGTCTTGGGAGCCTAAATTCTAAAAGTGCTGTTCTGAGTTAAAAAGTTCATTGACAAGCAGTCTCTTTGTATGCCTTTGACACTTAAAAAGAACATTCCTGTGTGGAAGATATGTACGGATATGTTAAACATTGCTTGTGAATAGACTTTTGTTATGAAACCAATAAATCTGCAACATTTTTACATAGACTGTCTGTCTGTAAGCACTGCATCTTAAATCCAAATTATTAAATTTAGAAAAGCAACAGTGTTACTTGTGGCATGTCAAATGATACATGAGCAATGCATGGACCATGAAATCAGTAAACTACTACTGGAAATTCTGCCGTGAATAGTAGCCGTGTCAGTGCACACACTGCAGGCTGCGAGGAGGAGTCTGAACTTCTGCCAGCTACACGACTGCAGCAAACCTCGACATCTTATACGTCTCTTTTGATTATCCTGCTGACAGCAGCCAGACGGAATTTAAAATTATCTGCCTGAATTCTTCTAATTCACATGTAATTTAAATGCATCCCCCCCCCCCCCCCCCACCTTGGTGACTGGTGTGGCTTGCCGTTTGCACGTTCCGTGGTTTTACAGCCCAGGGTTTGGCGTCGTACCGTCATTTTCTTATTGTCTCAGTAGACAATGACCCACCTGCAGTAGGGAGGGTGTCTCTCCCAGCATGTCCATACTGACAGTTTGAGAGTAGCAATATTTGAGAGAAGGTATTCACATTTTATTTGACTGAATTCCAAGAGCATAAAAAGCATGCCTGAAGGTTTACTCTCCTGCACAGCTCCAGAACCAGGCTGGGCTACAGTAAAATGTGGAAGTGGCTGGTTAAAGGAAGGGTGCAAAATGTAGACTTGCCACGGAAGAGGGTCATGCTGCTGTGCCCCATGCCCATTTCGCTGCCCGTCTGAGGACATAACAGCAGGCCGGTCACTGTAAGACCGCAACCTGCATCTGTTCGATGACATAAAACCATCCAGTTTGCACTGTCCAGGAAAAAAAAATAACTATTTGCAGAACAAGCAAGTACTTTTGAGTTTCCCCTAAAGACAAGGTATATCACCTGATTCCTTCATCATTGGCTGTGAAGTAATTATTAGAGCCTGCAGTAAATTTTGAAACCTTCTTAAAATATGAAACTTCAGGTAGTATATTTTAAGTAACCGGTATATAACCAAAAGAAAGACAAAAGACAAACCAAGCCAAAGTGATCCTTGAACTCCAGAAAGGAATGCAATACCTCTGACACTGAGCTACTCTTACACTTCATTTACAACCACTTCATAAATACTGAACAACAGTGTAAGAGTCGAGTTTTACTATAGACAGATGGAGATAATCATAGCACATATTGATACATTTAGCAACAATGACCCTATAGGGATTAGCAGGATCTGAAAATACATAAAGAGATAGAAACTGAGATAGAAGCACAAATTAATGTCTTCATTAGTAACTTCAATGACAGAATAAGGGTTGTGCTTTGCTATTTAATTTTCACAAGAGCCCGTTTAGCTAAAATAACAGCTATAAGGAAAATATGAAACTGAAAAATGAAGAACTGTGTGGTAATGTTTTTTATTATTGTTCAACACTAATGCCATCACCAAGCAAAAAGGTAACACATACTCATTATAGCCATGGTGCAATCAAGGGCCAGATAATAATAATAATAATAATAATAATAATAATAATGACAATACAACACAGTGTTCTACAACAATACCTCATTGTTGCAGCACTAAGCCATTAACAACAAGTTCTTTTTTTTAAATATTGTCTAAGTAATGTTAATGTATTCCTTTAGGAGAAAATAATTGTCTATGACACTGTTCATTCTCAAAGGTAGGAAATACAGAGCCCATCAGAACCTGTGCGAATATGTTCTAGGGTCAAAGTCTCCGAAACTGACCTCATTAACCTCATCGGCAATTTCGCCCCGCCCCGTCCGGGAATTAAAATATACGCTTAAAGTTTAGTCAACCAATTTAAAGTTGAAGTGGAAAATTATCCATCCTGTAGAAATGAATATGCTGGATGTAGCTTAATTTCCGTAACAGTTATTTGTATATTTGATGTTTTGTTACCTGTGTGTCCGCTGTAGTGTAGCCGACGTCCACCCTCTGGAATTCCGGGGAAAACAATTCATCTGAACCCGCTGTTAAACCTTCATTTCTGTTTTTCTTTAAAATCTCCCGTTTGACTTCATATCGGAGATCCAAATAGCAGGAAAGCGTGATCAAATGCAAAGAAAGGGACAATACGAAGAAAGCCAGGAAGATTTTACAATTGTTACATTGTTTCTTGCATATGCAGGTTGAAGAAAGTTCGCATTTCATTGCTTTCTCGTCCAAATGTGCAAACTCTTCAGACAAAGGTTTAGATGCCATTTAAATTAAAATTATTTAGTAATAATGGTATATTTTATAGAGTTTAATTTAAAAATGATTAGCAGCATCTAGGCAATTAGCACATAAAAACAAGTTTAATATCCTCCCGTAGTCAAACTGAATAACGCAGTTGCAAGCCGAGTCAATCGCCAATCGGCGACCCTAAAGCGAGGACAAACTCCCTCGATTCTGATTGGCCACCGGCTGATTACGCACAACAGACTCAAGCCCCTCCCACACCGACAGCTCGCGGTGATTCCCCATGCTCTGGCTCTAAAAGTTTCAGAACATTAAGGTCAAATGCATCTGACCCCCCTAACAGCGGCCGCCGATTGTTACGGTACATTTGCCAAAAAGCTTCACAGAATAACTACTTTAGTAAAGTGCCTAAACCCTGTAACAGCTCAACTAAACCCGTTTACGGTGGGGATCTATTTACATTAAACACAAGGGGGTGTCGTTTTGCTTGATGGGAAGCTGATGACATGTAACGCTACACAGCACCGTCCTTAAGGGACAGCCATCCTGGCAACTTCCCAAAAAACAGTTCCTGTGAGGTCCTACAGCATGCTGTCCCTGAACCTGGCTGGGAGAGAGTGTGTTGTCACGTGGGCCAGGCATTCTGGGTTCCCTTGGTGTCATTGTCACACCCTTTGTAGGTCCCTTGGGGCTGCACAGAGCTAAGTGGTCCCAGAGGACCATAAGATTCTTGTACCCCAGCCTAGTGCACTATACTGACACTTGCCACAGCACCTCACAGGCTTGGACAAATTGGGGCACAACCCCGTCTTCCTTGTGGGTGTCAAACAACCCTCATACATGTTATTCAACCCTTATAACCCATGGGATCGAGAGCAGATAGTGGTGCAGTCCTCCTGTGAGTGGTGCTCTGGGGTGCGAGGGGGTGCAACGCACCTTCCTCACCTTCAGTCAGTGACAGACGACCTGCCATCACATTACCAGTTTGTGGGGGTCGTGTTGCACTGGTTCTCCTACTGCATGCTCTCTGCTGGCTGACTCTGCTGCAGCACAAGGCTGATGGGCAGCAGGCTCTGCTTGGCAAGGCAGGCTGTGTGGCTCAGTACACTGCACCTCCAGTGTTTCCCCCTTCTTCCATGCACTGGCTTTGATAGTAATCAGGTGGGGGTGCAGTCTTTTGCTGTGAGATTTTAGTCAGCGCATTAGTCACTGTATTTTAAAAAGTACATTTGTCACAGAGATTTTTCTCAATGCTGTTTATCGGACAGATATTACATTTTGCCATAGCAGCTCTTGCTCTATTAAACTTCCTTCTTGAGCCATCACAGAGTACAGTGGCATCAGAAGGAATTTGACATTTCCATTGAGTGAACTTGTCTCCCTAGAGGGAAAATTGGGTCCTAGGTACTTGATGAAACAGTCAATAAGTGTATAAGTATTTAGAATGCCACTGGACTAAGGTTCAGAAAGCCTTACAGTAATGATCAAAATAAAATCCATATTATTGTTTTACTCTGTAAAGCACTGAGCAAATTCATGTTGCAGTTACTGGTACTCTTCCAAGTTTGGCTCCTTTTAAAAATAATTTTCAAAATGTCAACTCTCTGCATTCATACATCTCAGTATATGTCACAGTGCAAATGTGTAAAGGCTTCAAGACCATGGAACGTGATTGTGGGTAGACTGAGAAATTGTGTTTATAAAAGAAAATGGCAATAATTTTCTCAAGCCTGTAAAAAACAGCTTTTGTAATCAGTCCATGAAAAGCCCCTTATCTAATACATTTGGTGCGAGGAGCATGGGAAGAAACACCAGTGTCTTGTTGTCTACCTGAGTGGTCTGTGTCTCTGCAGTGTCATTAATAAAGATGAGAGGTATGATTACGAAAGCAGTGGCAATAATGCTTATGTCTATGTACCTACAGTAATTCATCTATTATGACGTGTTTGTGTTTTAGTCTTGTGTGCAACGTTAAAAGAAATGATTGGTTAATTGGTTAATCAATTCCCAGAAAACATGAGATACTTTCTGACAGCAAGGCACGGCTGTGATCAGCATGACAGCCAAAATCCGGTGCTTAAAAACATTACACTAAGCCAGGCCTCGTGGGCCCTCGGCCCAACACTCCTGGTCATGCGCTCGCGAGACGTCCAAGCCAGCTGGCAGATGTCTTCACAGACGTCTTCAATGTCTCTCTGAGCACCACTGTCATTCCAACATGCTCCCCCCTTCACTGGACCCCATGCAGTTGGCATATTGTTCCAACTACTCAACAGATGATGCCCTCACCATCTCCCCTCTGTTGCAGATATTTACACGTCACACTGCTTCCACAAAGACACTAGCATTGTGTAAAAGCCCACATGCCCCTCCCACAACGTTTTCTCTATCCTTCCATCTGGTAAAAGGTTCCCCAGCATATGAGCCTTCACTACCAGGATGGGAAATAGCTTCTTTCCTCAGGCCGTCAGACTTCTGCATGAAAGCTGACTCATGGACTGTATTTCATATGCCATCTATTATATACTGCACACTCTGTCCTGCAGCTGGTATTATTTGGACTTTTATTTATTTCCTATTTATTGCTGTGCTGCTGCTAGAGTCTGTATATGCCATAATACAGTCTGTAATAATACTGTTTATTCAAATATCCATTTAAACCAGCATGGTTACAGCTTTGTCAACTGTACTGTATGTTGTCTCGTCTTGTATATTGCACTTGTGTACAAGTTCATGAGTAGAAGAGGATATACAACTGTATAGATTTTTCCTTCTGCTGTCTCTCATTTGCTTTTCGCTGTGGGTTGATTGGGAAGTTCAGGTATACATTTTCATACGGTTTCATGGAACTTTCCTCAAATTGACTGATTGGTCGATTGTGCCAGGATCTGTCTGTCATGTTCCCAAGTGGCCAGCAGAGGTCACTGCGGACATTTCCGTTCCCTTCTGCTTGGGTCTACCGATCGCACCAGTCTCTTCTGCGCCTTTCGTTTGGCCATGTATGTTAGTGTCTGCTTGTCGTTGTCTGGTCATTGTCGTCATTTCCTAGGTGAGCGTTTTCCGTATTTCAGTATTAGTCTAGGCTCCCCCTTTGGTCTTCTCAGTCCCTTGGTTTTACTCCTCCTGGTCCTGTGTTTTCTGTATCTTTATTTTGGTTTATAAATCTCCTTTACAGTTCACTGTACAGTTGCCTATGAGTTGTCCCTTCCTCTGATGTGACTGACTGATTGGTTGATTGATTAATTGTTATTTTGATGCTGTATTACGTTCAGCTATACATGTAATGCAGAAAAAAATATGAATAGTCTTATGTAATTATCTAAATATATATAACGTCATACAATCCAAATCCAAGATCACAAGTGAACAACATTTTTTTAGAAATCAAAAATCTATACATAAGCTTCAGTTTTAATGTGGTTGCATGTCGGGAGAAGTGGCTTGACTGAGATATTAATTTAGGAGACTGAAAATGAAATTTTTTCGGCTGGAATTTTATTATACTAAAATGGATTTACACTCTTAATATGCGTCAGATTCACCAGAAGTAATATTAGTCAGTTTACTAAAGTGCAAAAAATAAAGCTATGCATGCAAAACATTAGCAAAATGTGCGCATGCAAAAATAACACCTCAGACATCTAGCCATTTTACCTACAGTATCATATCAGTGTTCAATATTATGTTGTTATTGTGAAATACATCACCGGAAATGTTTACCACTGGGAAATTTGTGGAGTGGGCTGTCCAACAAGGCAAACAAGCAGAATAGAATACAACTAGGGGTCAGTCATTCTCATTCTAATTTTATTTCTAAATCAAAATACTTTCAGAGCATTTGGCTTGAATATTTTTATAAACAGGTAAAATACTGAAACATATAAATAGTCAAACATAATGATAAATTAATTTTCTTAACCTTTCCCTCTCAGAAAACAGGAGGCTGTAAGTATAGAATGAAAGCTTGTTTTTCTTTATTGAGGTTAAACATCAAGCAGAGTCTGTTCTGCTGAAACACAACAGAAACAGAAAACAGATACAGATACAAAGACTCGAAACACAGATGTAATACTTGATATACAACTGAATAAAATAGCAGTTTCCAAACCATTTGAGAAAATAAACATTATTAGAACTAGTGCAAAAGTCCAAAACATTAAAGCACAGTGTATTAAATGGCACAAGATGTGTTCCCCTAAAGAATATAGGCTTAACGACGATGTCTAGGTCAGTATCATACTTTCACCACAATAGGTGAATGTTTAATAAAGAGGGTTCACTATTCCATTAGAGGGAAAACATCCATTTACGATGTTTAGGGAAAAAACAGTAGAAGTGGCCTTTTCGGACTTACAAAACTCTCCTATAACTCAGCATGAATTGTATGCATCAACACATTAATTTTTTATCATGTATAAACATGTCTCAGTATAGCGTTGTAAAAAGGCGCCTGTCATGTTGAAAATATTGGCATTTCTTTTCTTTTTCATTTATATTACATATCACAATAATATGATTTTTACTTGAACAGTTAGTGCATAAATCAAACATTTAATGTTACATAATAAGCCCATGAAATGAGCCTGTTTTAAACTTAAGGACTGATTACTTACAAACTACCGGTGAGTGTTTGCAGATCCTTCTCCTTAAATGATAGGTTAGACCTTGCAATTCCTTCTTACTTTGGGAAAATGCTAAAAGAGATCCTCTACATCACATACTGGCAGAACAGAACATCGGTTTTGGCGAAATACGTTATTTTGGGTGCCAAAAGATAAGTAATTTTACCAAAGAATGTTTTTTTTTCTAACATATATCCTTTTTAACTTTGTTGGCATGTTTGTTTCTATCCAGTTTTCTTATTAGACATTCAAATAATTATGAAAAATATTATATTGTGACATCCAATCAACTTTACTCTTCCATATAGATGGAGACTTTGAATGCATATTAAAACAGCTACAGTGTCTCGCGGCAGGAGAGTAGGTTCAGAGCATAGTACTGTGGCCTCTCACCCACAGGTTTCTGCATACGGACTTCCCTCTGATACCCCTCTGCATGTACTTTGGGGGACTGGCATCCCATCCACTGTTTCCTGTACCCTGTACTCACAAAAAAACAATTGTGTGTTTACTGCAGATCATTACTGGTAATAAGATAGTATAACAAAAAGTATTTAAGCTGGGGAAGTTGACAGTAAATCATCAGTAACATTTAAAACATTTTTTCTGAAGATTTTTATTACAGTATCACCTGTCTAGGTTTGTGAAGGATTGAACAAAGGCCACTTGTACTCAAACATTTCCTGAACACCAACCATTCCTTCATTGTTTTGGAGAACACTGGGGCGTCTTCCACCCCCTGCCTCCTTGCCAAACAGCTGCCACATCCCTCAGGCCCTTAATTTGTGTCACGCCATTGACAGACGCTGACTTTTCCTAAATGGCACTAGGTGACGGTCACTCCTCTCGGGCTGAGTTGTCCTCCATGAAAGGCAGGGCCTCCAAGCTGACCCCACTGTGGTCGGCGACGGCAGAAAAGGTGACGACAGTGTGCAGCAGGATGAGCACCAGCACACACAGCCTGACGCGGCTGCCCTGGAGCCGTGGCGCCGCCGACGCTGGCTGTGAAGCGCGCCTGGGTGCCAAGGAGCCGCCGCAGGCAGTCTGCACCGCTGGGCGGCGGTCGCTCCACCTCACGTCACAGCACTCCGGCTCTGCGCCGCTTACCCGCTTTGCTAGTAGCCCTGTGACGTGAAAGAATTGGAGAGAGAAAATGAAAGAAATCAAATGAAATAAAACTTTATAAGCTCTCCTTTATAATTTACATGTAACCCAAATATTACATTTTTTAAAAAGTGCATTTGACAGCTATGCGTCCATCCATTTTCTGAAACCACTTGGTCTACACAGTGTTACAAGGGGTCTGGTGCCCATTTCACCAGAACTAGCTATGCTACCATTAATAGTCATTCTATGATTACGGGTACATTTCATATTAGCCAAAAAGTGAAGTGTATTTTTCTGCTAAATAGTCAACTTGTTTCCACAATATACCCTCATTACGTGCTAAATATATTAGTTGTCAAGCTTAAGCTCTAATGATTTTTGAAATATTTAAATGAAACATTCATTATTTCACAATCCATTATTTTGTCAACTGTGTTACAGACAAAAGTTGTCACAGAAGACATTTGATAGAACGTGTCTGAAAGTTCTTGAGTCTATTGACCAGGTGTTTTGAAGTTTTCTGTCTAAACGATTTGAAAATTTGAAATTTAAGCTTGTTAATGGATTTTCTGATGTCAAGGATGACCATTTTTTCAACATAAATCCACATTACACCAAATTTAGTGTTATTCAACATCCTTATGTAAGACTTCCCTCTTTAAAAATCTCCCCCATCATTTTTATTACAGTTTAGCCAACCTTTAAAAGATTTGACACAGAACTCAGAGGTAACACAGTTGACAAAGTAACACAGCTAAAAGGAGTTACTGAATTGGTAGGATGCATTAGAAGAAAAAGAGAAACCTTTATTTAACAAGTAACTCACGAAACAATAGAAATCAAACATTTAATTTTTAAACATATGATGTTAATACCGAATTACTTTTCTTCACAAACAGTCCTTTCCAACTCACCCTACTCATAGTTTATCTTCCAGTTCTTTCATGTTTTTTTTTTTCTTCTTCTGAGATCTGTCACCATATGTCTCATGGGTCAAACTACACAAATGTCAGCAGGAACACATCCTTTCAAACCACTGAATCATATCAAAATGATCCATACTTCATGAAATCATTGTTTTGTTGATACAAGTACAGGCGCACCGCACTTAATGTCCATGTTGTCTTCTGTGAAACTGGATGTTACGTGAACACGCACTGCGTAAGGGTGATTAAATTCACAGGGCTTTGTTTACATACCGCACACGAGGCATACCTGTAAATTAAATGTAATTGCACTTGTTCATATTTTACCAGGCAATTTGTTACAGATTTTTTAAAATCAAAACACTTGATGTAAGCATAAACTATGACAATATACCCTGCCAACACTGTCATCTGTGTTATACTTGATATTTATATAGTTCATATTTCTTTCATTTTAGACCCTCGTGCTAATCGCTAGGTGCAAACATGTCACCTCATCAATCAATCAACTCATGTTTAAACAACCTTCTCTACATTTTTATAAATATAAAATCTAAAGCAAGTACGCAAGAACCTGTTGATAACACAGCTGACAATCAATTAATCTACTCTATGTGCATATAATAATTTTGATTAAATGCTGAAAAAGAAACTTGCTACACTGCATTTAAAATTCCTTCCAGTGAAGGAAGTCACATCATGGGGTGTCGGTCATGTGACGTGGGATCAAACTATCAATGGGTAACACAAATGACTGAGATTTCTTGGACATAAAGTGAATAACTTAATCTATATTAATGAGTGAAATTGTTCTTAAAATACCTTTTTCATGTTTTAATGATTATTTTGACCAAATAACAATGAAAATATACAAAATCCTGTATCCTAATAATAAGTTGAAGAGTATAACTTGACCTTTAGCAAATCGGACAGTGAATTCCAGTGTATTTTCTGCTAATAAATGATGGAACCCGTTTACTTTTTTGTATTAAAAGGAATCTGCCCCAATATGAAATTGATAACTGCTTGAAGTAAATATTTCGTAAAATTTATAAAAACAACCTGCTGTCACGTAATTATATTATAGATTGACTCGATAATGCTTACTGTCACACAACGGGAACATTTAATGTAGTACATTTATAAATTAGAAGTACAGTTAATCACATAAAATTCATGATGTCACATATTAAAATATTTCCAGGCTTATTTACTTTTGTCAGATTCACGTTTTCCCTTGCCCGGACGCGGGTCACCAGGGCCCCCCCCTGGAGCCAGGCCTGGGGGTGGGGCTCGATGGCGAGCGCCTGGTGGCCAGGCCTACACTCATGGGGC
>JABFEA020000041.1:4411023-4428194 GCA_019775915.2 Cyphomyrus plagiostoma | reverse complement strand
AATTTGGCAACTCCAATCAGCCTCAGCATGTTTTTGGACTGTGGGGGGAAAACCGGAGTACCCGGAGGAAACCCCACAACGACACGGGGAGAACATGCAAACTTCACACACATGAAACCCAGGCAGAGACCAGAACCCAGGTCCCAGAGGTGTGAGCCAACAGTGCTAACCACTGCACCACCATGCCGCCACTCCAGTCCTTTTATTTAATTTAAGTTGCACATTTTTGGACAGTGAAAGGAAACTGGAGGATCTGCTGAAAAGCCAGACTCACAGGCTGAACATGGAAAATCCACACACACACACACACACACACACACACACACACAAGCACTCACAGGCTGAACATGGAAACTCCACACACACACACACACAAACACTCACAGGCTGAACATAGAAACTTCACACACACACACACACACACACTCACAGGCTGAACATGGAAACTCCACACACAGACACACGCGCGCACACACACACACACACACACACACACACACAGGCTAAACATGGAAACTCCACACACACACATACACATACACACAGGCTGAACATGCAAATTCCACGCACATAAAGGGCTGTCTTTCATTTTGAGTAATCAAGAAGGATAATTTTAATCAATGCCTTTAAATCGTTGAGTAATCGAGTTTAATCAAGTTCATCATAGCTCTACTATATACGCTGCAGAACTGACCTATTTCATTCTGACTGAATTTGACAGCAGGGGTCTTATTAATGTAATTGCTTAGAAAAGAGTGTCGTCAAAACCATGTGACTCTGTCTAAACATCTGGCTGTGTTTGCATTACTATCTGTTACAATTACATTCTGCATTTTCTCCTATGTGTATCCAAATGTCTATACGTCCAGAGCCTATGGGTGCAAGGCAGGGAACAACCCACGATGGGGCACCAACCCATTGCAGGGCACATTAACACACAATTCACTCACAGAGGCACACCTACAGACAATCAAGTAAGTCAAATTAACCTCAGCATGTTTGGGGACTGTTGGGGGAAACTTGTAGTACCCAGAGGAAAGCCTGTGACAGCACAGGGAGGGGAGAACATGCAAGCTCTGCAAACATGGAACCCTGGCGGAGACTTGGACCCGGGTCCCAGAGGTGTGAGGCGACAGTGCTAACCACTGGGTAGGAGGGGTTAACTGAATTTTAAATGTTTTTGTGAATGCACATGCAATATAGCTGGTAATGTTTGTGTTATTATATTAAGCAGGACATTAAATGCCACTGTGCAAGGCCGCCCATACTCTGGGAGAAAGGGGACCACTTTCAGGAACCACCACACTGGTGACGAGGTCAGCACCCCCCTGACCCATCGGCAAACTTCACCCTCCGCACCCCCCTCACCCGTCGGCAAACTTCATCCATGCATCTAGAGATGTATTTAAATCTGGCTGTGTCACCCTGTTTCACTTTCTCTTTGTGGGCTTAACATCCAGGGATTAGCTGGAGACAGAATCCTAGGATGCTTATTAAGGGCCAAGCAAGCCACATGGTCTTTTACAAATTCTCCTTGACGATGTCAAGTGTTCCTTAAAAGTTAAGTATAAAAGATGTAACCAAGCAACCCTCATAAGCTTCTAAACAGTAACATCATCTGTGCCCAGCAAAGCTGAAATGGGGTGGAAAATAAATTAATTTTCATCATCAACTACATATACAGAAACATTTAAATCATTTGTTTCACTGTAGTGAGTGCGCAAAACAGCCCACTGCATATGCTTTGTTTAATGGGATTTTCCAGTAAACGCTACTCCCACCACTCAGAAAAGCATAAAATACCCTCTTATCTGCAGAAGGTATGCATGTGACGTCACAGCAGATGGAAGTCACTGCACTCACGCCCACTGAGTGGCGGAAAAATAGAGTGGCATCGTTAGCTTGAATGCCACGAGAATGCATCTAAAACGGGTAAGAGCTGAAGTTATACTGATTGTACGAATGGATTTTACATTAAAATTATTATTAATTATTATTATTACTACTACTAATGCTTGTAGTTATACAGACACAGAAAAAAACATCAATCTTACCAATAATGTCCATAACTACAGAGAATATCTATAATCAAAAATCTGAAGATTACACCTGAGGGTCTATGCAGGGGCCCCTGACACGTTAGTTTATTAGTGCAGGGAGTACAAAGAGGGGGACACAGGCCTATGCTTTGAAAACCTCTGCAGCAGCACATTTCTGATACTGAAGTAAACTTTTTTGTTTGGTTTAAGCGCATCCCAATCCATAAGATTTACAGTAATTCATCAGATTTACAGTAATCTACAACATTTACAGTAATTCATAAGATTTAAAGCAGCAAAGACAAAATACTGTCTCATGTGAAACAACACCTATGACATAAAACACATGCATTCATATAAAATAATAATAATAATAATAACTGATATTTTATTGATTGCGTTTATGTCTCCCTCAACATGCTCTTTGTCAAGTAAGCTGTCCACGAAGGGCAGCCACCTGTTGGGGCGCCCCGGAAGCTGGGGGTTAAAGGACCCACAGACTGAAGCTGGGTTTGAACTGGCTTAGCCCACTGAGCCACACATACACGCACACACCTACCTGATATTTACTTTGTTTACACCTATATGCATACTGCTTAAATACAGTATTCACACAAATCAAAATACAGTGATACCTCGGTTCTCAAGCTCACTAGAACTCGAATTTCTTGAAAGTCAAACAAAACAGTTTGACCTAGAACTCGATCTGAATATCAGAAGTCGAACCCTGAACGCTGACCTAATATAAATTGTATGCGCCAGGAAATGAGTCACCCTACAATGCAATTCTTACTTGAATGCCTTTCTTCAAACACTGGATGATTAACCAAATAAAGCAGCGCAACTTATGTGTACTATTAGAGAATTTATGTCATTTATTTAAAATTTATTTTACCAAGTAAATTAACTGAAAACCAGTTCTCACTGCTTTATGTGATATTCGGGAAAATAGCAGATCACACATCGGAACTGCCTGGGATACAAATGTCATGCGTGTAGCTAAAATCTTCAGCCAATAAGGGCAAAAGTGTGTCGTGGCGGAGGCAGTTCCAGTTTGTGCATCCGGGTGAGAGGTTGCAATGCATCTAACCATAATGCATTGCGTCAGGATCAGAATGCGTTGCTTTAAGCCAGCTGTAAGCAAATCGAACGCGCCCAATGACCGGACTGGGGAAACAAACTGAAACGCGGACTTAATACAGAGGACTAATGACGACAACCAGAAACAGCTGATCACATGGGCATCCCACACGAGGTTAACGGGGGGGCGTGGCACACGGAAGGAGCGGACAATTGGGGCAGGGCAGGGGTAATGTTGGGATAAGATCGTTTTGGAAGCCATTAAGAAAAAAATTATCTTCTTGTTTTATCCTGTTCATTCTGTGTTTGAATGCTAGGTGCAATTTTGGGGGGCCGGGAACCAATTAATTGTTTTTCCATTATTTCGTATGGGAAAAATTCGATCAGAACTCGAACTTTTTAGGATTCGATCCGGAGTCTGGAATGGATTAAGTTCGAGAACCGAGGTTCCACTATAACACTAATAATAAGAAAAAAATGCTGTCTTTTAAATAATTACACTTTCTTTTGTGTCAATGCTTGAACACACTAAAGAAATTATAGTGGCTCAGTCATTATAGTCATTATAATGGCTCAGCAGATTCAGCGATAAGCAGCGTAATCCTTACCTTGCAGTCCTCTGTACGTGATCTGACTGAATAATCCTCTGATAAATATTTGAGGAAGAGGAAATCAAACTCCTCATATTTTTCCTGAGCGTGTTGGTCCAGCCTCATGTATGCCTGGATGCAGCTGTTGCAGGTACCTTCCTCATCCACACCTCCACTACCCAAATCCCAAATCAAGTTCTGAAGACTGCAATTCAAACCGTCTGGATTTGCCATCCCCACCAGCAGGTCTGAAATTGAATATGAACCACAAAAAGAAAGACTAAAGTTCCTAAAATAAGTCAATAGTAACTGGGGTGACAATGATGATCTGTTGTGAGTTGTAAGTGATGATCCAGCGCCTGTTTTTTTCCAGTGCAGTGTGGTGCAGGCTGACTCCAGATGTTGGTGGTTTTGCGCTTCAGTGCAATGTGAACTTGGAGCAGCGGATTTGGTCAAACTGCTTAGGAGAAAACCACAATTTCCCTCATTCTGCACTGCATGGTCGCCATCAGTCGCATTGTTCCAGTATTTCCGGCTGTTCTTATCCTTGGACCTAAGCTTAACTCCAGCACACAGCCATAGGTGATCGGAGAGAAGGACGGTGAAAAATAATAAGGATGCTAAAGACATTCGCCATTTCTGTGCCCTCTCGGAATCGGCGCAAGGTTTGTCGTTTTGTTTGGGGGTACAACAGATTTTTAACACAGCATCATCTTCCCTTCGATACATCCAAGCACCCCTGATCATATTTTAGGGGTACACAAAGATGTTTTCCAGTTGTTTTTTCTCCTCTCCAATTTTTCATCCAAACAATGTCACCTACCTTATGTGCATCATTATGTTAGGTTACATTTTTTCTCTTTTGAATCGAGAAGTCAAACTTCAAGAAGAGCGTCTAATGATCAGCAAAAGGTCCATCGCAATGGAAAGAACCACGTAATCGTACCTCTACACCCGTCATTTTAGCGAAACTCATACCTAGCAGCAGAATAGATACGCATAACAAGATCGCGATTTTACCTAAATGCCGTCACGCCTGACTAACATTTTTCTCGCTTTTTCTTCCTTGTGGGAAAAGTGGCATTTGCTTCTCCTCGTTCAGTTTTCCTTTCCCCCATCTAATCTCAGTCTGTCGCCATCTTCGACACCTTGAGCTTTTTTAATTGAGTGGGGTGGGGGCGCGTGCGCGCTCGCGCCGTTACCCCCGGCTCGATGTCGCCTGTCACTTGCCCGTTTACAACCTCTTCATTCATTCCCCAACGTCCATTCATTTTTTTTTCTAATCACACCTGTTGGAGGGAGGTTTAAGAATCAAATTTAAAAAGTACATGGTTATCTTTCAGTTTGACAGTTATTATCGTCAATATTGTTGGGGACTCGGTTGACACGGGCTGACAGGAGGGGGCACACGTGGGTGAATCAAAAGGTGGAAAGAAAAGGAGACTGGAGCTGCATGGGTGACGGAGGGCTGAATGTTATTCCCGTGTCGCCTAAATACAGTGCCTTCTAGTTTAGCAAAAGTCTTGCTGAAAACCCGTTTTTACTTAAGGCAACTAATACGCGTATTCTGATATCAGACATCTCAAATTATCATATTTATAAATAAGTTATTGTATGATGGTTGTAAATTCTCAGTTAATGTAAGACTGTGCTTTTCCATCCATTACTTATACCGCTTAATCCATCTGGGTCGCTGGAAAAGGCGGGGTACACCCTGGGATGGTCGCCAGTCCACACACACTCACAGACACATCTATGGGCAATTTGGAGTAGCCAGTTTCACAGTTAACCTAAACTGCATGTCTCTGGACTGTGGAAGGAAACCGGAGCACCCAGAGGAAACCCACGCGTGCACAGGGAGAACATGCAAACTCCACACAGAAAGGCACCCTAGGTGACTCGGGGATCAAACGCAGGACTTTCTTGCGGTGATGCGACAGTGCTAACCAAGTGCGTTTTTTGAAGTATGAACTATTTTTCATTGTGCAATGAAGACACTATACACGATTGGGAGCCGACCTTTTTCCACTTCATAATTGTAACTGTTTCAACGTCGAATTTATAGTTAAATGCGCTGAATTATGGTCAGTGTTAAATTATCATAGCGTTGAAACTGAATAGATTTTTTTGGTCAGATTTTCAATATTGATTCAATGTTGATATAAAGTGAAACTTCAAAGATCTACGTTGTTTCAAACTTTTTGTCTGATATAGAATCAATGTCAATGTCAACATATGCGTGCTAGCCAATCTGGGGTAGCTAGAGGCCAAATAACTGAATACGCCGACAGACAAAATACAATATAAAAGCGCCAAAACCCCAGAGAAAGAAAATAATTGTGGATTTTAAAAAAAGCGTTTTACTTACAGATATGCTTAATTATATCTATCCAATATATTATAAATTGTCAGGTGGGTTAAGTGAACAAAGGCATTAGGCATCACACAAGCGGACAGCAACATGAAGACTTGCTTGCAAGTGTTATTACACGCTCTTTATTAGTAGTTATAAGGAGGATAACAGGTACCCAACGAACACCAAACCTAAACCCAGCTAGGAAATACTTAAGGTTGTCAGACGCTGAACTACAAGATGCAGACACGGTGGAATATTTACATACGCTAAATACACGCGTGGATCGGACCGGGTACACAAAATACACGGGCAAACACACGCGCGACAATAGGGAAACGCAACCATTAACAATAACAACAACACAACATAGGGTATTTACAATTGCTCGCGGGGCATGCTGGGACACGCGCCCCGCCAGTGCTACAATATATTCAGGTTCTAAAAGAAGTAAGTTCCATTGTGCAATTGAATGTCATTTGCATTGGAACAGATTAGAGCACTGTACCTGAACTAAGTAGTGATTGCTAAACAAATATTTGTCTTTGTGCTCAAGGGTTAGCAGCCTGTAAAACAGTAATGTAATGCATAATATCTTTGACTTCATTCATTATCACTGACTGCTCCATAAACATAAGGAACAGGCTATCATTTGGGCCAAGATATAATTTTTGCTTTATCTGTGCTAAAGAGCCGATTAACCATCTGGTCATTGAGGACACTGTGTTTCCACTTGTCATTTGCTTGGTTTCCTCATTGTTTTTTTGGTTGCTCTAATTAAACCCTATGTTAAGATTAGCCTGTACTCCTTTGTGGCCACATCTTTCCAGACTCAATGCCTCCAGAGGAGCCCACATCGCACCAGACCCCATGTCCCCAGTGGAGCCTGAGTCTCCCCAGACTGTGTGCCTCCAGAGGAGCCCACATCTCCCCAGGCTCAATGCCTCCAGAGGAGCCCACGTCTCCCCAGACTCAATGCCTCCAGAGGAGCCCACGTCTCCCCAGACTCAATGCCTCCCGAGGAGCCCACATCTCCCCAGACTCTGTGCCTCCAGAGGAGCCCACATCTCCCCAGACCCCGTGTCTCCGGGGGAGGCCACATCTTTAGAACTTGTTTCTCCTACAGCCTTGTCATTGCATGACTCCTCAGCTGACCCTTTGCTAGCCAAGTCTCATACATTTATAAATGCACAACTACTGAGATAAAGACATGTAAATCATATATATTCATCCATTGTTTTATTAATTTAGCTTTATGTAGCTCCACCTGCTGGTATTCAGCAATATTATAGGTACAGCCCAATTAATTTACCCTCTTCCAAAAGTTAAAAGCAGACTTGTATAATCTCTCTTATTTAGGCAGGTTCAACAGGACTGTAAAGTATAAGCAGACTACAAGTGCTTTACATCAGTAATTTAATTATTAAGCACAGGTACTAGCCCACAACCTGAAGCATTGTCTAACTGATGTGTTAGGACGCTGTGACTGGAAGGTCATTGGGTCAAGTCCCATGCTTGGCAGAGTGCTGTTACCATCGGGCTCTTGAGCAAGGTCCTGAAACATCATCTGCCCTGTGGACAGTCTCACCTAGATTACTCTCAAAGATGCACTTTGCTTTGGGTAAAAGCATCTGCTAAATTAAGGTGAGGTAAAAGGTAACTAATAGATTACAAATACTGTTATGCAGTGTGACTCTTTATGGCAGCAGCAGAGCTTATTAACTGGCAGCGCCTTCTAGGTTAGTTTTAAGATTGTAGAAGACATCCATTATACACTAGCTGCCCCCGCAGGTAAGCATCATTATTGATATACCGAGGGAGAACATGCAGACTCTCCACTACACAGAGAGAACATGCAAACTCCCCACTATATGGGGAGAACATGCAAACTCCCCACTACACAGAGAGAACATGCAAACTCCCCACTATATGGGGAGAACATGCAAACTCCCCACTACACAGAGAGAACATGCAGGCTCCCCACTACATGGAGAGAACGTGCAAACTCCCCACTACACAGAGAGAACATGCAAACTCCCCACTACACAGAGAGAACATGCAGGCTCCCCACTACATGGAGAGAATGTGCAAACTCCCCACTACACAGAGAGAACATGCAAACTCCCCACTACACGGGGAGAACATGCAAACTCCTTACTACACAGAGAGAACATACAGACTCCCCACTACAAAGGAGAATATGCAAACTCCCCACTACAAGGGGAGAACGTGCAAACTCCCCACTACACGGGGAGAACAGGCAAACTCCCCACTACAAGGAGAGAACGTGCAAACTCCCCACTACACGGGGAGAACGTGCACACTCCCTACTACAAGGGGAGAACGTGTAAACTCCCCACTACACGGGGAGAACGTGCACACTCCCCACTACAAGGGGAGAACGTGCAAACTCCCCACTACACGGGGAGAACGTGCACACTCCCCACTACAAAGGAGAATATGCAAACTCCCCACTACAAGGAGAGAACGTGCAAACTCCCCACTACACGGGGAGAACGTGCAAACTCCCCACTACATGGGGCGAACATGCAAACTCCCCACTACACGGTGAGACTATGCAGACTCCCCTCCTTAGATTGCCACCTTATCGTGGTGAAGGGGTTTGCATGCTTCAGTGACCCTGGAGGTTATGTTGTCGGGGGCATATGATCTTATACATTTATATGATACATACATGACCTAAAATGCCCTCTTGTGTTTTTAACATGCACCTGCGCCACAGTACTTCAGATAGCACTCTTCGAGAAACCCCAGTTTTTTTTACTTTCTATTTTTAATCCTGGATAATAAATTGTTCTAATGACAAAATTCTTACCCAGGAAACATAAGACACGAGGCTGTTTACATTATATTAAGCTAAAAAATCATGGGTAATGTTAACACATCCACCTTCATTAGCTACTTACCCAGTTAGGACTGTGGTGAACTAAGGCAGAAGTATTATACTCATAGGCTTAATAGATTCCAGTGCAGAACACTCATATATTAAGAGTGATTAAATATCAGTTTTTGGAAGTGATTGGAAGGAGGACAGGAAAGTCTTGCATAGATATATCTGATAGAAATCAGAACAACAGCCACTGAGGTGTGAGATACTCACAGAAAAATGTCTTTTAACAGAAATGACCACTAGATGGTGGTATGGGAAAGATTTTTAGAAGGCATTGCAGAAAAAGCTGTGGATAATTTATTGGTTTAATGTGTATAAATTTCAATTCAATAAATAAAATAAATTGCCTGCATAATGTACTGAGGTAGTTACTGTACAGTAATTTGTTATAAATAAGTTAATATGTATTCTCGTCTATTTAATTATTCACTATGACAGTTTTTTCTCCAGGCATTAATTGATTTTGAATTTCATATGTGGAATATACAATAAGGGAGCACTTTGCAAGAAACACTGTACTAATACTGGGTACGGCCTCCCTTTGCTGTCAAAACAGCCTCAGTTCCTCTCATGGATTTCACAAGATGTTGGAAACATTCTGGCCCAAGCTGACATCACTGCATCACACAGTTTCTTCAGAATTTCACTGGATATCGATGCTGTGAATCACCCACTTTACCCAAAGATGTTGTACCGGATTCAGAACAGGTGGCTTTGAAGGCCACTGAAGAACTGTGAACTCACTGTCACGCTGATGAAACCAGTTTGACTTATGATGTGCATTTTCATGCTGGAAGTAGGTACATTGTGGCCATGATGCATATGTTCAGCCACAATACTCAAATAGGCTGTGACATTCAAGCAATGATTGATTGGTATTATTGGGCCCAAAGTGTGTCAGGAAGACATCCCCCACACCATTACACCACCAACACCAGCCTGAACTTTTCACATGAGGTCGGTTGGGTCCATGGTTTAATGCCATTGACACCAAATTCTGACCAAACCATTGGTGTGCCTCAGCAGAAATTGAGATCCATCAGACCAGGCCATGTTTTTCTATTCTCCAACTCTCTGGTGAGATTGTGCCCACTACAGCTTCAGCTAATGTCTGCTTTTGGCTAATATTAGTGGAACCTGACACGGTTTTCTGCTGTTGTAGCCCATTTACCTTATGGTTCGACGTGCTGTGCATTCTGAGATGTTTTTTGCTCACCACAGCTGTACTGAGAGGTTATCTGAGTTACCATAGCCTGTGTGTCAGCTCAAACCAGTCTGGCCATTCCCCTCAGACCTTTCTCATCGAAAAGATGTCCACAGAACTGGATTATTTTTTGCACCATTCTGTTGGCCATGAAAATACCAGAAAATCAGCAGTTACAGAACTAATCAAAGCAGTGCGTCAAAAACTTTAGCGAAATTTCTTCCGATCCTTGATTTTCCATAAATCTGATTTTTTTATAGCTAAAAGGGACATGTATAATAACATATCCGGGAAAATTCTGTGTTGCATATATTCTGCCTCATCGCCAAATAAGGTGCGTTATTTCGATATCAAAATAACAGAGTGCCAGGACTATATGGAAAAGATATACAAGCAGTCCCTGGGTTAAGAACGTGAAACTTATGGTTAACTTGTACATATGAACAAACTGCCATAAAGCCTATTACATTAAAAATTCAGGTTAAATACAATGGTTCGCAATAATGAATGCACACGCTTTGCGACGCTCGTGAAAATATTGCGCAGCTTAAGCAGTTCGTCGGCTCCAGGTACAGTGCAGCACCGTAAGTAGTTATTCTTAGACTATTACTGTACTTACTGTACTGCAATTATTTTCATACACTGTATTATTATTTCTCTGAAATATATGTGAAAAGCATGAATAATTCGAGTGCACAAATTACTACGACATAATAATTTTCTCTACCACAAGACCTAAGGGGCTCCGTACTAATTTGTGCGCACAAATGACTAATTCGATAGTACAAATTATTATTTGGATAGCACGAATTACTAACTCAAAAGCATGAATTAGCCTACTATAACTTGAGAGCATGAATTACTAACTCGAACGCATGTATTACTAATTGGAGAGCATGAATTACTAACTCGAGAGCACAAATTATTAATTGGAGAGCACAAATTACTAACTCGAGAGCAAGAATTATTGATTGGAGAGCATGAATTACTAACTCGAGAGCACGAATTATTGATTGGCGAGCATGGATTACTAACTCGAGCGCATTAATTACTAACTCGAAAGGTTACAGCACTGTGAGGTTACAGTGCTACCCAATGAGTCGTCATGGTCACGGTGTCCCTGAAAAAATGTAGATACAATTGTTTAATCTACCAGTAGGGTTTTAAGGTGGGGTTTATAGGGTTGCTATGGCATAGAAACATCAAGGCTTCCATGCCTTCCAGCGGTGCTTAGCAAGCACAGAAAACTTCATTACAAATTCAGCACAAGTCAATGTGTCACTTCCCTGTGCTTTGATGTACAGGGCGGGGTTGCAGTAACACTAGAGTTTTGAGAGAGAAAAGTCTGGGAGGCTAGAAGGATGGACTGTTGTTAATATCCCAGAGCATGATCACAGAAGGGAATCTATTGTTCACATGAACTTAGTGCCTGCACAGTCATTAAGGAGGTCCCCATGGCACTGAGGCTGGGGTCAAGGGTCAGCCGTCACTGCAGGGCGTAATGCTAATCCTGCAGCTTCTGCTTCAACAGTAATGATTGGGTGAGCTGGTAGACAGCACCTTGAGTGTTCCCAGGAATTTTGTCAGTGTTATGCAGATATGCGGCCTGAGGGAGAGTCTCAAAGCAGGGTGCACAAACAAGAGGGAGAAAACATTTGCTGGGCAGACATGATATGATCAAATTCATCCAGAATGGCAGGATCTGAAGTGCTGAGAAGATACTGCTGCCAGTTTACCAGGCAGGCTGCTCACACGGAGTGTGTCAACGCAAAGTCAACCTCACTGCCATCCTTTTTGTTGTATTAAGCATGAGGCCCAAGTCATGAATACATTTCTTTGCAAAGGGGTGTCATGAAGGTACATTGGGTAAGTCAGTTGCCTGACAGCTCTGGGGTGGGGACTCTTGTTCTTTGTGTATGTGTTTGTGTGTGGGGGGGGGGGGGGTCTTCTGTACTTTGAATTCCTCTGTGATGACTTGGTGTCTCTGAACTGCATTCGATTGCCTTATTATTTTATCTGCAATGTGCTCTAAACTTTAAATCCTTGCTACTAATAACCTTAATGCTTACAACCTTTCTATTGGTTTGACATATTTGCTTTTTTACAGAATTGTTCTGAACAAACAGAGAAAAAGCCCAAGTAGGATATGAATCTGTTCTACACACAATATGGGCCATTCTCACAAACTCATTACCAAAACATATCAATTTTATCTAATATTTAAAATTGACACACACATTATTCTATTATCCAAAATGTCAATTTTGCCTCTGCTGTGATTAATCAGCTGCAGAGTTACTACAATTCGCAATACAAAAAGATTGAAGAAAGGAATGTACATCTTCTTATACTAATTGATTATAGGTTACTTCCAATAAAGTTGAAAGACTTAAAAACAGTTTTATCTAGTTTTGTGTTGTTCCGTTTAAAAAAAAAACTGCAATGGTAGTGACTATTTGAGGAAAATGTTTGAGGGATCATTAAACCAGACGTATAAACGCCATTTAAATATAAGTTAAGGTAATGTTCATAAGAATGACCAAATATAAGCGTAGTAGGGTACGGCCACGTCTTCACTTTCACGATAAAATGGTTTCTGTGGATTTCAGTGATCTTTGAGGCCGTAGCCCCCGTTTCCCGTTTGATGAATTAATTGTCCTTCTTCCTCAGCCGTGCCCCCTTTTTCGGGTTAAGAACGGTGGGTCTGACCAAGCTGATATTACGAGAAGATGCTTATCTCAACAGAGCGTACCTTTATAAGTACTTTTTTGATTGTAAATACTTGATTGGAGAATATGCCCTATATAATACTGTACTAGCTACATGTATTCTTATGCTGAATGTACTGAAAGTGTAAACATAATACCCTTTTTAATAATATTGAATCAATTTATAACATCTCCTGAAAAATGGTCATTGTTCTGTTATTTATAGACAGAGCAGTGTGTGGCCAGGCTGTGGGCTGGGACTGTGTCAGAAGGTCGCCTGGTCAAATCCTCCGGTCAGCAGAGTCATTTCACATCTGGGCACTTGTGCCAGGTCCTTAACCCCAATTGCTCCAGCCTGGCTGGCCCTGCTTTTGCATTTGTACGTAACTTTGAAGTAAGTAAATGAAATATATTCCCCTCAACATCTCCTTAGAGTGTGGCAGCAGGGGAAGATAGCTACCTGACCCAATTCAGGGAGATGTGCAGAGCCTTGCCTCTCAACTGTCTTTCCTCTGATGCTGGCTCTGGCCACAGAGGGGCCCAGGGTGTGTTCCAGGAAGCAAAGGTCAGGCTGGGGTACCCAGGCAGGATGCCAGCCCATTCCAGGATGCAAAGACACGCCATGAGCAGTCAAAGATTGCGATTAGCATAAATGCAGGCCTTTGGACATGGGAGAAGGCAACAGTTTCTAGAGGAAACCTGCCCAACAAACAGCCTGGAAAAAGGATGACAGCCCAGGCTTGGAGGTCTGCTTCAATGGAAGGATATTCGAGTCACCATTTCACCTTTCCAATAAAGAAGAGAAGCAATATTAAGTAAACACTTTCAAAAATCTTCAGAGGGCGTGAACTGGAACATATCACTTTCATAACCTCAAGCCCATTGTTTTACGTTTCTGCTTTTTGACTTACCATATTTCATCAATTGTACTGACTTTTACAAAGATAAAGAAGAATAGATGGAAATGTCTGTGCTTCACACTAGATATTCCTGGACATTTAATCTCTGTTCTTTTCATTATCTGGGGAAAAGCAGGTACGTTTCACATAGATTCATTCTTGCATATACATCGATATGGATGACATTTATGTGAATTTCCCAAATATCCCCCATCCATCAGTTTATCCTCGTTAGGGTCACGGGGGGGGTGGCGCACACCATCATATGCTAGAGGTAACTTAAAAACAGCAATTAACCAAACACTGTGTAGGAGAGGAAACTGGAGAACTTGTGGGAAACTCACATGACCCAAGAAAAACATACTCTAAGCTTGAAACTAAAACCTTAGTAAGGTCATTTTAAGTTACAAACAATTAAACTATCAGTATCATAAAGTGCATCTTTTAGTTGCTAGTATCAGTTTAACAGCAGAGTCTTCAATAAGATTCTTCTTAACTGAAAACACTCAACAGATGTGTGGTTATATGTGTGTGTGTGTGTGTGTGTGTGTGTGTGTGTGTGTGTGTGGATTAGATTTATATTACATTATTGGACCGAAATGTCCCCCACAATGTAATGAAAACCTGTTTTTTTACGTTATAGGGACCAGTTTTCAGGTCCTTACAAAGATCTGTGAATGCAATCAAAAAAGTAAAAATGCCAAAAGTCTCATGTTTTGTTTAGTTACTTATGGTTAAGGTTACGGCTCTACGTAGGGATTAAAGTTGTCATGCTATGAGTAGAATTTTCCTCATAGAAATAAATGGAGAGTCCCCACGAAGATAAAATTACAAGCTGGTGTGTGTGTACGTGCATGCGTTTGTGTGTGAGGAGGGCAGAGTAGTTAAAGTATATTGCACAAAATGAAACTGCTGAATACAAAAGGATCGAAAAGAGTTTTTCAAATATGCATTGATGAGTTAACACATAATTTCATGAGCTGACAGTACGTGCTATAAATCTCCTGGGTTTTACATCATCTCAGCACATGCTTCACTCTTCTTTTGACCCTTCAGACCCCCAGCAATTGTTCAAATCACTTTTAAATATGTTCTAATTTCAAAGGCAACAATGCTTCAATAGATTTTGAATCTTAAACTGCATACATAGTGTCAATGCCTTTTTCCAGGTTGCGTAATTCAGTGCATACTCTACACCAGTGTTTTTCAGCCCAGTCCCTCTGGACTCCAAGATGCTCCATGTTTTTGGGGAGCTGGAAGGGAGCAAAATATGAGCCATATTTTGTCACCCATGCCAACAGCCATTGTGCGGTCATGCCTGTTAGTTGCAATATAGTCTCCGTTAATTAATAACAGCTTTCGTCAGACTCCTGTTGTCAGCCGATGCTAAGCCGTTACCGTAAGAACAATGTAATAAAAATGGCAGGCACTCTTCGGCAGACATGGCCGCTACCCTGCTGGCCTAATTGTTTACCAGGTGTAGATTATCAAGTAAGGATGCAAAAAGGCAGTTCTTGTCATTTTAGTTTCCTTAGTGTATTTTTACTATTAATGCCCGGTACATTCATTAAGCATGGTACATTCAACACAATAAAAGAACTTACAATAATATCTCTCAAGTGTGAGAAGATATAGCCCTGTCTTTAGAAAACATTGACCTTTGCACCATTGTGTATATGAATGACCACATGTCCCCTGTTCTCATAGACAAACTTTCTGCGGCACCCTAAGCCCCCAGAATGCAACGGATGCACGTCAGGCTTTGATTCATTCACTCAGGTTTGGTAGCAGTAGTATGTGTTCTGCTGTCTTTGTTTAACCTCAGTGTTTCTCTCCCGCACATGTGAAGGCTGAGATCGATGTTTGTTAAGCACGCAGACACATAAGCACATTGTAATACAATCTGGCCTGGACTCTGGCTTTTATTCCATTCCCTTCCATTTAAGCCTGCAACGTGTGGTTCCAGGATAAGGGTGTTAAAAGGTCAGGCTGTTCTTGGTGAGTGATGCCTGTCAGATTAGTCGAGTTTGACTCTGATAAGAAGATTGACAGAGACACCGCTGGGCTCACACTCATCTCAGCATTAACAACTTAACCTGTGCACACAATGATAAACTCCAGTCAATGAAAAACCTCCTACAGGCAATCATTACTGTCTGTCAGACTGAGGAGAACCCTGGCACTCACCAAACAATAAAAAAGGAAAATCAGGCTATTATATTAGAACTGGCTCTGAAGAAAACCTGTATATACTCCTTTATATAATATTCAACTGAATTTCATAATCAATTATATTGCATTTTAAGGGAATTATGGAAAACTGAGTTTTGCAGGATTTTGCCATTCAGACCACAGCCAGTTACACAAGGTGATAGGAAACATGAAGGGCATAGAAAAGTAAGTATTAACATATAAACAAAAAATATCAAAATAAAGATAGAAAAAATGCATCAGTATGATGTCCAGGGGCACATTAATGCTGGACATGCCCAGCCTGTTAAAAAGGGGGCTCCGAAAAGCCATCCCCAGCACCGCCCTGCCCTCACCCCCTCGTGGCTGTCCGGCCGTAAGGGCGACTCTGTTACCTGAAATAAACCTGGAGCCCCTGCCTCTATTAATCTGTACAGTGATGACGCGTCTAACTTCAACGATAACAACAACATTAACATTACATAGGTGATACGCCGCTTTTCCTGTAAGTTGTTTTGCCAGGGTGAATTGAGGGTGTCACATTTCTGCCACTCTAGCGAAGAACATCGCTATGAATAAGAGTAAGTTCATAAAATGTTTTATCAGTAGATGGCAGCAAACACTTGTTTCATTAAAGGCCTGATTCTCAAACGCACTTGTCAAAAAAGCAAATAGCTGCTCACACATCACATCACACATCTTCCCCATGAAGCGTGGAATCGTTACCATTTAGACAAGAGTCCTGGTCAGGTAGTTCCATTGGGGACCCTTCACTTAATACACGTGGTGTATGTGTCCAGTGAATGTATGTGTATGAATAGACGGGATGACTTCATTCAAAACAGAGCCTTTCATGATCCATCCGTAAACATGCAATCCATTCACGGTCGGTCAGTTGAAGACAAGGGCGCCTCTGACTATCCCACTCTAGCAGGAGCACAAGTACATGCACTGCAGCTTAGGATTGTAAGGATGCACTACTTCCTTTGAACATATTTTTACTCGTTTGGCTTACTTTTTAATTGACCAGTTATTAAGCCTGATTGAATTTGGCTATGTAAGGGATAATGTACAGGCGGCCGGTAGTTATCGCAGAAATAAGCCCCGACAGTGTGATCAGGATCACACTGAAGGGGCTTATTTCGCGATAACTACCGGCTGCCTGTACATTATCCCGCTTATTACACGGCTACTTGC
>JABFEA020000041.1:4346046-4356358 GCA_019775915.2 Cyphomyrus plagiostoma | reverse complement strand
GCCCCCCCCCCGCCCCCCCCCCCGCCCCCCCCCCCCCCCCCCCCCCCCCCCCCCGCCAAGGGCGTAGTTCAGATCTCTGGTTCTGCTCTATCGTTGTATCCACAAAGTAAACACGTTTTACATAGAACGATGAATGGCATAATATTCGTTATTTCTGTTTTATATGCTACTTAAATAAGCACATTTTCTTTAAATATTATTATTATTATGGTTGTTATTATTATTATTATTAATAATAATAATAACAATAATAATAGCAGTAGTAGTGGTGGAGTCGTATTTTTATTATATATAATATATTATAGATTGGCGAGACGAATTTCATTTTCTCATGTCATTATTTTTGGAATGTAGATTTATTTTTAATCCTACAGCAAACAAAAAAAAACAAATGTGTATATATTTCTTACTTGTAAAGCAAAGTTGAAATGGCTGAAAAATTGCCTTATAATATGCATTTAACGTACAGGGTTTATTTAATCGAATTTGGAAGTTTTTTATAATTTTTTATTGGCCTGTGATTTAACATCATAATGCATCCTCTTAAATATTTCGAAGTACACATTATATATATATTTTCCACAAAATTTACTGGGAAATTGAATTACTTGAATTACTTTCAGCTTTCAGAAAGTATATCTACTTGATAAAGAGGCATGTATTCTGAATGCAGGTAAGCGTTAGATAGATAAATTGTATCACATTAACTTTCATAGCTATATTTACAATGAAAACACGATATAACATATAACTTTCAAATTTTACTAAATGCATGTACAATACATGTGTAGTGAATAATGAATGCTGCTTAGATAGATGTGGAGTTGCTATGATTTTTGTCAATGCTAAAGGTATTTGGAATTCCATATGTTTTATACAAAGTATCTGTTGCAATCAGATGTAAAAATAAGAGGTTAATGGTCGTTTTCTCAAGCAATATGATCTTTATTTGTACATCTCGATAGATCATTGTTGTTCTGCTTGCATATGCCTGGCGCCCAGAAGGACCTAGTAGTTTATTCAGATCAGCACTTGAAATTCTGATTGTGTTTCTTTGAAAGGAAATACCCAGCATGTGTTTTTTTTTTTTTTTAAAAAAAAAGCTAAAAAAAGTTTTAATTAATTTTGAGCAAAACATTTAATGTTTTGTTTTAATGACAGTTTTTTTTTTTACTAGCTAAGTGTGGTTATTTAAGTTCACGCATCTAACTGTTCAGTTAACTATAGGTTCTGTTTACTAAATAGGTATATAATCTAATGCTCACATACATCCATATTCTATGCGGGATCGCTCAGGATATGTATGTTGCTATTTTTCAGAACACACACGCCATTAGAAGATTAAGTACTTTGTTGAGTGTCATTATCCTGCAGTAGTATTAGAATCCCTTTCTTTACATGGACGCTAAACAAACATTGTTCCAGTTGCTGCTGGATGTGATGGCTTTATGGTGGGAGGTGGTGGTTATGGAGAAGTATGGCGAAGGCCACTCGGATGGCCATGTGGAGTAACACTACTCTATGCTTGCTTGGGCTGCTAAATCACGCTCAAGAGCCTTACAGGCTGTGTGTGAGTTGCACATTGCCTTGAACTCCACTGCGGTAACTTTCTGTAATCGTGCTTTTATTTAGAGGTGTTCAACTTTGCTGGTTTTTGTGTGCTGTTTTTAGAAGTACCTGACCTCAACCATTTTTTTGCAAATGATCTTGAGCAGGAGACCTTACAACAATTACATAAAATGCAATTTGGACAACCTGCATTGAAAATAAAAAGTTAATATTGGGTTCAGAAGGTATTAGCATATTTGCAATACAAAGTATAGTACCAGCAACACCATCCCTACCCTTTCCATTGTCATCTGTCTCATGATTATATAGTTAAGATTAATTTTTGGCCCTAGTTAACTAAGGAGACTATAAATCTAAAAATGTTATATGGGTTATATGTGTAAAAATGCTGTTTTGTCCTTCTGACAGCTATAAAGCCAGTTATAAAGGGAAAGTTCAGACTCATCTGTGCAATCTGATCAACGTTCCTGTACTTAATGACAATCATAGGATTAACTTTGTCACAATTTAAATAGGTGACACGAAACTTTAAACTATTTTATAAACCCATGCAGCTCATTGGGGTTTAGTCACACACAAGAAAAGAAGTCTTAAGGAGGGTCTCCGATTCATTCTTTCCACTCCCCTGCTTCACACGAGTTCTGATCACATTTCACAGGAATTCCGATCTGATCACAATGTGCAGGAACTTGGATCCACCTTGGGATGGCTAAGCCCACAAAGAATGAAAGTGTAAAGGCAGCTATTGTGAGGACAGGCATGCTGATGTTACGCTTACAGAAAGCAACTGGTCTGTCAGCGTGAAAGTTATGCTGCGGGTGTTTTTGAAGACAGCTGGGCTAATTTCAGTATAGTAAGCCTCAGGTTGACATGGATTGACACACAATTACGTACGGCATTTTTAGAAGGAAGATCTGCAATGTACATTGGCATCTGTCTCAATAGACAGTGACAGCTGAAAGTGGCTACATTTTTACAAGAGTCCTAATCAGGTTTTTACAGATATTGCTTTTCTTCACATTGCATCTTCACTTTCTACAGGATAAGTGAAGATGGGTGATTCTCTTTGTGTGGATATATGTTAATGTACACTTTTAAGAATTTTGAGGCAGTATATGTAAAACCATTGAATAATCAGTAAAGATTGTTTATGAAAAAAGTTCAGAAATATGATGTCAATTTGTGGAGAGAAAAGAATGCATAAATGTAATATTGCTTAATTTACAATAATGTAAAACCAATTTAATTTTTTACAGTTGACTTGCTATTGACCGGTTACAGACTCTCTTGCGTGATGTACTTGCTGTCAAGAAAGCAGGTGACTTGTCTCTCTTTTAACATCAAACAATGTACTTTCTGCTTTTATGGTTGGATTTGCTTTTTGGGGACACATGCTGTTTAATATTACAAAGCGGGGCCCAATGAGGTTCATCTATGAAGAGTCAAATGATTGTAACATACCCTGCCCCGCTCTCTAAAATCGCTACACACATAAATTACAACCTAGCATGGTGACCCGCAGTGTTCCCCCAAAAGCCTGCCCTCTGCCGCTGGCACAACTTCAGCTTAAGTTTTGGTTTTGGGCTGGCTTTGAGGGCCTTGGTGTTATGAAGGGAGGAAGAGCTGATGTTTGGCAGGAATACGAGAAGACAAGCAGTGAGGTGCAGGTCTGGAATGTGGCTGCTGCTCCACACAGTTGGGCCAAAATGTCACCCGTCCGCTTTTAAGTGGCAAACGGCAGCACTCATGTGTGGCAGACAGGACAGGAGCGGCCCACAGCAGAGGCTTGATCTTTTTAAATGGGGCCCCTGCTTAGCCATGCATTCAGGCTAAGGGCTTGTGAAACGGATGGATCTGACATCCATTCCAAAACCCATTAGGATGAACATTACAGTGAAGGTTTATTTTAATGGACAATGCAGTCCCTCCTCAGCTTACAGCGCTTTAAGTGTCAGGTTGTACCAGATGGACTCTCGCTCGTGCAATTTTCAATATGAAACATAACACTGTCCTGATCCTTTAGCCGAAGAATATGTGAAACGGATCTGAGCAACTGAGAAATAGCAGTAGAAGCCCTGGGAATAAGCCATTTCTTCCATTCATTTTTCTGAAAAATTTGCCTTCTTAGAAGTGGAAGCATCAGGTGGAGGTTGGGGTTTGACCTTCGGCAGGATCAGGCTTTTATGTCTTCCTGCTGCCGTGCCCAGGTGGGCCCCAGTGCGCAGCCCTTGGGGCAGACATAGCTGCAGCTCCTGTGCGCCTGTCAGCCGCTGACTTTCCCTGACGGCTCCAGCCAGCGGTAGCTGGGTTCGCACAACCTTTGTCAGTGTGCTTGTTCCTGAAATGGGTCTATATTGTGGACTATTGGGGGCATGGTGGAGGTGAGAAAATGGATTTGATGTAATACTAACGCCTCATCCAAGGCTCACTGAGCCTTAGCCGGTCGGCATCATGGCGGCTGCAAAGGCTGAGCATGGTGGAGTCATGCTGTGCCACTGCAGCTAATCCACAGGTTTGTATTCTCACACCCCCAGTGCAGCTTCATAGACTCCCAGTCTCTCTCTCTGGCTTAACAACCTGAATTTTCTGAATACCATTAGAGGGGAAAAAAAGAGTCTCACAACATGCTTCATAATTCAGTGAGGAATTTATTATTTTGTCTGGCCAAGTAACCTTTTATAAATTAAGTTTAAAAGAGGTATTGTATGATAATGTAAAATAAATGTAATGCGTATATGATATACCTCTGATGTTTGAGTATGGATGGTTATTATAATGTCCGTTAATGAAAGTATTGATTGCTGCTTGATTTAATTTTATTGTTGTTCTTTTCTTTGACAGAACTGCTTCAGATAAAAAAGCACAGGTTTCAGCTGTGGAGACAAAAACAATTCATTTAAAGTTGATAAACTACTGGCTTAAGGCTTAAAAGAAGGGAATCGGCATCACAGTGTGGCAAATCCGTATCGAGTTTCATTCCATGGTATCGTGTTCCTGCTGGAGAGAGAAGCCCCACAGACAGCAGTGGGCGGAGCTAAGCCCAAAGGTTTATCGCAATAACACCAAACTGATAAACCACTAAAATATTTAGCAGAAGTTAATATAACAGCTAACTTTTATTATATTAATTTATTTTTGGTTTAGTTTTTGAAATTCTGAAACATATAAAAGTTTATCTAGAGAGCGAAATTTTTAATCTGCTTTTTACACTTAAGTCGCATCTGTTGCATCTGTCTAGAGTGATTACCACAGAATATTTAGGATACCCAACTGGGTATGATTGGATTCTGTACAGTTTCCAAAATAAATCTGTGCTGAAATTTTTTTCATTGATATTCCTTTTGCGATATATGAGTTTTTGTTGGAGAAGTTTGATCTTTTTAAAAGGGGCCCCTGGGCTTAACCATGCATTCAGGCAGGGTTCAGTTTTAGGACCACTATTGTTCCTAATTTACTTTAATGACATTGACACCGATACATACAGAAAACTGGTTAAATTTGCAGACAACACCAAGATGGGTGGTGTAGTAGATACTGATCTAGCAGCAGAGAGGCTACAACGGGATCTGGATCTGGAATTAGCGACTGGGCTGATACTTGGCAGATGAAATTTAATATAGATAAATGTAAGGTAATCCATGCAGGGAGCAGAAATATAAAGTACAGACATTTTATGGGTTCCACTGAAATAAAGGTAGCTGATTATGAGTAAGACCTTGGTGTGTATGTTGATGCTTCCATGTCCCACTCTCGCCAGTGTGGGGAAGCAAGTAAAAAGGCCAGTAGGATGTTGGGTTACATCTCTAGGTGTGTGGAGTTTAAGTCAAGGGAGGTGATGCTACGATTATATAATTCCTTGGTAAGACCCCATTGTTATTATAGGGTTGGTCACCATACCTTAAACGGACATTGCTGCCTTAGAAAAGGTGCAACGTAGGGTTACGAGAATGATTCCTGGTTTTAGAGGGATGTCTTCCAAGGAGAGGTTAGCTGAGCTGAATCTGTTTAGCCTCGAGCAAAGGAGACTGAGGGGGGGCATGATCCAGGTCTATAAGTTTCTAACAGGTCTGGATGCTGTTCAGCTAATAGGCCATTTCAATATTAGTTTAAATACTAGAATTCGTGGCCATAAATGGAAATTAGTGGGAGAACATTTTAAAATGAATTTGAGGAAGCACTTCTTTACACAGCGTGTAGTTAGAGTATGGAATAGTCTTCCTGCTAGTGTAGCACAAGTTAAAACCCTGGGTTCCTTTAAATTAGAGCTAGATAAGACTTTAACAACTCTGAGCTATTGGTTAAGTTCTCCCCAAACGAGTTTGATAGACCGAATGGCCTCCTCTCATTTGTAAATTTATGTTCTTATGTTCTAAGCCCCATTTCAGAGCTGGCTCATGCTGACATTTTGCCCTCAGTGAAGGTGCTTGGGGACTGCAAACATAGCACCATTTACCCGGAACTCAGATGGAGGATCTCAACTCTTTATTGGTATACAGCTTAATAGAGTACTGTTTTTGCGTTAATACGTTTATCTGAATGAGACACCTTTGTCTGTATTCACGTGACGTCTGCGTCATAAAAGTGGAATGTCCAAAATTAGACGTTTTGACCTACATCACTACCATATGTTTAATGATTAATTAATTCCTATTACTTCAGCTCAGCAAAGCAAAGGAATTTTCCAAACGTGCTTTGAAATTCAGGAGGTTCAACTGCTGTATGTCATGTGGGGCGACTTCTGCTTTGAGTGACACCTGAACAATCTAGAAAATGCTAAAAGGATAAGTTTCAGCTTCACTTCTTTTTCTTTACTTCTCAGATAGTTGTGACACAATTTGGAGGTATGTTTGGGGTCATTGTCCTGTTGCATAAAGAATGGCTGACCATTCTGTTGACTGATGGAATGGCGTGTCGCTGCAGGATGCTAAGGGAGCCTTCCTCATTCTAAATTCCATTCACTCTATGCAGATTTATATAGATTTCTATAAGTTCTCTATGCCCCGCGACCCAGTAGGATAAGTGGTTTGGAAAATGGATGGATGGATGGAAGTTCTCTTTGCAGAACTTCAGATCCAGCAAAGCACCAACACACCATTGCATTGCCTGGAAATCATACACAGGTAGCATCCTTTCCCCAGTGCAGTGGTGCACATAACACCTCCTTGGGAGACCATTGTGTTCAGAGTTCGATTCACCAGTACACAGTACCTTACACCAGTCTTCTACACACTGGTTCTGTGTTCTTTGGCCCACGCAAAGCTTTTGCTCTTGTTAGGAACCCTCAAATGTGGCTTTCTGGCTAAACACAACCCTACAGCCCTGCCACCCTCCGCATTCTGTGCAGAGTTGAAGATGAGGCGTTTTGTGCTGTGCTGTTCATTCAGCTGCACAGTGATTTCTGGTGCACTTAACCTTCTGTTACCTTAACTGGTGACTCTTATCCTCCTGAGACCCAAGGAAAAAAAGTGTCCTTCAATTAGGTTATTTGTCTTTGGAAGAAATAAGACATCTTACAATCTAGATTTTTTCAAATTTATTTCTATTTTTAATTTCACAACATGTCCTCTTTAGTCTACAACAGGAATAAATACGTTTCCTTGCATCAGTGAAAAGATGGATGCAAAACAACATGTCCACTACAATGGACGTAAATGAATGGGTGGGATCTCAGGAGGTCATGACCTTGTCTTGTGCCTTAGAAGTGGGTGGAGGCCTACCAGTCCTCTTCCTCTCCACATTAGATCCAGTTTGTTGGTGTCTCTTGATGGTATAAGCAACTGTGCTGAAAAGAATTTTCAGTTCCCTGGCAATTACTCTGTAACTATAGCCTTCCCCTCTCAGAGTTACAATTGATTGTCTTTTCTCTGTTGTTAGTAACCATCGCAAGGCCAAAAGTGTGGGAAAGCACACGCAAAAAATTAAAGTATGAACTAGGCTTAAGTGTGTACTTGGTCGGGCAAATGGGACGAAGCAAATGGCAGAATTTGCTTCGGGGTCCTTTAAATGCAACACAGCCGTATTGTGGAGTTTCTCTGCCGAAAGTGTGTAAATTGCCCTTAACTTTAGGCACGTCAAAAAGTACTTAGGTACTTCCTTTTTTGACTTAAGTGCATGGGAGAATTGACCCCCAAATAATTAGTCTTGTGCACATCTAAATGGTATATGTGAAACAAAGTTAGAACAACATAACACAGACACTTCAGAATTACCAATATAATAAGCAAGTGGAGAAGAAAGAGAACTTTAAACAGACTGAGTATTTTTTTTTTGATGACAGCAGGAAGGTATTGCTGTCTGTTTGATAGGAGAGTTGCTAATAGATGTGCTTGAGGCCTGCTTAATTGTGCTGCACAGTGAAGAGTCATCTTGTAATTCAGTGCATATTATTTTAACTGAGCATATAATATCAATGCAAGAGGGAATCATTGACTCCAGGGTAGCAAATCCTGCTGGGACTGATCTGCCCGGGGTTCAGGGGCCGGTCTGCCCGGGATTCAGGGGCCGGTCTGCTCGGGGTTCAGGGGCCGGTCTGCTCGGGGTTCAGGGATCAGTCTGCTCGGGATTCAGGGGCCAGCCTGCTCTGGGCTCAGGGGCCGGTCTGCTCGGGATTCAGGGACCGGTCTGCTCGGGGTTGAGGGACCGGTCTGCTCGGGGTTCAGGGACCGGTCTGCTCGGGGTTCAGGGACTGGTCTGCTCGGGGTTCAGGTTACTCCACTCTTTGAACTTGTGTGCTCACATGATGCTTCTAGCAGTTTCTCCTTTGCTGCATGTCTTTAATAACCCATATAAAGCTCGAGATCTCTACACTGTGTATCACTATATTGAGCATTATTCCAATCTTCTGAGAAATGTGAATCAAGCTTCTTTGCACAATGACCGATATATATATATATATATATATATATAAACACATATATATATATATATATAAACACACATATATATATATATATAAACACATATATATATAAAGAGCTCTTTTCCAAAACGCTATAAATCCATCCATTTATTTCCAAAAAATTGATTGTTTTTGTGTGTTATGTGTGAACATGCAACATATGACATCAAGAACTACAAATGAATATAAATCAAAATAAGTGCAAATGCGTCAAATAAAAAAAAAATAGTAACATAAACTAAATAGTACAATAAAATAAATATTGGCAATTTCACGTTTCAGTATCGTCCACCACATAAAACAAATAATCTGTTGAAAGCTTCTCGGTTTGACAGGAACCGGGGGCGGCAGCCTTATGTTGACATCCCACAGTAGGTTTAACACACCGCCTGAGTGCCGAACCTTCTTTTTTTGTTGTTGTTTGTGGTTTTCTTTGTCCAGTCGGCGTTTTCTGCCTCCAGGTTTAGGTCTTACTGGCTCATCAATGCCATCAAAAGGGTTTAAAGCGCTCATTTTGAAGAGGAAACAAAACAAGATCGCAACAAAACCATCGCCTCAGAGCGCCGCTAAATTCGATTAAGTCGCACGCTCACCGAAGTCTGATTGGTCGAGAGTACATATTGTGCTTTGACAAAAAATAGCTACGGCGCTTATTGCGGTTTGGAAAGAAACGGCGTCTTTCAGTACATCTTAAACAAGGAAATATAGCGATTTGGCATAAAATGTTGATAGAGCAGTGAATAGGGTCAGTGCACAGCAAAATGGCATGACATTTTTTAAAATTTGGCGTTTATCGCGTTTTGCAAAAGAATTCTTCATATATATAAAGTAGAGACTTTCTGTTACGTTGCGGAGAACACAGACCAGGGAAACAGGCAAAGGACAACAGAACGGGGGTAAAATAAAAGGATTTAATGGGGAAACGCAGGGGCTTAACAAGGGCTACAAGGCATGACACATGACACAATACACGCAACAATGCAATGACAGACCTAGGGAAACAAACTCTGACGTAGACCGAACCGAACTAATACGGACAATTGAAAACAGCCATAAAACACTGGGAATCAACATGAGGTTAACGAGGGGGCGTGGCACAGGAGGATCGGCAGGATCAGGGTGTGACACTTATTGTAATTCACATGGCGTATATGTGTCATTAGATTACATTTGAAATCTGATTCCTGTATGATGGTTCTGCTCCAGTCTGATTCCTGCATGATGGTTCTGCTGCAGTCTGATTCCTGCATGATTCCTTAACCCTGGGGCTCCGCCTGAGGTTTCACCCTCAGTAACTGTCACAGTAAATTCTCGCTCTTTGGGCTAGCCAGGCAAGATAATTTTAAAGAATATTCCTCATTGAATCTTCATTACATATATATTTTTTTAATTACAATGAAAGTCTTAAATGCTAGTCATCATTTTCAGCTTGCAAATACAGTAAAGAGAAAAAACGGTTTTTAATGGGCATTTTAGAATTTAATCACCCCAAATTTCACCAGTATAATTTAATACAGTGTTTATGGAATCTGTTATTATACAGATAATATTATTGTATTATTATAGCATTATATAAACACTCTAAGTGCTAAAGAAACACATCAGGTCAGGATGACAGCACTGGCTTTGTGCTCATGCTCCATTTTCTACAATATAGCCGACAGACCACCCCATGTGGGAAACAACTAGCCAAACCTATCATACTACAACATCATAGACCCATGAAAAAGGACATGATTGTCTTTAAACCAGATGATCCAGGTTGTTTATACACCAGCCTGACATGCTTGGTTTACTGAGTAATATGTTGATTTTTAATTTAAATATTACAAAATTAGTTTAGTA
>JABFEA020000041.1:4335280-4345946 GCA_019775915.2 Cyphomyrus plagiostoma | reverse complement strand
ACTACACTGAATTCTTATAGGTACGATTAATTATGATTCTATAACCTGTAAAAAATGTATTGGATATCTATTGTTCCAGATTCTTCAGAATTTTTTTGTCATGAGGGTTCTATACCCAGATTAATGCTGTAGGGTGTCATGAGGGTTCTATACCCAGATTAATGCTGTAGGGTGTCATGAGGGTTCTATACCCAGGTTAATGCTGTAGGGTGTCATGAGGGTTCTGTACCCAGGTTAATGCTGTAGGGTGTCATGAGGGTTCTATACCCAGGTTGATGCTGTAGGGCGGAAAGCGGCTGTTCTCATAGGAAGGGCCTCCGGTGGTGAGGGATGCCAATTGTGGGATGTCGTCCGTCTTATGGGCATGTGTGTAATGAATAGTCTTAATACAACATATGAGGCATGTTCTCCTGCCCAGATAGTCTCAGATGGGTTAAAAAAATTAACTTTTAAAAATAACAAAAATACAAAGAACTAGATGAGTATGCCCTAAAGATTAATGAAAGGTGTTAGACAGATCTGTTCTGGCATTGTATTTCATATACAGCCTTTTGTTTGAATTGTTTGAATTATAGTTTTTGAATGAGAATAATATCAGTCTGCTTAACTCAAAGGGAATGCACATTCTGCTCTGGAAAAAATTAAGAGACCATTCTATCTACATTCTATAATAAAAATTGCATTCTTATATCCTGGTTTAATCCTGGTTCTGCTGCTTCCAAGCTCAAAGTCAAAGACAGCAGTACACATGAACAAGGTGAACCAGGAGACACTGGCAATGACCAAAAATTAACCAGCTAGAGGGCAGAAGCAACTTTCTAATGCCAGCAATGACTGCCAACTTACACAACAGTGCCTCATGAATCAGGGGATGACATCATGTGACCTTCAAAAAGAATGAGAAACATTAAGTGGTGTGAAGTGCACTGTTAGCACAGTTAGGACTGCTAGGACTCCCAGAAGCCCTTAAAGACCCATAAAGCCAGGATGAAGCCCTTCATCAATGAGAAACAGAGAAGAGCCAGGCTGCAGTTTGCAAAAAATGTGTATTTTACACAGATACATTCCCATAAAATAAGTGAAACCAGAATGTTGTTGTGGTTTCTTACTCTTCTCCAGAGCTCTATATACAGTATCTTTCCACTTAGCCTACCATGCAAAATGCACACATTGGATAATCAGATGAATTATACATCTGCAAATGCATCAAATGCTCTTTAAGTAACAGTTGTTTCTGATAAATATTTATATGCAAGCATTTTTCAAAAGGGATCACAAATAGAAGGTAGTACATAACAGGGGTAAACAATATCTGTCATTTTATAATTTATTAAATGCAGATGCTTCAGCAATACTATTTATTTTACTCATTGTCTTACAGAATTCCAGGAAAATGCTGAACAATAAAATATTTCCACGTTCATAAGGAATACGTCCAAGTTAAAAAAAAATCATAAATGTATTCAATTTGTTCCTGTAGAATTCACTTGAAGTCTTGAGTTGTAAAGGAATACATTGTAGTCAGTATTCTTACATTTCTTTTGACACGATGATCTGTTCTTCATTTAAACAACTAGGTCAATAAGTATTACAAATATTAAATGAAAATTGATTATAAATATTAAATGAAAATCTGATTTTATATATAAAATGCTTAACAATGTATGCAGCTGTCATGTATATGTACAGTATGTGCTTTTCTTTTAATTCTCACCCCCTTTTTAATAGCTTAAAAAAAATGAGGATTTCACAATAGGTCCCGTCAGCCTCCAGATATGGCCTGAGAGCCTGCAAGTGCAGACATCTGCTTTTGTTAAGCTAACAGGTACAAATTATTATGCGAAAATTCTTTATTACTTTCAAAGCCATGCTGCTTCCTCAAAAGATGCATGCTTCGATTAGCTTTACAATGAATGAAGATACTAGGAGAGTAATAATAAATATATACTGTAATAATTATACTGTGGAAGTAAAGTATTTTCTTACAGCGTTGCCCTTTGTATGTGGTGTTTTCCCCCAAACATTATTCAGATTTCTTACAAAGGTTTGAAGACGTGTCATTTAACTGAATTGTGTATGTGTGCGTCTGGAGTGGAATTATGTATCGCTTGTATTCTCTTTCCTGGAACAGCCTGCCGACTTCCAGCTGTGGTGCTGAATGTTATTGCAGGCTGTGGAGTACATGAATGTCCCTTATATAGCAGACAAAACATGCTTCTCAACCTCTATGTATAACTGATACACATGTTTTTCATCTAAGAATTTGATCATTAGCCCTAAAGATGTTCAGGCTTGTTGGTGACACTGACAATGAGAAAGACGCAAATGTAATAGACATTGGATCATGTTTTGAGCTGCTTAGACTTGTTAAGAATCACACATTTGACCTCTGGAAAAAAATAATGGAAAAATAATCTAGGCCTAAATTTCTGTCAGAGAGTCTGATGAAGCTGAAGGACACATCAGACTCATATCAGCTCACGTCTCTGAACTCATTAAATTTCTCTTCTGTGCCCATTCATTAATATCATTTTGATTCATTCCTTCTGGGATTTTAAAGTTTCCAACACAATTATGTGCCATTACTGCTTCATCAGTTAGTTCCCATCTCCATGGAAAATGTTTACGTGAAAGTTAACTTTCCAAAATTACATAAAAAAATGTCCTCTTGGTCAGTTTTTTGGTTGTTGGTAATACTGGAAGTTCTTGTATTACATGCATATCCAAACTTGTATTGGGTCATACACAATTTGAAAATAGAGGAAATGAATCAGTCTAACATGAATTTGTTTTGGCTGGTACACGTTTTCTCCCGTAATGTTTACATTTTGTGTAATGGGGTAGCCCTCCTGAACATGGTGGTCTGTGAAGGAGTACACTTGCTTTGTTTTGGAACAGCTCCTTCTTAGGGGTGTAATGAAAAGCTGATCTGGATCCGAAACGTGGTCCAACTGCCTGTCAGACAGCTGCATGAATTCAAAACACCCAGTCCGGCTCAAATTTGGAAAGAATGCAGAAGGAAAAACGGAAAGCTGTCAGAAATGGAATCGTGTGTTATGTCACTATTTCTGGGTCTTACTGTGATTTTATTCTCTTCGTTTACCATACATGTATTAAGAGACACATTCATGAGGAAAGCTGGGGGTTAGAGAGCAGAATCAACTAACATCCAGCACCTATCAAGGAGTCAGGGTTAAGGCCTTTATTTAGACCTTTTACTTCAAATGCAGGGCATTTCAGAATCTGTTAAATCAATCTAAAGTGTATTAAGATACAATTAAATTGCATCAAGGCCTTTAATACTCAAAGAAAAGCTTGATCTTTTAAATTTAATTGTTAAGGTTTCGAGTGGCCTGTTCCCAACAATGGTGTCCCCATCAACACTTATTTCTGTTATTTTGCATAAAACAAGGCTTGTTTGGAAATTGGAACTTACCTGCCACACCGTAGATGAAATTCCTGCAATGAAAATGGTACATTAAATTCATATAAAATATAAGGACATCAGTAACAGTATTAGACTGCCTAATGTGATCTGCATCTAATAAATACTTCCTTCACAAGGGCGTATAACAGTGTACATAACTCCCAGAGTAACCATTACATGTCTTTTCTCACAAGACAAGGACAATCTGGAACCTCTCACTACTGGCTGCTTTGAAAAACTGTAGAAGCATTGTAATAAAAAAAGAGAAGTCTGTTTGGGTATGGAGCGCTAGAGCATTGCCGAGTATATGCATCTGGTAACAAATGTAGCACTATTTATCTTGGGGAAGAACTTAATATAACACAAGCTGTGTGTACATAGTGAATCGTAGTTAAGCAGATTTTCAGTCTTGAAAATCAAAGATAGCAATGATATACTCTTCCATATAATAATATATACTACATGATACAAATTCTAAAATATAATGTATCGTTAAGGAATGTTGTAAAATACAATCAAAAATACATTTACTCAGATTTTATATGGTATTTTTACTTCAGTATTAGTAATAGGCTACACTTCAGTGTTTAGTTTCTAAATGCATAGAGTGGCTGTGTGCCGTTTGCTGTACTGATTGCTGTTTAATGTTGCAACCCAGATATATAGTTTTTTGTGCTAATTTTTAGCTTGCTTGGGCCCAGGGTATTTTAATTCATCATCAGGCCAGAAGTTGTGTTGTGAGGAGAAGTTAATAAAGGGTTTTTATAGAATGTTTGTGTGTGTGCGCGTGCTTGTTTGTGTGTGTGTGTGCGTGTACATATATATATAATATTCTTTTTGTCAGGGTCAACATATGCAGACAAATGTGTTATTCCTCAAGCCTTGAAATCTAGCTTGGCCTTTCCTTTACCTGCCAGGGAAAAATGAAAAGCATCTTGTCTTTATATTATTGACCTCTGTCCCTTTTTCCTCCAGTCTGGTCTGGAGAGCAAATGGTAGGTATCTGGTCGACGTATCTGGGGAACATGAACTAGGAATGTGTCTTTTGTCCAAGGGTGGAAAGGAGACAATGATTTGTAACTGTTCAAATGCAGACAAAGACGGATAAATATTTGACACTGTCAATATAAAGAACAAAACTATAACTATTGGCCGTCCACTTGCCTGTCCCAATAGTTAGTTTGTTCTGTGTTGTCTTTGATTTTGCTGTGGGAAATCGAGGATCATTTGAGTCATGGAGCATTTCCATTCTGCATATGGTTAATATGTGATAATGCAATGGCAAAACTATTTCTTTTTAATCGGAACAGGGCCGTCATCTATATGGTGTAAGAATGGTATAAGACGGCCCTGTAAATTGGTCCATATCAAACCAATAGTTGAAAATGACTGTTTTCCCCTGATATGGCTTCAGACATGCAAGGCAAATTAACTCCTGTTTCATTTGGGTGTTCCCTCATATTAAGAGGCACTGAAAATCCACTAAAAGCCTTCTCACCTTCATTATCTTCCCAGGTGGTGGGGGGGGGGTATTGGCAAACTCAATCTCGCCTCATGCTGACTGGAGCAACACATGCACCTCACCAACTCTGTGCCCTGCATTGTTTTTTTCTGGACGTTGGGGGATTCTGGGTAAAAAAGAAGGCCAACACTTGTTGAAGACTAGTAGTACTCAGGGGCTCGGCCCGTCAGTCATGCTTATTAGCTCCTGACAATGGGAATGATAGTTGTAACCTGTAACCTGGAGACGAGGCGGCAGCTGGTAGAAATGGCACAAGACAAACATCAGAGGTCTGCTTTCCTCTCGCTTTGAGGCGAGAGTATAACGAAGTGTCCAGACCCAGGACCTAGAATCTTGTGCTGCTCCCACTTTCTTAAGCACAGAAATATGTTTTAATATATTTATATATACTTGGTTATGTTACTAGTCATGGTGAGTCCCTGCTTGGGTCCTTGCTTCAGTCCCTAATTCAGTCCCTGTTTCCCTGACTATGCATATTTCTGTCAGGTCAGCATGCCCCCATGTTAAAACGTAATATTTTTTATCATTCTCTCTGGTGGCACGGCCTGAGATGTCATGACTGAGAGTCATGGTCCGTCTTCTGAGGAAACTCAGCAGAGAACCGTCCGCTTTTCATTGCTGGGTGCTCCTTGTCCGGCGAGCCGCCCGGCCTGGCCACCGTGAGTACCCAGGCCGGGAGCCGTCGTCTCCAGTGGAGCACGGCAAGTCCATCTGGGATCGCCTTTCCCTCCCGCCTGTGCCACATGAGGCTGTCGATGGACAGAAGCTGGGGAAAAAGAGCGTCCTTCTGTCTCACGGCTTGACAAAGCAGACTGGGTCGATGTCTAAATCCCTCCTGAAACAAGCCCAGACTCTGCCTGCGCCAAAAGCAAAATTGCCCCGTAAAATAAATTACTTCTAAAATTATCAGTGGTCAGTATCACACAGTCTTCATTTCTTTCGTCCTCCCATCTTTCTTTGTCACTCAGGCCATCTTGCACTTCATGGTAGAGTATGGAATTCATTTAAACGGCATAATTATTTGGGCAGCTACAGATTCACATGAAAGGGCCGATTCCCACTCGGCTGTTGGTTATGGAAAATCCAGAAGCCTGGAAATGTTATGTTTATTTTTTTCATCTTTGTGATTATCTGTGTGATGTTTCATGTTTTTACTTTTGCAAAGATGTTTAGCAAGTTTGCAATAATACGAGGTTCTTCATTCAGATGTTACAATTTTAAATCTTATTTACTGCTTTATTTAATTGCTGCGTTTAGCTCTTCCTCCATATAATTGCAGTTACAGATGCTTTTGTGATTTTAAAATACAGAAAAAAATACGTGAAATGGTAAAGCATATGTTCCTGTTTTTTCTTACATTTAAACTAATTGAGGTACTTGAGTAATCTGAGATGTCCAAATTTAGATCAGTTTTTGATTTCTACTTTGGTATTACATATTACATATTATAAGTACAACTATTTGTTGATTTTATCATTAGGTTTAAGTAGAATCTCTGCAGCAAATGACAGTCGTCATTTTTCCTATGGCTGCTATGCGAGGTCGCCGCACTCCTAACCCTTCCTGAGAATATTCAGACCATGTGGAGCTAATTGGGATCATTAGATAATTCACACAGCGAGCCCTTGGCTTCATTCGCAGACCCATCAGGGTCGCTACTTAAAACTAGGTCCTTGATTGTGAAGAGCTGGAGCCATGTTTCAATTATTGTGTCCCTCGTAGTCTCCATGTTTACTGTAGTGACGAAAATAGAAGTCAAAGCAGGGCAGATGTAATGTGTTTAACCACTGAGGTTGGCCCTTATTCTGTCGGACAATGTCCAATACCGATCACAAGCCACCTAGTTTTCATCTGGATGGCAGCACTTGAAAATTGTTTGCACCACACAGATCTCGTTCTTAGAAACACCAAGCTTCCTAAAAACCAAAGGCAGTTTAACATAAATACAAAAGCCATTATTCCATGCAGTACAGGCAGAACAATGTATACTTGTTTGGCCCTGAATACTAGAATGCAAAGGAGTGAATGGACATCACATAGTAAGGGATTCATTTCATTTATATTTGTCCATTTATCTTTTGTTATTTTAACTCATGAATCGGGAAATTAATGGATTTGAAGACTTTTTCCTTAGTTCAATAGGTACAATAGGTCTTTGATTACAAAAAGGGGTATACATTGCATAATTACTGAATAGCAAACATACACTCAGCAAAGACAAGCATTCATTGGGTAGCACTAGCCACAGAAAAGCACTGTGTTTGTGTCGACAATTACAATAGCTTGCATTTACAATGGAATCTTATTTTATATTTTATTTTTTTAGTCATTTTTTCATATTTTTTCATTTTATTTAAAACAATGTGACTGTATTTTATACCACAAGAATTCTACAAAGATAATTTGCTCATTGGTAGTGTAGACATTTATTGTGGATGCATTAAGTTTTTAGTAAATTTCCCCACAACCCTAACCAGGATATGTGGTCAGAAGCTGGATGGAAGATTTGATGTAATATTATTTCTTTGAATACAGATTTCTAAAGCATTTTACAAGCTCTTTTGGCAAGCAGACATTTTTTATGGCCTGAAAATTAATCCATAACTAAAGGAAAACAGAGCGTACTTATACTCGCTACTTTGCCAGTTAACTTAATCCATAACTAAAGGAAAACAGAGCGTACTTATACTCACTATTTTGCCAGTTAAATTAATCCATAACTAAAGGAAAACAGAGCGTTCTTATACTCACTATTTTGCCAGTTAAATGGTAAATTAATCTATAACTACAGGAAAACAGAGCATATCTATACTCACTATTTTGCCAGTTAAATGTTAAATTAATCTATAACTAAAGGAAAAGAGAGCATACCTATACTCAATATTTTGCCAGCTAAATATTAAATTAATACACAACTAAAGGAAAACAGAGCGTACCTATACTCACTATTTTGCCAGTTAAATTAATCCATAACTAAAGGAAAACAGAGCGTACCTATGCTCAGTATTTTGCCAGTTAAATGTTAAATTATTCCATAAGTAAAGGAAACCAGAGCATATCTATACTCACTATTTTGCCAGTTAAATGTTAAATTGTTCCCTAACTAAAGGAAAACAGAGTGTACCTACACTCACTATTTTGCCAGTGGGTGTTTTTTTGGGAGGGGATAGATTAGCTTGTCTCTTGGAAGAACTTTATTAACACCAGTGGAAATGTAATCTTTTCATGCTGCTTTTTGGCTACAGAAATAAATGTATTACTGTTTACCACATATGGGCTTTTTATTCAGTGGCAGTCGTGCACTTGTCAGTGAGATGTCCTCTGTTCACAGAATAGGCTTTCAGTTCCCCTTACCTCATAGCTAGCGTGAGGCCCATTGAGGGAGATATGAATGCTGGCAGTTGATAGGGCCAGGCTAGCCGAAGCTCTCGCAGAAGCCTGCCAGTGCGCCCTTTCCCTCTGTTCTATCTCCCTTCCAATTCTGGGTATTTTGGGCTTATGGGAAATGCCAAGTCATGTGCCTACAGTATATACTTTCCTGGAATGGGGTCGGCAGGGCAGAATAGAGTGAGTGCTGGGTGCCCCTCATGGGAACCGTATTCAGAGGGACTTGAGAGCAATGTCACGTCTTGAAAACGTGAATGAACTTCATTTGCATTGCCGAAAGCGCGAACAAAACACTAAGTTTAATTGGTCACATTCATGCTAGATTCTGTGTTTAGTGGAAAAAAAATCAAACAAAACAGGAAAGGGGAAGTGCAGCCATAACCCTTGTCCCTTTTCTACTTTTTTTAGCCGTTATGTTGGTAAATACATAATGCTGCTGTCATGATTTACTGTGAACAGCTTGTTCAGAATGGGAGCAACGGCATTAAGCAAATAAGGTCTATGTTTTTTTTTGGCCCAATTGTCAGACTCTCCCCACTTTTTCAACAAGTATATTTGGAAATAAATTTTGATACCAAATCTTATCTTTATGTGTGTGTGTGTGTGTGTGTGTGTGTGTGTATATATATATATATATATATATATATACAGATAACAATTATTTGACGAGAACATATAAGAAATTTACCTTTCATTGCTAAGCAACCACAGACAGTTGCACTACAATAAGTGTAAATAGCAAACATTCCAATAAACAAATGTAGGCCTATTATTTAGGAGGGAAAGGATACATTGGCAATATTACAAACTCCACAAACCAAGAGAGAGCCGAATGTTTCTGGTGCAGCCGGGCCACATAAAGAGTGCAAAAAACATATTGTGGCGAATGCTTGAGGCATTTTAATAAAGGAGATGACATCTTTTTCAAAAGAAATACTCTCTTTATTAACAGCCTCTATCAGTTTAATACTAGCGGTGGCACAGAATGGGAAGTGAACAACTTACCTGACACTCACGGTTACATGCTAACATAACACACACAATCCACAGCAAACATTTCACAGTTACAACATTTACCATTAACATAAATACAACAATGATCGTATTCATTTACACCATTTAAAGAACGTGCAGTACGGTGTACAGCATGGTGGTAACTGCATAATTAGTCCTGCTGACCAACCCAAAGGTATCACAATTATGTGAGCCAAACATGGACAGCAGGTGGGATCAGAACAAATGATTGATTTGCCTTGGGGCATCAAATAATGCCAATTTTTCAAATGTGGTACCTCGGTTCTTGAACTTAATCCGTTCCGGACTCTGGATTGAATCCTAAAAAGTTTGAGTTCTGATCGAATTTTTCAATGAGAAATAATGGAAAATCAATTAATTGGTTCCCGCCCTCCCAAAATGACACCTAAATATGTATTTTTTTTAGCATTTAAACACAAAATGAACAGGATAAAACAAGAAGAGCATTTTTTTTCTTAATGGCTTCCAAAACGATAAAGATCTTATCCCAACATTATCTCTGTCCTGCCCCAATCGTCTGCTCCTTCCGTGTGCCATGCCCATGTGATCAGCTGTTTCTAGTTGTTGTCATTAGTCCTCTGTATTAAGTCCACGTTTCAGTTTGTTTCCCCAGTCCGGTCATTGGGTGCGTTCGACTTGCTTACAGCGCTGGCTTAAAGCAACGCATTCTTATCCTGACACAATGCATTATGGTTAGATGCATTGCGACCTCTCACCCGGCTGCACAAACTGGAACCGCCTCCGTGGCGACACACCTTTGCCCTTATTGGCTAGAGTTTAGTTACATGCATGACGTTTGTATCCCAGGCAGGGGTGCGTTTCTCAAAACCATTGTTGCTAACTACATTAGCAACTTCCATCGTTTGAACTATGTAAGTACGACGCAGGTGTTTCTCGAAACCATAGTTCAAACTACAGAGGTAACGATACTGCGGACTTACGTAGTATGATGTGCCATTCAACGACGCAGGTGTTTCTCGAAACCATAGTTCGAACGAACGTTCGCAAACACTGTCGTCTTAGACTGTTGTGTAGTTAGAAGTGTCGTTCCGGGTAAATACATCAGCGATGATGGAAAAATGCAGTCTAATAAGGGTATAGTCACCGTGTAAGTAAGAAATGTAATAATGTTTAGTACATAATAAAGAATAATTTAGCTGTATGATCACATATAATGTGAAGTTTTCTGAAAATGTACTTTGAAACGTAATTGTTGTTTGGGTCTCTGGTCATAAGTACGGTAACTGTCTAGTGAGCAATAGGGACAAATCTCAGACTGCAAAGTATTAATTAGC
>JABFEA020000041.1:4275460-4292400 GCA_019775915.2 Cyphomyrus plagiostoma | reverse complement strand
TTCCTCACCCAGGACCTGTTTGCCTTGGGTAACCCTACCAGGGGCATAAAGCCCCGGGCAACTTAGCTCCTGGGATCATTGGAACACTCAAACCCCTCCACCACGATAAGGTGTCGGCTCCAGGAGGGGGTAATATTAACAATAAACCATTAATACATTTAATTATAATAATGTTGTTGTGCCAAGTGGGGACGGAACGGAGACAAAGGTGCAGACGTCAGGGTATCGGGGAATACGGGTTTAATTACAAATGCAGATGGACAGTACAATGATCAGACTGGGGAAACAAACTGAAACTGATACAGAGGACTAATGACAACAACCAGAAACAGCTGATCACACGGTGATTACACACAGGGTTAACGAGGGGGTGTGGTACATGGAAGGTGTGGACGATCGGGGCAGGACACATTGTTTATTTTTAACTTTACACATCGTTTGGATACATTTATTTTCTTAATTTACAAATTACTGTTTTAATAAATGTGCTAGATGTATTTTTTTTATCCAGTTCATTTTGTGAAATGCTAAAAAACATATCTAAGTGTAATTTTTTGGGGCTGGAAACCAATTAATTGTTTTTCAATTATTTCTTCTGGGGAAAATTTGATCAGAACTCAAACTTTTTAGGATTCGATCTGGAGTTCTGAATGGATTAAGTTCAAGTTTCGAGGTACCACTGTACTTGATTAAATGTCAAATAAATGTTATAGATTTTACATTTTTTTATTACCAAGTCAATTTATTACATAGCCAGTTGTACTGGAGAGAGAAGATATGCAGTTTAGCACACACAACTGTCTGTCCTTAGGACAGAAATGGTGCTTTTTGTCAGGTTCGAAAAAGCATATAACTAGGGACACTGTCAGAAAAGAGAAAGGTATAAATAAAACAGGATGACTTTTAGTGGTTTCTGAGGAATCCACCTGTTCTGAAGGGAATCACAAAAAATATGTCGCATATTCCCATCAAACAGAATTTGAAAGCGAACACAGCTAACTGTCTCTAGTCCTGCAACTTTAATTAGCATCCCTAAGAAAATGCCTGGGTGTTTTGGGAATCAGATGTGAAGGGTTTTTGATGATGATGATTATGATGTCAGGACTATGTGGCGTTTATGGAATTACATCCCAACCCCTGCTATCCGCATATAGGTGGGATTCGATATCCTGACCCTAGAGGACTGGAACACAAAATGACACAATGTTTTTTAATGTTTCAAATTTATTGCATGTAACCTCCAACAATCAACCAATATGCAGGGTGTATATTTTTTTCTCAATTTTTGGTTAATTTTACTAATTTGTTCTCATCTGTATAACTCTTGCTCTGGATTTGATTAAATAATTTGGTTTATTCCTGTCCTGCGCCCATATTCTTTAGGATAGGCTCCAGGCCCCTCCATAACATGTACCACTTTAAAAGAGGTGGGTGAAGCACTCTGGCCTTGGCACCTCAGTCCTCAGCTCCTTCTACAGGTGTGTGGTGGAGAGCTTCCTCACGTCCAGCATCACTCTGTGGTACAGTAACTGTTCTGCTGTAGCGGACCTGCAGTGCATTGGATGGTAGAGACTCCACAGAGGATCATGGGTAGCAGCCTACCCACCATCAGTTACATTTACAAGAGCAGAAGCAGGATTCCTGTATTATGAGGGACCCCACGCACCCTGCTCATGGACTGTTTGCCCTCCTTCCCTCAGGCAGGTGGCCACACAGCATCAGGACCAGAACCTCCAGACTGAGGAACAGCTTTTTCCCAGAGGCTGTGAGGCTGTTAAACTCTGTATCTCATCCACGGTACAACACGCTGCTATAAATCACCAGTGTTACATGTCAGGGCATTGCTGGAGTAGTTATCCTCCGTGCTGCACTTTATTACTGTGATTTTGCACACACGTGTCACTGCTTCCACAACCAGTATCAGACATACTTTATTGTGCACAGACCTCAATAATACAAACACTCACATTCGCTCAAATTGCTCTGACACAGGAGATATTCCTTGAGTTCAACCTAAAATGATTAAAGTGACTCGGTGGCTCTCAGCTTGTGACTTCTTTTATTTGTAATTAAGTTTATACCGTTAGTTAAACCACTCAAAGCATTTATGGAAGGGCTGATTTAGTTAATAGAGGGAAGGGTTCGAGTTTCACACATCCCCGAGGCTGGATTTTATTCCACCAGAGGTACGGCGGACTAGTAGGGTTTTTAAATTGCCTCTCTGTGGCCAAGACGGTGGAGGAGACATAGTAAAAAGAAGCGAGGCAGAAAGAGCAGCCTGCATGCGAACCCATACAGACCGCTGTTCTGACGAGTTGAGCTACCTATGGAGACGTGCTATTGAGCCTTTCTGCGCATGTGCAGTTCCACCATTTTGGGATTGAGGTTAGGGGTTAGGGTACGGGTTAGGGCTATCAGTTAGCACTACGGTAGCCTAACTCGACAGAACACCGGTTCATCCTAGTCTCTTCCTCATGAACACAAGTTCCCTTGGCAATAAAATGAGCTGAGGTTTGCCTCACGTAGGGTGGAGTGCTGTGCGGCAATTATTACCGAGATCTGGCTGGATAATAACATTGCAAACACTATGGTTGAGCTACTGGGGGGTGCTCTGTTCCGGACAGACAGGACTGCAGATTCCGCTAAATGTAAAGTTGGATGGTTGGAGCTGTACATTAATAAATCCTGGTGTACAGCTACAAACATTATTGGAACATACTGCTTCCCCAACTTGGAGTATCTGGCAGTGAAATCCAGACCATTCAAGACAGTAAGAGAGTTCTCTTCCATCTTGATGGTGGCTGTTTATATTTATAAATTAGGATATAAAGAGAGCTGGAAGAGCTGAACTTGCCTGATTAACAGTCAAATGATTGCCAATCCAGATGCAGCTGTCATTGTGACTGATGGAGAATTAAAAGCAGGGCTTCCCAAATTTTGTGGGATCAAGTGCATTGTAATATCCAAAGAGTATACAAGGCTGTAGTTGGCTGTAGAGTATACAAGGCTGGAGCAGCCCCACATCTGGTTATGTCAGACCACATTACAGTGGAGCTGATCCCAGCCTATATTCCCATGATCTGCAAAGATGAAACCGATCACCAGAACAGTACAGCTATGGACTGAGGAGGCATCTCCAGCGTTACAGGACTGTTTTGAGTCTACTGACTGGGGAGTGTTAAAAGAAGAGGGTTCAGATCTAGAGGGATACACATCATCTGTCTTATCCTATGTGCAGTTCTGCACTGATGCTGTTCTGCCCACGAAGACCTTTAGGGTCTTTCCAAATGAGAAACCATGGCTGGACAGTGCCGTGAGGTTCCTGCTCAAACCCAGGACGCTGCATATAGGTCAGGCAACAGGCTGGCATGTAGCAAAGCCCGGAAAGAACTAGAAAAGGGAATCCACCTGGCAAAGTACAGACACAAATGGCATGCAGAGGAGTATTTTGATAACAACAAGTCACAGAACATGTGGAGAGTCTTAAAGACCATAACGAATTTTAAGCGCAGTGATCAGCAGGTCAGCTATGACCCTAGTCTCCCTGACACCTTGAACAGTTTCTTTACGCGCTTTGATGCATCTAGCAGCAGGGAGACTGTACATCTCACTTGGCTGGAGGAGCAGCAGCATCAGCCTCTAGTCCTGCAACTACACGAAGTGAGGTCCACCTTGAAGTGGATCAACACCAATAGAGCTGCAGGACCAGATAGGGCGTTGGGTAAAACATTGAAACATGTTCTGATCAATTGGCAGGAGTATTTTTGGACATGTTCAACTGTTCTCTAGAACTTGCAATGGTCCATGTCTGTCTCAAATCCTCCATTATTGTGCCAGTACCTAAAAAATCAGCTCTCACCTTCCTTAATGATCACCACCCTGTGGCTTTGAGCCCAGTAATAATGAAGTGCCTTGAGAGAATCCTGCTAAGGTACATCATGGATGCCATCAGAATCCTGCTAAGGTACATCAAGGATGCCATCAGAATCCTGCTAAGGTACATCAAGGATGCCATCAGAATCCTACTAAGGTACATCAAGGATGCCATCAGAATCCTGTTAAGGTACATCAAGGATGCCATCAGAATCCTGCTAAGGCACATCAAGGATGCCATCCCTGTTGGATCTGACAACCATCAGTTCGTCTACAGGAAGAACAGATCTACAGAGGATGCTATCTCAATAGTACTTCACACAGCCCTGACTCATCTGCAGTGCCCTAACACTTATGTTAGGATGCTATTCGTCGATTTTAGTTCAGCATTTAATACTGTAATCCTGGACAAGCTGGTACAAAAGCTTTATAATCTGGGTAAGTACCAGGTTGACTGTCTCTCTGGATCGGGGACTTTCTTACCAACAGGCAGGGGTGCCGCTAGCAATTTTGGGCCCTATGACAAAATATGAGGTTGGGCCCCCCTAGGTAATGTTATTATTAATAAAGCAGGTCTCTGGGGGGCCCTAAAGGGCGTGGGCCCTTAGGACAATTCTAACTTTCCCCCCCTTAGCGGCGCCCCTGCCAACAGGCCTCAGGTGGTTAGAACTGGAGATTGTACATCAGCCACATTGGTTCTGAACACAGGCACACCAGAGGGTTGTGTGCTCAGCCTGGCAACTGCACAGCACAGGACGGGAAGTACTTGGCACGGGTGGTGAGAAAGGTGCAGGGGATCATGGGAAGTCCTCTCCCAGACCTGGATTCTGTATATGCTGGTAGGGTGCAGAAGAGGCCAAATGTATAGCTGCAGATTTCACCCATCCAGGAAATGGACTGTTTGTACAACTGCCTTTAGGAAAGCGGTACAGAAGCATGAAAACATGTAGCAGTGACTGAAAGACAGCTTCTACCCCACAGCTGTGAAGTCCATCTCCCCCTGCTGATACATACACATGCATCTACCCCTATCCTGCCCCCCTGTACACAAGCACACATACGTTGCCCTACCTGCCACATTCTGCCATGCTGTCTCGCCTGCCCTGCTTACCTTGCTGGCCCTGCCCCCTTGCCTGTTCCTGCCTGCTCTGCTTACATTCCCTGCCCTGCCTCCCCAGTCTGCATTCGTCGTTCCTCCTGTCCCTTCATCTCCTCGTCTCGTCACTGAGTGTAGGACAGACATTCCCGGCTTTGGACCTACGGCGACCGACCTGACTTCCATTTGGATTAACACTTTGGCTATTGGTGTCCCCGGCTCCCTTAACAAACCCGCGTTCTCCTGCATTACGGGTTCTGCCTCTTCCCTTATTGCGAAGCGTCACAAAGCAAGACTTCTTGCAGAGCCAGATAGGTAGTCTGGGCTAAATGTAAGTGAACAAACACAATAGACAAAGGTTCTGACTATCGTCTGTAGAAGTACAAAGAAATTTGGTGCAGTGGCCTTCAGTGCTGAACAATTATATCAGGCAAAAATATAAAAAATTGAGAAACAACAACTGAATTTCTATTACAATATAAATAAATAAATATACATATGTATCTATCTAAAGTGCATTACTCCACAACTGAGACAGTTGTGAGAAGTTGCACTGTAGTCCATATTGCACATGGAGATGAGGTACTGTATATGTAAGGACAGACATTGCACAGAGTGAGTTGCACAGTGAGAGATTGGATGATAATTCATTTCAGTTTGTTGTTTATAACAGTAATGGCTCTGGGATATATACTGTTTTTCAGTCTGTTTGTATGAGCTGTCAATAGTCTGTACTGCTGGCCTGAGGGCAGCAGTTCAGGCAGGTGGGGTGCTGAGTGTGATGTGTCCTCCAGGATACTGCTGGCTTTTCTGTAGCAGTGGGACTTGTAGAGCTCCTTGAAGGACAGGAAGCATAGCCGGTTAATGACCCTCTGTAGTGCAGCTTTTTTCTCCTGCAGTGCAACTGGCAAACCACATAGGGATGCAGTAAGTCAGTACACTTTCTAAGGATCTCCTGTAGAAGGACACGAGTACCTTCTCGGCTAAGTCGTTCTTTTTGAGGATCCTCAGGATGTGGAGTTGTTGCTGTGTCTTCTGTATCAGCACAGAGTGGTTGGTTTTCCAGGTGAGATCCTTGTCCAGATGCAGACCCAGGAACCTGAAATCTGAGAACCCCTCCACACTGTATGGCCTGAGGCACACATCTGTGAAATCTATGATGATTTCTTTAGTTTTTGCGGTGTTGAGGGTCAGGTTGTTCTTCCGACACCATGTTGACAGTCTTGCCACTTCATCCCTATATCATCTCCCCCCAAGGTGAGCTCGACCACAGTCCTGTCACCCACAATTCTAACTATGGCATTACTTGGGTGGGTGGAGATGCAGTCATGGGTATAGAGAGCGTCTAGTAGGGGACTCAGCACACATCCTTGTGGAGAGCCAGTGTGGAGGCTGAGTGCTGAGGAGAGGTGAAGGCCTACTTTGACACTCTGTGAACGGTCAGTTAGAAAGCTTTTAATCCAGAGTCAAGTGGAGTGTGGGAAGTAGAGGCTGCATTATTTTGCTACCAGTCTGTTTGGGATGGATGTGTTGAAGGCAGGGCTACAATCAATAAAGAGAAGTCTGGCATAGCTCCCCTGCAGCTCCAGATGGGTCAGGGCTGTGCCTGTGGCACCTTCTGTCAAGCTGTTGTTCCTGTATGCAAACTGCTGTGGGTAGAATGTCAGTGGAAGACTTTTTATGATGTGACTTCTCACCAATTTCTCAAAACACATCATATGACTAGAGTGAGAGCCTCTGGACGGAAGGCATTCAAGTTGCTGATAGGGGCCTTTTCTTTCCCCTTGTATCCCGTCCTGCAGCTTAAGCAGAATCATGGTCTGAATGCACTACTGTGCCAAACATGTTTGCTTTACCATGAGGGGCTCTACGAACTCTGTATAGGGCCCTCATCTCCATCGATTTCTTTTTATTTTATTTATTATTTTATTTTTAGCACATGTAAAATATTGCAGTGGCTGAGCTGGCCGAAGAGGAGGGACAGATTAGGAGGGGGAAGAAAAAGAAAAGAAAGAAAATAACAAAAAAAATGTAAAAAGGAGTAAATCAAGAATATGAGTAAATTAGAAAGCACATAATCTCACATAATTGCTGCATCTGTGAAGGAGAGTGAAGAGGAAAAGGCAAAAGATCAACAACATGTGAAAGAAGTGGAAAAAATGGATAAATACATAAACACAAACAAAAAATAAAGAATAAAGAAAGTAACACAGCTATACAAACATACAAGTTTGTTGTATGTGCTTGGAGTGGTGCGTGCAAGTGTATGTACATGCGTGCTCAATTGTGTAGGTGAGATGTTTGGGCTTGTGTGCGTGTGCTGTGTACGTGTCTTTTCGACATGGAACATACTAAATAGCGAGGGTGGGAGGCTACAGCCACACCCCACAAGAGCCAGAAGTCGGCGGAGACAGGCCTAGGAGGCCCAGGATGTCCGCAGCCCCGCCCCCATGCCCCCACCCCAGCAGGAGGAGGAGGGAGGTCCCAGGCGCAGCCCCCGCAGCCAAAAGAGCACGAGCCCCAGAGAACCAGGCAACAGGCAGCCGACCCTGTGAGGGGGCGGCCGCTCCCATATGAGCCAAGGCCAGGGCTCCTAGGACTCCAGGCGGCCGGGGGGGGCGACCACCCACGCCAGAGAGGCCCGAGGCCACTACCCCAAGTAAAGGGGCCAGCAACCATGCCCAGTATCCCGTCCAGGTCGGAGCAGTGAGCCCTGGGCCCAGGCCCACACCAGCCACACAGACACCCCGCATACACACCTCTCAGCCATGCACATAGACCATACACACATCCCCACAACATACACAGATACTTACACGCAGGGACAGAGAGACATAAACCCATCCACTCTGGACTGCCCTCCAACCTGTGGGAGGATGGGCACGACTCCCAGCGCCAGCCGTGACCCCAGGACGCCACCAGCCGCGACTCCCAGCACCAGCCGTGACTCCCAGGCCGCCGCCAGCCGCGACTCCCAGCACCAGCCGCGACTCCCAAGCCGCTGCCAGCCGCGACCACCCAAACGCTCAGCCACTGTAAAGAAGATTAAATTGTCTGGATTGAGTAAACTTCAACTTTATTAACATTTAAAATACTTATACTGAAGTCCTGTGTTTTATAGCACTGCAGGCTATTGTGTGAGCAGATTTCTTTCCTGCTTCCTTCAGTGTGTTTCTCCAGCAGTCACCAGATCCCCAAGGCTGCCCTCTATTTAGACAAACACACAATTTGGTGGTTTGGGAAGAGATCCCAAAAACCCTTTCACGCCAAAGGTCCACTTTGTCCAGAAAGTTGGGCTGTTTCTTTGTCTGCGTGAGTAAATGAGAAACAAAAATGCAACAAAAGTAAATACTTTTAAACTTTTATACTAATAAACATATGGGCAGCCCTTGAGAGCAGACTGCTGAAAAATGCAAATAAACTAGAAAGAGATCACTTCTTAACTAAGAGAACCCTATTATTTAACAGGAAAAGAGTCCAAAATATCCATGGTGTCCCAAAAGTACATTCACCATTGAATTGTGTGGAGTGTTGCTCAGTGGGCTACAGCTCTGTGCCTGTGCTTAAGTGGTCGATAGTTCAAGCCCGGACTCAGCAAACAGTCTGTGGGCCCCTGAGTGAGGCTCTCAACCCCCCCAGCGCCGTGGGTGCTGTGAAGTGGCTGCCGCTTCACTGTCATCCCCAAGCTTTTGCTCACCTGTATGGGCAGAGAGAATGTCTCCATAGGGATTAATAAAGTATCAGCTAAATTCTTTCCTATATTTGAGATAATATAATTAAATGTTATTTGTTTAGCCAACAAATTAATTTTTTCACAATGTTTATAATGAAACTCATATATCGAAACAACTCTGAAAAGACAAAACTAAGAAAAAAAAACAAATTTAGTGCATTCAAAGATGCCTTTCTTGGTTGTACTACCTTCAGTGCCATTTGGAGATGGACTTATGCGATTAACAATGTCATTGGGTGTAAGGATATAACAATGTCTTTACATTAGTATTTGGAATTTAGAGAATGTCTGAATTTTTAGGGCATTCTTTAACTGAAAAATTAGCATTATTTGGATTTCCATAAATCTTTTGCATAGGGTTCTTCGGTCAGTCCTCCAGATCCACGTAGACCTTAGCATGCTGTGTGCTGGTTATGCAGAGTCTGCTCTGGCCTGCAGCCCCTGTCACATGGCATCACCACCTGTCATCACCCAGACGATTCCCTGCAGCTCCTCATTTCCACATATTCCCTCACACTGTGTTTACTAGGACACTGATGCAAAGACAAAAGGGGATCATGCAGTGTTTACAAAAAAAATGTTCTCTCTAAAATCATTTTATTTTCTAAGCAAAACTACTTGTACCATAACTTTAGTGAGCAAAGTATGAGTGTGGTTATTAGGTAGCTTTTATCAAAAACTATGTACTAAAATAAATCAGAATGAAATCTTTAAATCAGCCCTTGAAAAATGTATATTATCTTGAGATTGGTTCTCTTTCTATTCTAAAAAAGCTTGACCTAAAAGTGGCATCATATAAGAATTAACATGGGGGTGTTTTAATGATTGTACACCCAGGGCATATTATAGCATTTGCTTGTTTATAAATCCAGAATATTTTAGGATCCTGTAGAAAGTAAACTCAAACGAATGTGACTATAGCCCTTCCATCTGTGCCAGGGAAAATTGGTTCCATGTTGATGTTGATGGAGAAGCTAAACGGTCCGGACACTGGTCCATGTGGTATACCTGGAATGACAGACGCAGGCGGGTGGCCTTTTTCTGTACAGCCAGTCCTTTGGAATATGCGAGAAGGTAATTAAGGTTGGCATCCTATGTCTAAATATGGTAAATATCATCATGATTAATATTTATAGTCAATCAGTCCTTTGGAATACTCAAAAAGGTAAATAGGTTAGCATCTTATGTCTAGATCTGGTAAATATCAGCATGATAAATATTTATAACTTTGTCTGCTTAGCTGACACTTTTATTTTGAATTCTAAATTCACTTGTTTATACAAGTGAAAATGATCACTATAAGTGGATGATTATTATAACTGGGGCAATGGTGTTGCAGGAGGTAGTGCTATTGTTAGACAACTGGAGGGTTGCAGGTTTAAGCCCTGGTTCCTCCTGACCCCATCAAAGTGTCCTTGAGCAAGACACTGAACCCCAAATTGCTCCCAGTGCCTTGCATGGCAGCCTTCACCACAGTGTATGAATGAGTGAATGTGAGGCATGAACTGTAAAGCACTTTGAGTACTTGTAAGAGTAGAAAAGCGCTGTATAAATGCAATCCGTTTACTGTTTTTTTTTTCCTTTTTCTTTATGTCTCAGGCAGATTATCATCTAATTTACATTTGTATATTTATTACATAAATATAAGGCAATAAAACAGAGTACGGTTATTTACAGAATTTTATTGACCTTCAAAATACAGTACAACTGTTTCAAACGCTTTTCAAATTACAGTACTGTAGAGAATTTAATTACTGAACTGTGTATAATTCAAATACACTATAACACTGCAGCACCAGCAGCTTATGCACGTCCAGGCATGTCTCTATATTTGTCATTGAGAGAAAATTATTTTCTTATTCCAATTGTGTTTTCTGTGCACGCAGCATTAGCCTCAGGTAGCTAACCAGAAGCAGACGGGTTACCGCAAGGCAAAGTAGCCTTATCAAAGTAAAGTAAAAATAAATAAATAATGAATTGGTGCAGTTTAAATTTTTTCCAAATGTTGTCAGGTGTAAAAAGGCCCAATATGAACACTGTAAATGGACTACTTGATTACTATAAGCAAAGTATTTAAACAGTATTTGTATAGGAATGATTCTGTCTACAGAGTAGAAAACCAGACTCAAGCCTCCACAAGGCTGAGACAACAATGAATCACTTTTCCACTCCTAGCAACAGAATACAGAATCATACAATGTAATTGGTATAAAGTATACTGGGAGAGGATGCTGCTTCTAAAATGCAAATAAGCTGATCACCTGCATTCACTATTATTAATTTTAGTTTTCCATAACATGGACGCACTGTTAAATTGCAAGTTACAATACATTCATAATGAAATAACTAAAATACCTAGAGTACCCTTTGAGGATCACATAAACTAAATATCCTGGAAATAGTAACTTCTGTGTTTAAACATCCTGTGGCTGGCAGACCGATGGCACCATTTGATTATGAATATTGATATATGGCCAGCATTCATGTTTCCTGACAAAATGCTTCGTTGTATCTACAGATTGCAGCAATCCATTTGCTTCTCTTTTCTTTATTTTTTTTGCAGTCTGTAAAAAGAATCTGATTTTTTGTTAAATCGATTTGTACAATCAATCACACATCAGTTTTTTTTCCCATTTTAGATGTGTTCTCGCTACATCCAAGCTGAACGCTAATGTTTGTGGCAAGTGTGAGCAGTGACTTGCTTTCTGTGACATCATGAGCAAACCCTCCTTTGTGCCTGTATGTCTCATGGAGAGCAAAATAGGATAAGTGAAAAAGTATCCTCATTCTACTTAAAAGTAAACTTCTTCAAAAATCTGATTTAGCGTTTTGTAAACTGAGGGGAATAGCAGGGACTTCCATGAACCTTAATCACATGCCTCTGGGCTGGGTTATTAGGGTTAGTATAGATCTAATTATGCTAGGTAGTTGGGGGAGGGGTGCTTTAAGAGCCTGAGCTGTTCTGTGTGTGATAATGTGCTCAGGGCTTTAATGTCTGAGGTTGTACCCAGACTTCTCATTCCTGCACATTGAGCATCCTAGAAAAATGGCATCATGGAGGGCAGACGTGAATGTGTAATGCTCTCTGCAGTCTTTGTAGAGCTTCATGTAGTGTTTCTAAACCACACAGTGACGCCTCTGCTCAGGATGTTCTCTATAGAGGTATTGCGGAGCCTTTTTAAAATGACTATGGGGTGTTTCTCAATACGTGTACTTCACTGTACTTGTGTTCTCCTGTATCCATTTTACATCATCTCCCATTGCCCAAGACCAGTTGGAAAACTCAGGAACAGAAGTACAGAGCACAGTAAAAATCCCTGGATGTCATTCTTGTCCCGCTCCAAATATCAAGTATGCATCAGCTGCATTCTTGCCAACTGAGACCAATTCCATGATTCACTGCACTTCAAGTTCATTCTTGGGAGGCGAGTTAGCAAGACCAGTCTTGCCAAGACAAAGTATGATGGTTGTGTTCTTGGTATTCAGAAACACCCATGGGGTTTGTGATCAGCTCAGGTTGTTAGAGATATGTAGGCCAGGGAACTTGAAGCTCTACCACAGTGATTTATATGCAGAGTGGCCCAAAATATGTCCAAGATATCCTGAACACAGATAAGACAAAAGAGCATAAGATCATTTTCCTCTGTGTAATGTCATCCGCTAAGTGCCAGTATGAATTACTGCTGTTATTAAGTCCAGGTATGGTTGTATCATGTGAAAATTACAAAATGAGGTTGTGCTTTTGAGTGTATGATCAATCCTTTGTGTTTGGAGGGAAAATAGTTTTGGACTGAGTCAGTAGCCCTGGGGGTACCAGTGTGTGTTGTACGTTCAGCAAACATTTTATTGCCGAACCTCACCACCTGTAGTCTGTCAGTTAGAAAATCCAATATCCAAATACAGGCAATGTGGGCAATCCAAGATCTACTGGTTTTACCACCAACTTCATTTCTTAGATGGCATTAAAGGCTGGGTTATAATCCAGGGCAGAATGAAGAGCTACTGCGTCATCTACTCACCGTATGTGATCGCCAAACTGCAGGTGGTCAACAGACTGGGGGATTGTAGAAAGAATGAATTTTATACCCAGTTTGTGACACAGAGCAAAAGTCTTTCAGTGAAACTGTGTTTTTGGGGATGGCATAATGTCAGAATATTGTGTAACTAACTGAGTCAGTGAGGTGTTGAGGATGTTTGTAGATTCATCTGCTAAGTTTCCAGCACAGGATTTCAGTGTCTTGGTAAAACTGAGTCTGACCCTGCTGTTTTACGAGGATTAACCTGTACAGGGTCCTAAGAACCTCCTGTTTGTGCCCATCTGCAGGATCTGTAGGGCTCCCTCACTAGGGACACAGGCTGATTTTAAGGGGGTGCCGTGTAAAGTTAAATGCAGAACAACAGTGTGTGATTGACAGTGGTGGATGGACAGATGCAGGTCACTGGTTGTTTGTCAGCCGAGTGGTTTGGGGAATGAAGCAGCCACCAAAGCTATGGGTACAGGTGGCAGTGAAGTACCAGCAGGAGTGTAAAGAAGTCACTCTTCACTGAAGCCCTTCATTCACTACAAATTACAAAACAGCCTTCTGGAAATATTTTACAATAACTTTGCTTATCTTAGAGTCAGCTGGCTAGTCTGCATTTACTGTCAGCTGATAAATCATACGTAACTCCAAAAAATTCAGTGTTGAATTTACTCAGGTAAAATGTGACTTTTAGATAGCCCCATCATAGTCTTAAGTACAATCATGCCACACGCATGAATTGAGACTGTCAATGTGATGTTTATGCATGTGTTATGTGTTATGTTCACAATGCATGGGCAAGTCTTTAAAATATATGTTTAAACTAGAACTATCCATTCGGCTATTTGGCCAGTCGGGGTCACTGGCCATCCGATTCTCTGTTCTCCTAGTCTTGTGCGCTTCAGAGGACCTATGTTTCCATGCTTGTTTTTGTACTATTATTTTGCATTTTTCCCCGTTTACCACTTTTTTATACATTTAACTGAGTACATATGTTCCACAAAACAAAATATGTCATTATGTTTGTATGTATGTGCCATTGAGCATAATGCAGAAGCTGCACAAGTAGAGGCAACCCTTAAGAATGTACATAAAACCTTAGATACGAACAAGATAACCTTCCTTATTTAAAAGCCCATATGTTACCAAAACGTCGACTATAATGTTCTGCTGGTACAGAATTCAAGCAATGGAATACAGGAGGACCATACAGAAGAATTAGAAAATGAGATCATCTTTGACTCCTCAACCTCTAATGAAGCCATCAACTTAACTCCTGATGGCATCCAATTTCCTCTCAAGGACATCCCCTAAATTTGGCTGACTGCACCTCCCACACATCTGATGATCTGACACACTTAAATTGCTCTGCCTCCCGGGTGTAATTGACTACTCTAACGTGAATGTACAACAGAAAGATTTCCCTTCTACTAGACTGAACACATGAAAATCTCAATTTTTTGTATTTTTTTCATCTTGTGCCCACATACAGTATCATTCGGCTCGTAAAAATAAAAACATTATAAGTGTCATTGTACTACACACCCAAATACACAAATACACACACCTCCACTGCAATTTCATTACCCCTTCCATCATTTGAAAGGAGTCAAACAGCTTTGGTTCAAGACAAATAGTCAAAACGTCTTCAGAATACTTTTGAAAAATGGCAAACGGTGGTGCAAAAACAAAACACAGTTAACCAAAAGGAACAACACAGGAAGTGAAGACCTTTATCTAATGTTCCATCAACCAGTCAGATTCCTCATAACCACTACAGTTTTTATCCTACCACACGTGCCACAGAACCTTGCCATTCATGTACACATTGTAAGAAGGAAACAGGGGCATGCTTAGAGACGTCACAAGCAGAAGGAGCCAGCAGGCCAGAAAGACGTCACAGGTAGTAGAGGTGACACAGGCAGCAGGACAGGTAGGTATCTTGATAATTTTGGGTCTCCAGGCAGCACAGGCCAGGAGGGGTAGAGGAAGTAAAATGTGCATTAGTCAAATGTTACATATCCATATCACCTGTGTATGGCCAATGATAATAATAATAATTAACTTTTGTTTTTATAGACAATGAGCACATGTTTTGATCTTAAACATAAAAATCATCCCAATTATGAATAGATTACCTTTGTAATGAGAACTTTTTTTAAATATGTATTTTGAAATAGTTCTAAACTTGTAAAAGCAAGTGTGAAAAAATTTTTTTTTTTTTTACACACATTGTGTTATGTCCTGCAACGTCGGCTCTGTTCAAGCCCCTTGTGTGTGCCACGCCCACCTCGTTACCTCCTGTGATTATCCATTGTTTCCACCTGTGTGGCGCCGCCGCACGCCAGTCCTGTGCCTTGTCTCGTGTATATAGGTCTGCGTCTGCGTTTCTTCCGGCAGACGCGGCATAAACGTTGTTTATGTTGGAGTGTTGTGCGATTAAACCCTGTTTTCCCCGTTCACCTGTTCGGAACTCCCTTTGTCCACCCTGCACACACCCGCCATCGCAACACATTGCATATATCCTGTGTAAAATGCAGAATAATGCATGAGTAATGGGGCTTTTTCATCTAGTTTCAGTTACATTGGGGTCACAGCTGATTCTGGGACTTCTGGCAGGTGAAGAGAGCCTGCGGATGGTCAACCTGGGAGGTGGCGAGGAGCTGAAGGACACCACGGTCATAAGACTTCCGTGGAGTCTGATTACCCATGCTGGCACAACCCGTAAGTTTTGCTTTAGTTGGGCCTTAGTTACGGTTAACAGGTCTGTGTGACAAAGTGGTTGGAGCAAGAAATGGGATTGGATTTGCAAAGAGGCTGGATTTACAAAGGTCAAAACTGAGACAAAAACGAAGGGAAAAGGTAGGAAAAACTGGAATGGATACAAAGTAACGTTTAATGTTAAGGGGGCTTGGTACTTAATGTTAAGGGGGCTTTCATTACTTCCTTGGTATTTATCATTGATATTTCAAAAACCTAAATATGACTGCAGTTTAGTGTAACTTGCAGTAATTTATTTACTTCATTATGCTAATTATTATATTATGGCTTCATTCCACCTCACTAAAAGAACTTTTGACCAAACATTTTTTAATGCTCTGAACCCATGTAAGAAGCCTTTTTGAAAGCTTAAGAGAAAATATATTTATAAGTATATGGCCTCCCATTAACACGTAAGAAAAATTAAAGTTAAATACATAGTTACATTGATCAAAATGATGTACTTAACAGCTTTTTTATAGAATAAATAAAACAACCTCAGTGAAGGAAAAGGTTTTCCATGAGTTAAAGTCAAAATTGTACCAAATTAGATTACTCCTGTAATTTCTTTAGCACACTGCTAAAACAGAAGAAGCAATGATACGTTTTATTTTTGGACTTGGTGTATTTTCAAAGTGGTATTTTTACAGGTTGCTTTAGCTTAAAACAGGCATATTAATATATAACTTTGATTCGTAAATGTTAGTATATGTGCACCTATTTCTCATCAGAAAGCTTAGGAATAGTAGCAAGCAGCACTGTGTGTATTTCTGGCGAAATACTAAGGAACAGACCAAAGCCAGGCACTTAAATACACTACTAACAAAATACCACACAAGACAGGTGAGAACTATAACCTAATAAGGAACAGGTGCGGTTTATTGCAATTAACAGCCACCAGAGACTAGGAAACATTAACAAACTCTGAGGGCTATCTACACAAGGAAAGACTAGGAACACAAGTAAAACATATCGTAACTAAGCAAGGTACAGGCAGGGTAACCTTAAACAAGAACACACTAATAAAAACATAAATTAACCATATCAGAAACTAAGGGAGAAAATCAAACTAAAACAATAAGAAGTGAGACTGTCCTCAGGTCAGCCTTGAACTCATGATGACAGTGATATCTGCCTCTAAGCCACATGCTCAGCTTGCTGAGGCAGACAGCAGGTTGGGGAGCAAAAAAAACATATTAGGGCAACACCAAATGGGACAGCCACCGGGATCTGCTGACCATACAGGGAGAAGGCACACCACATCATTCTGTTTTGGTATAATTTGGTATACTTCAGTGCAATGCGCACAGAAGCACATTCTGAATCCAAACCTGCTGAGCCACACACACCCCAAAAACAGTAAAGCAATGAGTGCAGTTCAAAATACACTGCTCAAAAAAATTAAAGGAACGCTTTGAAAACACATCAGATCTCAATGGGGAAAAAATCATGCTGT
>JABFEA020000041.1:4250716-4268864 GCA_019775915.2 Cyphomyrus plagiostoma | reverse complement strand
CAACTGCCATGTGATTGGCTGATTAGATAATTGCATTAATGAGAAATTGAACAGGTGTTCCTAATAATCCTTTAGGTAAGTGTATGTCTCTTGGCTGGCCTGGGAACGCCTCGGAATTCCCCCAGAAGAGCTGGACGAAGTGGCCGGGGAGAGGGAAGTCTGGGTTTCCTTGCTTAGACTGCTGCCCCCGCAATCCATCCCAGAAAAGCGGTAGATGATGGCTGGATGAATGGAGTAACAAATATAGTATCTTCTTGATAAAAAATGCATCACAATTCATTAACGATGAATTAACCTGAGATTAGTATATAACTAAGACTTAGTTTGTGGTTAATTAATATGTAAGTAATAGTATAATACTATTTTATTTGTGCCCCATAAAGTGTAGTGGTACCATGTACATTATAGCTCTGATTTAATGATCTCTCAACTATTTTCCCAAAATAGGCACTACCATTGCAGTATTAAAATCAAATAGCACAAATCTTTATGAAATGTTTTTAAATCTTTCTCCTTTACTGCTAAAAACCCACAACAAACAATCAATTAGCATAAAAAAGTATTGTAGCGCCAGGCATTGCGGATGTGGCGAAAAATTAAGATTTGTGCGTGTGGTGGAACAACAGGCTCATTTACTGCAGTCCTTACGAGGATTGAAGACAAGCATCCAGTGACCACTGAACCAAATAGAATAGGGGAAACACAAGATTGTAAGGTACACACACAGTGGAGGACATGCGAGGATCAGATAGGGTTCACATAAGACAGGAACAAGTAATAACAATAAATACAAACAACAGCACTACAAGGGGCTATGTACAATGTCCCAGCATGCTCAGCGCATCTTGCCGGCACCACCCCTAGTTCTCACCTCAGCTCCCGGTGTCTGGTGAAAAATTGTCTACTCCAATGATGGAGGGCCTTCAACTCACGAGCCCTGGCATGGCTCAGCTGCTGGTGGGCGCTGGCATGACAGGTCCCTGGGGGCACTGCCCCCTCCTCCTATGTGCCTTAGGGGGATTTGCTGGCCCAGAGTGTCCTCCTGACCGGGGAACACCACAACTAACAACTCCAGCCAGGCGCCTCTCACTGGGGACAGTCACTGCACCGAGCAGCTGGGGACCGCTGGCAGAGCCGGAATTCCAACGGGCAACGTTCTCCCCTGGCCTCAGCCCTTCTTCTTCCATGGCTTTGTGGGGACCTATTACAGATTGCCAGGCTGGTTCTCTCATGGGGTCCTGTACAGCCACTCCTGCTCCCACATGAAGTAGCTGTACTGCTCCCTCAAACGCGCTACAATCTGGTACCAGCTAGGTCTCCAGAGGATTACACACATCCTCCCAGCCAACCAGCACTGTTTCACGGTCACGTATTGCCACCTCTGTTGCCTGAGCCAGACACATCTGATGGTCGTACTCCTACTTGCAGCTGGTCAGCTCACCACGCAGCCTCTCCAGCCCCTGTGGCTCCTGCTTTGCCGACTCCCGCAGCTGTTCCCTGTCCTGCTGGTTCCATTCCTGCTGCTAGTCAAGCTCACGGTACTCCCAAGCTAACCAAGCCTCCCAGTTGTGGCATACCTCCTCATGCTCCAAAAGAGGAGCCTTGTAATGACTGCCCACTGCCTCTGCTAGTTGTGCTTGCAGCCAAGGTCATACAACAGCTCCTTGCAGCTGACAAGTGGGGAGCCCTTGATGGCTAGTGAGCAGTTGGAGTCCGCCTTGGTGCCCACTCTCCTCAGTCACTGATGTCGTCTCCAACAAAGGTCCAGTGGGCTGGCATGAGCAGCTTCAGGGCATGCTGCATAGGTCCAGCACAATTTGGCAGAGCAGAATCCCTTGGTGCAGTGCTCTCAGCTCATTTGCTGGCGGGTGTGGGGCAGGCTTCTGAGCAAAAGTGTAGCCAATGCCCTCTCCTGCCGCAGCCCCAACAGGCGAGCTTCTCCATCCTGGCTGTCTTTTCCCTGGAACCGCCGCCTCTCCTGCTTTGCCACTTCACTGCCACCTTGAGGTTTGCCAGGCTGGAGCAGGCTCGTCGGATGATGGAGAAGAGCGCCTGCACGGTCAGCGCTAGTAAGACCAGTTACATCGTCTGATTTCTGGCACCACTAAAGCGGCAAGCAGACGAAGGGAATGTGGTGGCAGCAAATAATGAGGAGATTTGCGTGCAGGGATGAACAGGCTCTTTTATTGCAGTCATTACAAGGACTGAATACAGGCACCTGATAAGCACCAAAACAAATGGAACGGGGAAAACACAAGGAGGTCAGACACTGTAAGCTACACACACGGTATAAGATCTATACAAAGCTAAATACACATGAGGATTACACAGGCTTCACATAAGACACTGGCAAACACACCTGCCACAATCAGGAACAAGTAATAACACTAACTACAAACAGTAACGCTACAAGGGGCTATTTACAATGTCCCAGCATGCTCAGTGCATCTTCCTCTGTTCATTTCTTCAGGTGTTTTATATGTCAATCGTTTTACTCTGCAACCTATGAACATAAACATTTTGGTTAGACATTTTAGATTAATAATATAGCCCGTCTTTCATCAAACTTATTTTAAGAATTCTAGAAAATTAACATTTTATGTTTATTAGTTTGTGAAAATGACCTTTATCGTGTTTAAGAACAAATCCATATATGTATTTAGTTTTTTTTCCCCCTCTAAATTCAGAATAATTCTGTAAACAAGCAAATATACCAAACCAATAGATATAGTGTCAATGTCAGTATTATTAGTAGCATGGACCGAATGATTAAAATGCATTACTGATAAAATGCAATCAACTACATAGTTCAACCAAGCTTATCAGCTACAGCGTTGTGTTATTCCAAACCAATTTCTAATCACTGTCACTAAAAACCCACACATCTATCCCATTAAGCATAAAATTGTTATTAATTAGGCAAGCATCCTGGTCAGGTCGTTGGGGACCTCTGACCTAGTGTATGTATGAGATGTATGTATGAAAATATTTGACGAATTAGGGAACCCAGACTTACAGTCTTCAGTGCATAAAATACAGATTTTACATTGATCGACACTTTTCATTAAATTCTTTTTTGATCTTAGATATTCTTCAGGACTGCACCATTATTTCTAAATACTCTGGCAGTGTCAGGCTCTTGTTAGATAGCATCTATCTTATATCCCAGTGCAACACAATAGGGCCATTACTAATAATAACCATAACAACAGTTATTGTATCAGGGGAATAGAAGGCCTTGCAGATGTACTTTGCTGTAAAATATATTGAATCACACTACTTTAGTGCTGCTCATATAGGGAAAAAATCTATTCGATTATCTAAAATGCAAGAGCTATACATTTGAATGAAAAAGCAAAAACGAAGTGTTTAAAGCATTCAGTTTTATAGGCTTTCAGATCTATTCTTACTAAATTTAGTAATTGGGCTGGTATATGATCCTATGTATGTAAAATAGGGGATTGAATGAATTATGTAATTCAATGAAACTTATACCAAAAAAATGTCATATAAACAGTTATTAAACATAAAAGTAGCACTGAACATCACCACGCAGCCTCTGAGTAGCACTGAGCTTCAGAAACATAACACAAAACTGATTTTGTTTTAATACTCTTAACTCTCATCGGCTTAAAGTCTTTTGCTTTATTGTTTCATTCATTATGGCTATTTCACTCTTTTTTTATATGTAAATATGAGACAATGAAGCCAGTCACCCCCTATATTCTGACAGTGGACTTCTTCGTGCTCATTGAAGCCCACATGTCCAGTCAACGGTCCAGAGGAGCCTGTGTCTCCAGTCTCTGTTCCAAAGGAGCCATGCATCTCCAGTCCTCAGTCCAGAGGAGCTTGTGTTGTCAGTCCCTGGACCAGAGGAGCCTGCATCTCCAGTCCCCGGGCCAGATGAGCCCTTGTCTCCAGTCCCCATTCCAGAGGAACCCACATCTCCCTTGCCCAGTCCAGAAAAGCCTGTGTCTCCAATCCCCAGTTCAGAGCAGTGAGCATCTCCAATCCAAAGGAGGCCTTTCTGTGTTTCCAATCACCAGCACAGACAAGACCCTGTCTCATCAAGCCCCGTGGAGGTTGCTCAGCCCATTCAAGGCCCTGAGAAGGTCCCATCTGCAGAGCTTGCTCCAGGCCCTAAGGAGGCCACATCCTCTGGCCCCTCTAGCACCCATGTCCACAGAGCCTGTATGTTCAGCTGCTGTGTCAGCTGTTGTTGACTCTCAGACCGTAGTGCGTGAGGCGCCTGATGCGTCAGTGGCTGTCTCACCAGCTCCTGCCTCACTTGCTGTCCTGCTGGCACCCGCCTCGCCTGCAGTCTTGCCTGCAGTCTCACCAGTGCATGCCTCACCTGATGTCCCTCTGGCACCCATGTTGCCTGCAGTCTCGCCTGCTGTTTCACCAGTACCTGCCTCAGCTGCTGTCCTGCTGGGACCCGCCCCGCCTGCAGTCTTGCCTGCTATCTCGCTGGTTCCTGCCTCACTTGCTGTCCCACTGGTGCTCGCCTCAGCTGCAGTCTCACCTGCTATCCCTCTGGTGCCACTTCGCCTGCTGCCAGGTTAGAGCCCACCTTGCCCGTCCCACCCGCTGTGACTTCTTTAGGCACCCGACAGCCCGCCGACCTCACCTGCACCCAACATTCTAGCAAGCTTGGTGGGAAATGACCCAGAGGATCCCATGGGCATTTCTCTGCATCTCCAACCACCTGTCTCTGCTCCCACCTTGTGCCCCCATTTACCCAGACACGCAGCACTGCACCAATCCCAGGTAGCACACAGCACAAGGCTAGAATACCATTCGGATGAGATGCTAGTCTATCACAGCACATCCCTTTAAACATGTGAAATTTATATACACTCTATTTAACCTGTTAGCCATAAAACTGAAAATATGTTGCTAAAATACTGAGGCAATGACAGAGTTACACAGCTGACAACGAGGATGACGATGAATTTGAAGTAGGACACTAGTGTTAAAAGTCATTCAACAGGGTGGCTGAAGCTTGAAATAGTCACACTACAGTTGTTTTCACTCTAATGGTCCCATTCAGAAATTCTCCTGTTCCATTGGATTCAGAATTTGTTCTCAGAGCAGAATGCGGCCTGCTATTCCTGTGCCACTTACGTCACTGAATTGACCCATTGATAATTCAGTCCTAGGTACATTAGGCACAATAAAGTAAAGAGCCGTTACTTGATGCCCCAGTCGACCAGGCGCCATGCACACACTGGCTCAGATCTGCTCTGTCAGCGCCATCGCTGAACCGTGAACACAGACAGAAAGCAGAAAGGAATGCTTGCAGTAGCCAAATTGACCACCCCATCTCCCCGCCCCCTATTACTTTGGAAATTCAATACAATCACATAGCTTTTTTTTTGGATTTGCCTGACCAACTTATCTCTGTCTGTACTTTCTTCTTTTTACGTCTGGCTTTTAGAGAAAGGAAAAGTACTTTGCCACTCACATTCTTAAGCAATTACATTCCTAAACTTTTATGTTCACAAAATCAGCTTTCTCTTTACATTGCCAACAGTAAAAAGTAAAAAAGTCTGTGCTATAACACTATAAATTCTACTCATGTGATGCACAAAATATAAACAATGAAACTGGAATTCTGAATCCTATTCACATTAAGGAGAAAATACATGTTTGCGTTGTCAGTAAATATGCTGTGACTCTACTATGAAAGTGGTCCATTATTGCCTGTATTGTGTTAGGCAACAGTAACCAGCAGGTTCCCCTTGGTAAAAATGCCTGAACCTCTTATATGACTCATAAAATTATATTTGGAGTTGTCATCACATATAATTCATAGTTATATCCATTTAACTCATTTGTCCACAGCTTCCTCATCATTGTTATGCTTCTCTTTCTGTCATTCTGTGTAAGAAGGAATACCATTTATCATCTTCTTCTAATTTTCCAATCAGCGCACCAGCCAGTTATTTATAATGGCAACTTCCACTAAAAATAGGCAAATATTAAAAGTCTTTTGTAAATTATAAAACAGTGGGATGAATGAAATGTTAATATAAACCGAAGTTTTTCACTTCAGTAAAGAATAAATGGATGCAAAATACCCTGTTTTTAGTGTCTTTAATACATTATTTTCATTTTAAAGCATTTTTTTTAAGTTTGTTTTTTCTTCTTTTGTATTCCTGCAGGTTTCCCTCATTCAGGTGCTAAATGTAGTGCATATATTATTATAATATACACTTTTCCTTCACTGGCTTGGCTAATAATTTAATGTAATATACTCTTATCTGCAGCCATAGCAGCCATTAGCAAAATAATGTCAGCACTATTTACATTAACATAGTGCATTAGTAATTAGTGTAAGCACTGTACAATAGTCCTAAATATTTAATTTCCTTTTGGGGTACAGTCAGAAGAAAGAACCTTACTGTAACAACCAAGTGATTGTGCATAATTTGGGAGTAATGATTTGACTGACGTACAAACATCGTTTCTTAAATAAAAACATACACCACATCTTTAAGGCTACCTTTTGTTAGTTGAAATACTTTCAGATTCAACACAAACTGTTGTCTCTCATACAGATATGGATAACAGCTGAACAACAGCAGTCCTAAATCCTTATCCAGTCACGGTGGCCATTACATTAAAGCCTTTCATAAGAATCCTTTAAAGACCTCTCAGCAGGCCCTTTGTTGGGCATTAATGTTGAACGCCTTCTCTGATCCTTAGAACCTCTCCGTGAATCTATTTTAAAAGGTTAAAAGCCTGAAAAGTCTCTAACTCGATTTGCCACACTCCCCCTTGCATCTTTCAGTTATTGTCTGAAAGCCAAAAAAAGAAAAGAAAAAAGGGGAATTGCCCATCTCAATGAAATGTCAAATCATTGGCTTTGGGGGAAAAATGACCTTTAAAAGTTTTCTACTTTCTTAAAAAAGGAGCCGTATATTTTTCACTGAAAGATAATGTTAATGCAAAGTCCATGAAATACCTTTTGTCATTGTGATTTTAATGATGCAAGACAGTGAACAGATCAAAGAGAGAAAATATTCCAATCCTACTGCAGAAGTGCTCCATTATTGTATGCAAAGTGTCATATCCAGCAGGTATAATGCCCAAAGCTTAATAAATACCCAGTATCATTATGTTCTGATGATGCAATAGCAGAGTGGTGGTAGAACTTCATTCTATACAACCAAATGTCTGACAGAAAAAAGAAGTAGCAAAAAAGTGGGGAACACAATATCAAAGAGATGGTTTCTAAGAATCAAACAAGGTCTTTTGTTTGATCTGTGTGCATATACAGTTGATACATGCACAAAGGTATCAAATAGAATCAAATAGTATCAAATCAAACAGTATCAAATGAAATAGCTTTATTGCTTGACCGTTTGCACATACTATTTCACATCTGTACCTTGTGACATCTGTACCCTCTTCCAAATTGTTAGATTCCTACATGTAATTTATCTAAGTCTGTGTAACTCTGCTGCCATACTGTGTATGATCGGTATATGACAAATAAAATTTGAATTTGAATTTTAGAACATATTTGGAATACCCAAAAACGTGAAAAAGCTTTTCTTTTTGGATTTTGTACAGATAATTTTCACCTTGGTGAGTAATACTAACCAGTAGCCGCACTTGCAATTTAGCATGATCAACTTGTCAATCAATTAATTATACTTAATTCAGGAAACAAATTATAGTCTTAATGAGAGTGCAATTACACATTAGATGAGGAAATAGAAAGCTAGTTGTTATTATTAGGTAAACGAGTTGCTGTGTAAGGGATTTTAATCGTTACCTCAAGGCTGGGAGGTTGACATCTGAACTGCAGTTAGGGTGCTGTTGAATGTCATATGATTTTATGTTTGTTTTTGTTTTTTTAAATACCCATCACAGTCTCACCATTCTCATGCCTTTTGACCAACATACTTAAAAAAGGTGAAAGGGCCTTTGCATATTTTCATATAAATCAACTGTGCATAAAATTCTTATTAATGTGTAAAACTATATATACATTTCATTTAACTGGAGAATTTCAGGACATTTTCTTAAATTCATTTTTCATCACTGTAAAATGCTCATATTTATAATTTAATTTTAATGGCAATTTTTTAAGCTGTATGGTTCCATAACATAGCTGGTATCATAACAGACCATAGTTATTTCAGTACCATAAAGGTATTTCAGTACCATATAACATAAGAGGAAATTAACATGAAATTAACATTTTTGTTATAGGTGGAAAGATATCCATGTGGTATGATGATAGTGTATTGTATGGGACTGTCCCTTGAAGTTCAGACACTTGGGTAGGATAATTGGTTTCTGTAAATTGCTCATAGTGTGTATGACTGCATGCATATTTGTCCAGTGATGGACTGTAATTTCATCCTGGCTTTGTTTGTGCGGTTACACCTTCCATTTACATGGTTTCAACCATAGGTATTATTGTGACCTGTCAGCAGTTTCTGTAAACTGACTTTGAAGGAACAGCTAAATAGAGCCGGTGTCTTGGTGCTGAGAGATTGCTTTCACTTAACATGGATGGACCTGACAAAAACACAGGTTGAGGGAAGAGATAAAATGAGACTTCTACTAAAACCATTCTTCAATGTGAGATTTCAGGGAGAATTTAAAAAATTACTTCTCATAAGGTAAATTTGAGCAATCTGTCAACTATTATGTTTGTTATATAATCAGCTTTTTTTCTAGGAGGAAAACTGGAAAAAAATGCATTTTTACTCTCTCAATTGCACTTGTCAGGGGTGCCATTATATATTAGCTAAGTGAACAGTTCTCAGAGTTGATGTGTTGAAAGGAATTAAAATGAGCAAGCATAAGGATCTGATCAACTTTGACCTGGGACAAATTGTGATGGCTGGATGATTGGGTCATAGGATCTCCAAAATGGCAGATATTGTTCGGTGTTACTGCTATGCAGTGGTCAGTAACTACCAAATAATCCATCCATCCACGTAACACAGACAACACAAAGATGCAAATTTCACACAGGGAAAGCTTACTATTATATTCATCATTATTTATACACTCAGGGATCAATTTGTTTGATCCCACCCAGAAACTCTGAGACAACAAATCCATCTGGGACAGTGAATGCACGCATTGCTGCTTACAATGCAGGACTAGCATTGGTAGATATGAGCAAGTACAAAGCAACTTAATACCTCATGTGACAATCAGTGAATTAAGCTAAAAGTTGTTACAAGAAAAGGCAGGGCTTGTAAAATTTGGGCAGGCATTCTTGAGATTTTGGTAACCGAAAATTAATTTTGACTCACCCAAAAAAAAAGACCATTCCAATAATAATAATAATAACTATAATAATAACAATACTTATTTATATAGTGCTTTTCAAGATGCAAGTTCAATCTGCAGTTGTTGCACTGTGAGGAGTGGCGTATGTACTGTATTGTCTGTATGCACTGTAAGTTCCTTTGTTTGCACTGTAAAGACTGTATGTACCGAATTGTCTGTATGCATTGTATGTGTCTCTGTTACTGTGAGCACTAAACCATGACAGATTCTGGTATGTCCACAGACTGGAAATAAAGTTTTCCGAGTTCAAGATCTCAAAAACACTTACATAGAATAAACATAAAAACAAACAAATTATGGAACGGGGAGGTCATATGCTTGAGCAAACAAAAAAGGGTTTAGCTTGATTTTGAAATCTGAGAGCAAGATCAACAGATGAATGGCAGTAGGGAGGGAGATCTAAAGGTGGGTAAGCTAAACAGGGAAATGCAGAGACACCAGAGCCATGGAGTTTGGAAGGGGGGATGAGGAGGGCAAGAAGAGGAGGATCTAAGATTGCAGGGAGGGTTGGTAGAGGAGAAGCAGTTCAGAAAGATATGATATGATTTGTCTTCATTCTTAATCACAGCTTATACCTATCTTTTGCAGATATGTCCACTCTTCAGTTTTCAGTAATGTTAACATGCCCTGGGGGGGGGACTTTGCAGAGCATCACAATACCCTCGCTCTTCCAGTTACAGATAGAACCGTCACTCTGAATGACAATGACAAGGCTGAGGGCCGAGACAGCCGCCCCACTATCCAGAAGCAGAGCATGCCTGTGCATGTGACCACACCCGTGCATGTGAACACACCCGTGCATGTGAACACACCTGTGCATGTGAACATGCCCCTACCCTGTCCTTTGGGTCACACCATGTCTTGAACTGCTGAAATGTTTGAGGAATGTGCAAACAGGCAGAAAACCCCAAAGACCTAAAGGCCCCTCATAAATTCACGATCAGATCCAGCTTAACGGCCTCAGCATGCTGATCCTGCAGACCCCTTAGCAGGTCAGCCTGCAAACAACAGAGCCCATCCGCTTACCAGCAGAAGGCTGCATCTTCTGTACACTGAAGATTTTTTCTAAATTCTAGTCTCTTCAGGTGGTGGGGAGGGTCCAACTCTGAGGGGGCTGTCTGTGACAAGACAGCGCCCCCTTGCTGTATGGACCCACAGAGGTTTTTCTTTTCCTTAATTGGGAGTTTTTGGTTCCTTTCCTCTGTTGTCTTCTGACTTTATTTAATTTCTTTCCTTCCTTTTCCCCATTCTGTATCTCTTTCTAATGATGTTTAATGTATCACAACGTATCCAAGTAAAGCGCTTTGGGACGACTCTGTTGTGAAAGGCTCTGTATAAAAATAAACTGAATTGCGTATGATGGGTCTTAGTTATTAAGAGGTTTGAATGTCAGGAGAAGTATTTTAAAGTGGGTGTGTTCTTTTATAAGGAGTCGGTGAAGAATGGGCATGATGTGCTGGTAGGAGTGTGGGTGAGGAGGTGGGTGGCAGAGTTCTGGATGATTTGGAGTATATGGGGAGATTTAGCAGTAATACCATTGAGTAGTGAGCTGCAGTAGTCAAGATGGCTACAGATAAAGGCATGAATGAGGGACTCAGCAGCAGAGTTAGAAAGGCAGGCCAATGTTGTGAAGATGGAAGAAAGCTGTTTTTACTATGGAACGTTATGTGTGCACCAAATGAGAGAGTGGGATCAAACATAACATTAAGGTTGTAGACCAGAGGAGAAGGGGAGATGGTGGTGTGGTCCAGTTGCAGTGTTATCAGCCTAATTTTGTTGAGAGTGGATTTTGTCCCAAACACAATTATTTCTACTTTATCACTGTTTAGTTTTAGAAATTTTTGGCTCATCCATAGCTTGATTTCAGAAAGACATAATTTGATGTGTGCAAGTGCCAGGTTGTTCATGGAGCTAGGACTGAAGTTGATCTGAGTGTTGTCAGCATAGAGATGGAAATTTAGGTTAAAGCAGCAAATGATCTGGCCTAGGAGGTGAATGTAAATAATAAAGAGCAGTGGCCCCAAGACAGAGCCCTGGGGGACGCCACATGTGATAAATGATGTGTCTGATTTATGACCTGCTAGGGTAATGAAATGTTTTCTGTCAGTGAGATATGACGTAAACCAGTCCAGTGCTGCCCCACAAACTCTTTGGTTGTGGAATCTCTGATTCAAAATAGCATGTGAGACTCTGTCTTGACTCTCCACACTTAAATTTAGCAGAAGTAGGAGGCAATTGCAACAAGCAGATCATTTAAAACTTTACTAAAGTGATTTCTGTGCTGTGGAAGTGGTGTAAACCAGGCTGAAGTGGCTCAAGGAGGCTGTTATTTTGAAGATAGGAAAGAAGCTGGAAGTAGACTATGCATTCCAATGTTTTCGAAAGAAAAGGAAGATTTGAAAACGGGCAGTAGTTAGCAAGGTCAATTGGATCAAGGCTTTTTAAGGATGAGGGTGAAAGTCACTAATTTAAAAGCAGTAGGGACAAGGCCATGGGCTAGAAATAACTTAGAGAGTCGTAAGGCGTTAGCAAGTGGCAGAATTTGCAGCAGTGATTATGACACAAATCTCAGAAATATTGACAGAAGAGAAGTTTAGACAGGTAGTTGGAGCTGGGAGAAAACAGTAGTACTGAATCTGCATTTGAGTGGTTTGTGTTCAGAGAGGCAGATGGCACTGATATTGGACATTAGTGCGGAGACGCGGAGGGAAGGTGAGATGGACTTGGGTTGGGGAAAGATGGAGGTTCAAAGGGACATTGAGACAGAGATGCAGTTACAAAAAGAGGGTGTCCAAAACCAAAAAAATTGCCATATGTCCTCAGGCAAATTGAAGGCTGAGAGTGTTGACTATTTAAAGCCACAGAGGGCAGGGTCATCCATGAGGGTGATTAATTTAGTCAGCCAAATTGAACAATTGAAACAGCAGCAACCGAACTTAAACAAGAAAAAATAAAAACTCATAGCCGAAACACTGTAACAACATGGGGAGCAGCCCCAGTGTCCCTCACACCGATCTTCAATGTTTTTGACTTGCTTAGGACGTTTCATTCAGGTGAACCAGGGTGCGACATCACAGAGGACATGAGTGATGTTACATCCCGAGTGATAGCCATGAGATCCCACTCTAAATCCTCCACCAGGGTATCCTCGATCGCCATCACGATCGCAGCCATGGCAGTCAATGATTCTGGAGATTTGAGTGAAAGAAGCCCCTCAGGAAGTGCAGCAAGCACTGGAGAAGCGGCCGACTGAGTGCTCGAGCAGTGACTGGAGGTACAGGCACTGGAGAGTTTGGGGAGGCACCTGGCAGACAGGCACTAGAGACTCCGGTGTTGTGGAAGTGGGCGCTGGAGATGCGACCAGAGGAACGGGCACGGGAGACGCAACCAGAGGAACGGGCACTGGAGACGCAACCAGAGGAACGGGCACTGGAGACGCAACCAGAGGAACGGGCACTGGAGACGCAACCAGAAGAGCGGGCACTGGAGACGCAACCAGAAGAGCGGGCACTGGAGACGCAACCAGAAGAGCGGGCACTGGAGACTCAGGTGTAGCAGCTAGCAAAACTTCCACTGGAGATTTGGGTGCAATGGAAGCAGCCTCCTCAGGGCCTGGAGCAGGCACTGCTGAAGGATGCTCTTCCAAGCTTGGAACCAGCACTGGAGAAGTGACTGATGGAACCAGCACTGGTGACTCAGGCTAAGCAGCTATCAAGAATAGATGTTAGAGAACGGGACCTTCCAAGGGACCAGAGCTAGATGGGGGCTCCTCTGGACTGGGAATTGAAGATTTGGCCCTTTTCTAATTGTATTTCCCAGGATGCTCCCTGCATTGGTTGCCTTGCTCAGCCGCTGTGCTTCCAGCAGAGCAATTCAATTTGCAGCCACTTTCTTCAGGCCAGATGAAGGATTTAGCAGCAACCTCTGTTTTACCAGCCTGAGTAAAACTGTCCCTCATCGGGTCTTGCTGCATATCCAGGAGTGTGAAGAAATCCTCTGATGACAGAGCCACTGCCAGTGACCTTGAGGCTGTTCTCAGTTTCATCTTCATTAGGACGAGAGGGATGCAAATGTACAGAGGCCCTTATGCTCCATGTTTCACTGTGGGGATGGTATTGGGCAGGTAATGAGCAGGGCCTGGTTTCCTGCACACATTCCACGTAGAATTAAGGCCAAAGAGTTCAATCTTGATTTTATCAGACCACAGAATCTTACATCTTACAGTCTGGGAGTCCTTTAAGTGTTTCTTTGCAGACTCTATGCAGGCTTTCACAAGTCTTGCACTAAGGAGACGCTTCCATCAGGAGACTCTGTCATAAAGCCCAGATTGATGAAGGGCTGCAGTGATGGTTGTCCTTCTGGAACTTTCTCTCATTTCCACAAATTCCATTTAAAGATTATGAAGGCCACAGTGCTCTTGGAAACATTAACTGCAGCATAATTATTTTTGTAGCCTTGTCCAGATCTGTGCCTTGCCACAATCCTGTCTTTGAGCTCTTCGAGCAGTTTCTTCCATCTCATGGCTTAGTTTGTGGTCTGATATGCACTGTGAGGTGAGCTGTGAGGCCTTTTATAAATACAGTAGGTGTGTGCCTTTCCAAGTCGTGTCCAATCATTTAACACATTTAACACATCTGGACTCCAATCAGGGTGTAAAACCATTTCAAAGATGATTAAGAGAAATGGACGGCACCTGAGTTAAACATGTCAGTGTCACAGCAAAGTCTGAATACTTGCGTCTATTTTATATTTCAGTTTTTCTTTTTTAATAAATTTGTAAAAAATCTACAATTCTGTCATGGGGTTTCATTCACTGCTATTACCTGCACAGTGAAAAGTTTCAGGAGCTGTCAGCATAATCTGTAAAAAAAATGTGTTGTAAGAATAACATGAGATTGTGTTTGTGAAGCATTATTTTCTAGTGCTAGATCTTTGAAGTGCTATTTTAAAACAGCATTTGCAGACACGTGATCTAAAGTAAATTTAAAATCGTAACCTGGCCTATCGTTTATATGGACTAATGTCTTATTATTGTTTAAGTGAAAGCAAAATACTGCTGTGCCCTTTGTATCATATTCCATCAAGGTAAACAGCTGGTTGCAGTTATGTTTAATTGAAAGAAAATTAGTGTTGAAAGTGTTGTTAAGGGTAAACTGTCATGGGGAATGTTTTAACCCAAAGTGCTACAATGGGTGCTCAAGTGCTCTTTAGCCAAATCTGAAAGCAATTTATAGCCACACAAACGTTTCGTGTTTGTGATCCTCAGCCTAATTAGAAGAATTGTCAAGAAGATTGAATATTATACATCTGGTGAGCTAGAGCATGGAAATCAGTTTCACTTAGTTCTATCAAACATCGTCTAGTGACAATTCATTTTATGTCTAATGATTTATTGCTGATTTTACTATATGCCAGTTTTTATTTTATAGAAATAACAGGAGGTAACGTTAGTGGGTTTATTTATGGTATTCCGGTTTTCCAAAGAGATCCAATTAGGTGAAAATCTGTCTCAATATTTCTGATCATCTGTGACTGTGTGCAAGTTACTGTGTGTATGCCCTGCAAGGGACTTGTATTCCATGTAGAGGTTTTAGTAACAAGTTTTTACAATTTCCCTCAGGATAAAAGACATTTATCTCATGTTTTTCTTCGGCTATAATATAAAGTCCTCAGACTTCCGCATAGGTCTGGGGGCTACATGTGCGGTTCCCACATGTTGTGGGTTCAAGGCTGGCTTGAGACCAGTATCACCCTGTTTGTTTTCAGATTTTTGTTCTCTAGTTGTTATTTCGCGTGTTCTTATTCTATAGTATCCCCGGGTTTATTGTGGTTATTTCTGTGTGTTCCTGTTTCTAGTTTTTCTGTTCTATTTTTTTGTCTAGTCCTTGTGGTGATTCCCCTAGTCCTTGCAATGTTGCCATGTGCTTTGGTCCTTGTTACTTGTTCCTGGTTCTGCTCTCTGTGTTACCCTGTATCCTGGTTGTGTTTCCCTTATGGTTTTTGTAGGCTGTTTTAGGTTTCAGGCATTCCCTATTTATCAAACATAGAGAGACCCCTAGTGGGTTTTGCCAACGCCAATAAAGTCTATGACGTGTGTTTGCATCAAATGAAAGATTTGGCTGGTGTGACAGCAGGATATGACTGTGTTGCGCTAAATATAGTCTTAAAAAATACTATGTTTATTTCAGTTTACTTGTATGTATTTATGAGGATGTGTAATTGGCGTATAAACTTGGGTAGTACATTAATGAAAAATAATATGAATATGATCATTTTCATTTATTCATTTGGCAGATTATTATTACAACAAGGAAATGGAAACCCATTAGGCCAACTGAACAAGCAAAGGAACTAATAATAATAATGATTGTGACTAATTTCATATTTTGCCATATGACCCCGGGGTGTCAGAAGCATTTTCAATGTGGGGGGGACACACTGGAATAAAAGTAATACTTTTCTGTTAAATGTGGGGGGTCCAAACAAATAATTATGAAATGCGAAGGGGACACGTCCCCGTCAGATTTAATGGGGGCGACGCCCATGCATCCACCTTACAACACATCAACTCAAGCTATAGCCAAACGTTTGAAGATTGCCTCTTGCCATTTCCAGAACCACTTTTCATAATGAATCGAAAGGTGTTGCATGTAATATAAACTGTACAGCAATCAATCTCTCCAACTGGAAAAGAACCCCATGCTGCCAAAAGGTTAATCTTGCTTTTATAAAGGTTCCGAAGAGCCAACAGGACTCAAAACCTCTGGACAAGGTCACGTGACTTAGCATAAACGAAGCAAGCTCCAACTGGCAGCTTTGAGTCTCTGGGCTTCACTTCTACAAGATGAGCTCTGAAGTCTCAGTATTGTATGTCCCATCATTAGCTTGTTTTTGTATTAAGATGTGTTATAGATTTGACCCCATGTGTGGTCCTTTAGTTTGTGTTATTCCCAATGTTCTGTACTTCCCTTAAATCAAGCCCACAAGTGGATCATCACATCATTTCCTGCCTGCACCATGCCATACTACCGTAACAGATAAATTTCACCACAGATGATGTAAAAAGGCAAATAAACAGTTGTTTTATCACTCCTTCACACATTAGTAGTTGTGGAAATGAAAAACCTGAATGTGTTCTATTTTATCTTATGGACTTTTGGACTGGGCTTGAAAAGGAAGAACATGCATAAACCATACCCTGAGAAAGTTATATAAGTGTTTTTGAGGAAACAGAAAAAGCCACATTGAAAGCTTAGATAGAAATGTGCATCTAAGTTGCATTTAGTCACTTGTAGTGTTTGGTGAAATGCGCTAAATACAGAAACATTTTTATTATAGCTGATACTTTTAATTGAAATTAATTACTTTTATATAAGCCAATATATTTGTGGCAAGGGTGGCACAGTGGTTAGTGCTGCTGCCTCATAGTGCCTCACAGGTCCTGGGTTTGGTCCCTGGGTCAGGCGTAGAACCTTTCTGTGTGGGGCTTCCGCTGGTTTTCTCCCCCAGTCCAAAAGTGTGCCTCATAGGCTAATTGGGGGCTCTAAGTTGGTCCTGCACATGTGAGTGTGCTGGCAGCTGCCCAGGGTTGGTTCCTGCTTGTGCCCATTGTTCCTGGGATAGGGTCCAGTCCCACCAACGACCCCAGTTGGGATTAAGCAGTTATGGTAAAGGATGGATGGATGGATGGATGGATGTTTGTTGCATAGAATCTACATTAGAGGTATCCACATGTAATATATATACAAAGGCCAGTATGTTCTTATGTCACATGCACATTATCATGGTGAATTTAGCTTTGTTAGAGGACTAGACAGATATGAAAGAAATATTATTCTGATTTACATTGACAGAGTTGCCAATTTTGGTCTGCTGGCTGGCATGACATTTTCAATGTAAGACAAGTCTGCACACTCATTTACATTTATGTAAGAGTTTAATTATTTTTTAAATAGTCTGTAGGATTTGCAAACTACCAATATGCTTCTGACGTAGCTAATTTTAGGTTTATAATGAAATAATATAGATTTGCTGTAAGATTTCTTGTGTGAGCATGAGTGTCAGAAAGCATGAGTGTCACGCCAGATGTATGAGTTGATTATTTTTCCAATGAATATTTGAGGCCTATCAGCCATCTTAGACTGTCAAAAGAAATTCAGATGGAACTGTGCAATGAATTGGCCCCAACTCCTGAATATGCACTCGCTACATTGTCATCTTTCACTACAAAGTGGGAAAAATCACAACGGAGCCCCCTGGTGGTTTGGAGGCTCTAAGCAGCAACTTGTGTTGCTCCTTACTAAGGCTGTTCTTACAAACAAACAAGAGGGGGACATTTAGTCCATTAAGCTCGCTTGGAGGGATCTAAACTAATAATTTAAAGTTGGCTGGATCTTGTTAAGTTCAGATTTGAAGTAATCTAGGGTTTTGGGTTGCACTACCCCTTTGGACAGCCTATTCCATACTCTAATTACATGCTGTGAGAAGTTATTTCTCAGACCCAAACTAAAGTATTCTCCCACTATTTTCCAACTGTGGTCACGGGTTCTTGAATTAGAACTTATTTTAAAGTAACATTTTGGATGAACAGCATTTGGACCTCTTTGAATCTTATATACCTGGATCATGTCACCCCTTAGTCTCCTTTGTTCATGGGTAAAAAAAATTCAGCTCTGCCAACCTCTGCACATAAGACCCCCTAAGGCTAGGAATCATTCCCATAGCCTTGCATTGGGCCACTTCAGTTTATTCAGTTTATTTTTATATAGCGCCCTTCACAACAGAGTTGTCCCAGGGCGCTTTACATGGGTGTGGTAGAACACAT
>JABFEA020000041.1:4229179-4242103 GCA_019775915.2 Cyphomyrus plagiostoma | reverse complement strand
GGCAAGCACAAGAGGTAACGAGGGGGGCGTGTCACACAAGGGGCTGGATAGAGACGGACGGCGCTGAACGTAACAGTCTATCATTGCCTAAATTCATGTTTACTGTCTACATGTATGTATTCAGTTAGTGTAAACATGCAGGATGCTATCACGGCGAATGCAAGGCTGAGACTGAAGCTTTACCCTTTGTTTCCGCTGAGAGACGTACTGCATGACTCATTTCCCCGCGTGCACAAGTTATCTTAGGTCGGCGTTCACGGTTTGACTTCTGAGATTCAGATCGAGCTCTAGGTAATTTTTTTCCGAACTGGTTGGTTTGACTTTCAAGAAATTAGAGTTCTAATGAGTTTGATAACTGAGGTACCACTATATATATATATATATATATATATATTAATGAGCAATTGATTATACTGTTGTACATTTATTACAGTAAATGGTTTCCTAGGAACTGGGCATCCTTTCATCCATTTTACAACTGCTAATCCAGGACAGGATTATAGTGAACCTATCCCAGGAAACACAGGGCACTTTGGAAAGGATCTGAGCACATAACCCACCAAACATACTATTGCACAATCAAGGGTTATATGTAAATGCTAAATGTGCTAATATGATTTTATTTATACACAATACCCCTAAGAATAGGGCCAAAATATAATGTACAATACTTGCACAAACAGTCATGATATGTTAATAAGGTTTCGTACCGAAAGAAAAGTCCTGTCCTCTGTAAAAAAAAAAAAAAACTCTATTTCTAGTCTTACAAATATGTAAAATATTGTAAAACAACATTTGAATTTGTAATGTGTAAAATGTATAGTGTTTTTGAAATATATTCTTTAATATTAGGAGTTTATTTATGTGTGTTCTGTGGACTACTGATGGATAAAATGACACTTCATGAACCATTTCCTGTGTTTATTGACACCACTAGATGGTGCACTCTGTTCAAAAACAGGTAAAGAGCATGCTCCAAAGCAAATCAGGAGCACCATCTAGCAGGGGCAAAAAATAAATGTTATGTTATGTGTCCTCAACACAGATTGCATTACATTGTTTGGCTTTCTTCTCACATCAGCTTCTGGTAGGAAGAGAGGAACTGATCATAAAAAAACATGCATAAAAGCAGTTTACCCACCGCTTCAAAAGATGTGTAAACAAGTACATTACAGGCATAGGACTTGGACGGCTCACGTATGCTGTTTATGCTGAAAACAACCATTCCAGTGTAATTTTATGGTGAAACTGCAGATTTAATTCTAAAGATGGGTGTATGCGTTTCGTGATAGTGGCAAATTTGCTTCTTTGAATTTGCAATGCAGAAATTAACATTTTGCAAGCAGTGTCATGTTCATTCTGATTAGAGCAACAACCTTAATGTCTGTTTATACGCTCATCAGAAGCCTCTTATATCAGCGTCTTGGACACAGCCACATGATAGCATCCTCACTTCCACTTCCCAAAGGATTTTTTCCTGAAGGAAGGTAGTCTTTACAGGACCTTTATCCAAGGATTTTTGACAATGGTGCCTGAGGTATCTGTGCCTATCCTACCGTTAATGTGTTTGCATGACCGTCTGCATCAGTTTAATAGATATAAAGTACAGGCATGCTTTACTCGCTTGGTTGGTGGGAAAGGGGTGGAGGCGTGAAGGTGGAAATGGAGATGGCAGGAGTCTGGGTAACATCTCTGTCAGGTTGTAGACAAGTATAGGAGGATACATTAAAAGCGCAGCGCAGCTGCCAGAACAGTATGCAGACCAGCGCTGCCATCAATAATGTCAACAGCGCCAAACGTTTCCAGCCCTTCAATCTGATCAGCTCCCCGAGACTTCTTCTGTGAGTCCGTGAAGGTCGGGGTGGACTTCGCTGTGCGCTGGCACCGATATCAACACAAATCCAGATAGAATGCCTACCAGTACTACCCATAGGGCACTGATAGCACAGTTGCTGACCCTCTAGCCAGACATGCTCGGGCCACCTCTGGTGGGTTGGCAGTCTGGCCAGCAGATCGGGGCATGTGGGCAGGGCTGGGGGACCAGCATCAGGAACAGGGGTGGGATGACGGCATAGTGGGCAGGTGATATCATCCTTCTTTAGGTGTAATGATACTGCCCGGAGACGTGACAGGCACTCCAGGCAGAAGACATGAGCACAGTCCAGCTGCTTGGGTGTCTTGAAGACATTGTCATAGGTGCTGTAGCAGATGGAGCACTCAGGACGGGTTCCACAGTGCTCCAGATCTTCCTCGGTGGGTGGGGCCTGTGTGCTCCACACCTGTAGGGACCGATCCATTCTTCTATGCTCCACCCTGTCCAGCTCTTCGCAGACAAAACTGGACACAAAGAACTGGTTTTAGCCTCAAAATTCACACACTAATTATTAAATAGAACTTAAGAGTTGTAAATGCTGTAGCACAATATTTTTCCATTTTTAGTACATTGCAAGTACATTATAAGTTTTGCTTTACATAAATTGTACCCGCAAACAATTTGAATGCATTTGGTCCAGCTCTAAACCTATTTTGGTGGTGTGTGGTTCTGTGGGATAGAATGGAGTACACCCATGATTGGAAAGTCGCCAGTCCAAATCTTGTGGCCTGCGGAGCGATCGCACCATTGGGCCCTTAAGTAAGGCTGTTAACTCCATATGCTCCCAGAGTGCCATATATAGACTGACACTGCACTATAATTCATTATAATGCACTATAATGAATAGGTGTTATTGTGTCTCATGGAGAGTGAGCTGGCATAAGAGAAAACCCCATGCCGATAAATAAAGTATCACTGTTCCATTATACAATTCTTAAGTACAGCAAGCATACTACCTCAGCCCCACACCTGTGTGATGAGAGGAGCTGGTGAGTAAAGCTGAACAGACAATAGTGGCTTTCATTAATGCCAGGAGACTGTGTCCTTCAGAGTCACTCAAGGAGACCACACCTGTCACAGGTTGGCTTTTTGTGACAGCCTTTCTTCTGCTTCTGTTGTCACTGCCAGACCTCGTGGCAGCACTAGTACTGATAGCTAGTTATACTGACTGTAGTAATAACTTCACTAAATATTATTAACTAAGTTTCATATCCATACGGCATTCTGTCTTCTCTGCTGTTCCAGTCTTGTTTTAGTTGAAGTTTATTGTCATATGTACAAAGTACAGCGTATAGAGCACGATGAAATTCTTACTTGAACTTACCCTCGCAGACAGAACATAAGACATGAGATACAGTATGTGAATATTATTTATTGTTGCTGCACCACTTTGTCTGCTAAGTTGCATAATGTGAATGTGCATAATGTAAAGTGTCAGTGCATAATGTGAAGATTTTATGTATGGTTTATATAGCACACAATAAATAGAGATATGAAATAGGACTGTGGATACATTTAAAGATTAAAATGAATAAGATGAATGAAATATACAGATGAATGTGCAAAAGCACATTGATAAAGCAGTCTGCCATGGACAGGGTCTGCAATGTCTGTCAGTGTGCCAGTGTACTTCCATTCCAACTTAAACGTGAATGTAACTGACCACAGTGATTTTTGGTTCAGCCAGCATGAGCTGTTCAGCGATCTTACTATCTTTTGGTTCAGCCTAAGTGTTCAGATTTAGGGGTCACTGTAAGCGCTTCTGATTAATGGTCACTGAATCGTCACTGAGGAGAACCCTGTGACTATGACAATCACAACCAATGACAGAATTTATTTTTGTGTAGCGCGCTTTCGCAACATTATTTTGTCTCAAAGCGCTTTACAGCATCCCCGCCAAAAGCCCCCAGTGAGTAAGCCATAGGCGACAGTGGCAAGGAAAAACTCCCGAGAAGGAAGAAACCTTGGGAGGGACCAGACTCAAAGGGGGAGCCCATCATCCAGGGGCCGGCAGGGAGAGTGAAATCGGAGAGTTGGCTAAGTGGCAAGTCACACAGTTTAAGTCATAAAATATGAGTTAGAACCGGGGAGCAGGAGGTTAAACAACAATGCAGAGAGACACCAAACAGTAAGGTACAGTGACAATCATATACAGGGATAGGTAAACGTTATACAGGCAGTCCCCCGATTACGAACGAGATCTGTTCCCTAAGTCTATTTTTAAGACAAATTTCATGGTAGGTCGGGAAAATAATAATTATACTGTAATAAAAGTGACTACATACGATACTGTACTGTAACTCGAGCTGATGAAGCTGCATAGTGTTTTCACAAATGTCGCGAAGTGGTGCATGTGTTCAAGATGAGCCACTGTATTTAACCCACATTTTTTATATAATAGACTATATGGCAGTCCGTTTGTAAGTACAAGTTGTCCGTTAAGTTGGACATTCTTAACTCAGAGACAGCCAGTAAATATACTGTTCAGCCATTGAATGGCCTGGCCTGCAGTGTGAAATAATCTATAGCAACACTATGGACCACCTCTTACTTATAAGTGCAAGTACTGCATGGTAATGCTGTGAATGCAGGTGAGTATCTGTATCGGCAGATTTCTTATTCTCTTAATATGACTGTTTTACAATTTGCAGTCTTTAATGTCTGAGTTCCTAGATGTGATAATATAAACTTTTAAATTCTTTAATGTGCCAATTATATACCATTCAGTCACCAAGCGCAAATTCCACGCCTCTGAGTTTCTGAATATCTTACTTATAGATCTACATCTGTAAGCACATTTTTGAAAATGGTACGTTTCTTCTTCACAGCCCTTGGAGTCACTGTCACACAAGAGCAATAGAAGATGGACTTACCTACCTGCTCACTGTATGGCACTGGATGTTAAATTTACAAATGTTTATTTCCACATATGAAGCAGTTCCAGCTGATATAATCCTTCAGGGCCCTTCTTGTTCCAGTGCCTTGAGTAATGCTCCAGGTAATACAGGTAAAGGTGTGTTTAAAAACGGCAGAATAAGCGAGGGTCCCCTTTCCATTCAGTCTTTGTTCACAGTCCCAGTCTCACTTGACACGTCCTGTCTGCTGGCCTGTCAGCACTGTGTCTGTAATTAAATAAAAACATATCCAAAGGGGAGGGACAGAGTGAAGGGGAATGAAAGAAGGAGGGAAATCCTTGTTCGCTTTTTATACACACAGGAGTATGTGTTCACTTTCAGACCTGGATAACTGTTCCTATTATTACCTCAGGATTCAAGAGAGAATTCTATTTTTGGATATTAAGAAATATAGTTGGACAAGGTGACATTCCTGGTACACAGTGCAGTGGTCATTTTCTCGTAACCAAGCATCAGTTGAGAATGAACAAAACTGCATGCTTGTTTGTGACATTGGTTTTAGGCTTGTAAGGACTTCAGGTTAAAAAATCCAAGGCAAACAATGCTGGGGATGTATATTGTAGTTCTGGTTATATTTCCCTGCGATGGGTTGGCCACCCATCCAGGGTTGTTCCCTGCCTCGTGCCCGTTGCTTCCGGGATAGGCTCCGGACCCCCCGCGACCCAGTAGGATAAGCGGTTTGGAAAATGGATGGATGGATGGCTGGTTATATTTCATGGTCCTTCACAAAAAAAAAGCAATTTGGAAACATCAATTCACCTGAGCAGTTTTTCCGTGTGGAAAGCTATAGAGGTACCAGACAGATACAGGAGAATGTAGCAGAATCTCCCAGATTAAACTAAAAATCTAGACAGCTGCTGACAACTGCTACAGCTGCCTGAAATACAGTGTTGACTTATATTAGGGTTTGGACCTATTGTGGGGAATGACTTTGACCAGGTAATTTACTTGGAAATTTGTGGGTTTACATATACTGTCAGAAAAACGTCTTGTTCCCCAAGGTAGAAACAACATTAATGTACCCCAAATTTTGTTACAAAATGTCCCTCAGAGTCTGTTTCTGTACATTTCACTACAGCTAGGGTACAAATAACAGGCCACTGTGACAAGTACCTTCAACCGTACCTTTTTTTCAGACAGTATAATTTTTTAGCTAGTTTTGCATTTCTGATTTCAATGTGTAACTGTTAAAATTGTTCACGATTCCCACTTCTTGGGCACTCTTTGTTAGAGGACATAAAATAATGGCGAGGAATACCAGATTTTTACACCGTGTGGTTAAATGCCGTCCTTGTAAATGTGACCTTATTTGTATGTGGGTCTGTGTTGTAGGACAGGATTCAAACCTTCATTGTTTAACATCCCACAATTGCTTACGTGGGCAGAAAGTCACCCTGTTAAATAGTGAACTTGTTTACATCCCTCATAGCCTAGATGCATCATAAGCTTTATCCTGTTTGTGTTGTATAGCACAGTTTCACGTGCCAGAATACAAGGTTGTTTTCTGCTTGAACGCTACTGAAATGTTATTACAGTTTTTACCTTCTGTCTGCATTCCCCAGTTTATGATGTGCATGTGCTTGCCGATACAGAGAGAAACAAGCTTATTTATTATCTTGTCAGCTTTCCAACAGGCCAATGCTGCTTTTAGTACCTGTCATTCAAAGGCATGGTTATTCAATAACCAAACACCCTTCTAAAAGGCTAAAAGAAAAATATTAACTGGAATCAAGGAAATAGATCAGTAAGTGGCAGAATGGGCATTTTTGAAGAAAGAAATGGGTCATTGATTTCTCTCTGCTGGTCTTCATGGGGTCCATCCCTTTGGTAGCTTCATTGCGGTATAATATTCAGTTATTCATTTTCCATACCTGCTTGTCGCATGCAGGGTCATGGGGGTCTAATCCTTATTCTGCATAAGGCAGAGAACAACCCAGGATGGGACACCAGCCTATTACAGGACACGTACACAAGCGCGCATGCACACACACACACACACACGCACGCACGCACACACACACAAACACACGCATGCACATGAACACACACACGCACGCACGTACACGCACACACAAACACGCACATACACACACAAGAATGTTAAGAGATTTTGCAGAGAGTTTTGCTCTGCTGTGGTACCACTGTTCTTCCTGCTATCAGAAGCAGTGCCGGCACTCACCAGCATGGAGGGATAAACTATTCCAGTGCTGCAGATTTTTATAAGTCCCTTTGCAAACTATCTATTGAGTTGTGGGCATATGGGCATATTCATACAGCAAAAGTTAGGGGGCAGGGTGTGGCTCGGTGGGCGTGTGATCGAAAGGTGGCTGGTTTGAGTTCATCCTCAGTATGTCTGCAGGCCCTTAAGTAGGAGCTGTATCCCACAGCTCCCTGGGTACTACTGTGAGTGGCTGCCTTTGTCAACCTACTTACTCTCACCTACAAAGAGCAAGTTGGGGAAGGTGTAAAAAAAGATTTTCCCCATGGGGATCAATAAATATCTATTATTATTGTACCTAGTCTTCTCATTTATGGCGACGTAGAACCTTAGGAAATGACTGACATCCTAGTTTGACTTCTCAGTCTGTCCAAAGAAGAAGAATAGTGGTCTCCAGATGGCTGTAAATTTCCCTCCAGTACCGGAAGATAAACTGAGAGCTTCAGAGAGTAGTTTCTTAAGTGCCAGGAAATACTTATGCAGCAGCACCTGGTCCATCATGTTGATTGCTTACAAACAAATTAAAGCTTGTAAAACTCATTATATTGACCTAGGTTATTTTCCCTTCCCCTTTTTGTAGTTTCCTAATGTAATCAATTCCTGTGTTCTTCTCAAGAATGAAATTCTGAATCTCTCCCTCAGCAAAAGGTAGAAGGAGTTGAAGCTAACAGGTATCTGTGACACGTGCCATTCTGAAACAGTTTTTATGGATGCGTGGTCTCAAATATACAAAATCAGTTTTCAAGTGCTGGTTTGCCTTTACAGCTAATAATTAGCTCAAAAGCCTGGTGAGGTGTTTTGTTAAATTGGTTGAACTGCTGATATAATATAACAGATATGTTGAAGCTCTGAACCTCTCAGTAATACCAAATCATGTAATCATTTTGTGGTCTTGCATTACAAAAAAATACAGTTGTAATTTTATTACATTTCAGGTGCAATTTTATTAAACTTCGAAAATATGGAAACCCAGTGGAAGTTTAAAATTTAGGTGTCCTCATGCAATCTATGAAATTGCTTCTTATACAGTATTCTGTCATGACCTCCTTGTCCAATCCTCCTGTGTGCCACGGCCCCTTGTTACCTCGTGTAGAATCCCGGTGTTTTCAGCTGTGTCTAGGTCTTGTTAATTGATTCTGTGTATTTAGTGCTTCTGTGTCCGGTCATTGATGTTTGTGCTTGCGTTGTGTTCTGTCATTCTGTTATTTCTAACAAATACCCGTGTACCCGACTTCATGACGTTTCTGTGCTGTTTTCTCGGACGCATTCTCTATGACAGTATTCACCATAGAATATAATACTTAGGGGAGATTGTGGACCATGTTCAAAGAAATTGATGATATACAAAGCCCTGCCTTTAATGACAGCTTGCTATCAGCAAAAGCACACAGCGATACAGACAAGGGATCAACAATTCACGCATCACTCACACTCGGGGTTAAACATTAACAAGCACAAGCACTCCATGGCAAAACATCACAGAGATACAACACTACACTGCTTTACAACAATTAAACTAAATGCGTGTATTTCATTTACAGGATGTATACATTCACGCAGCATCACACTAAAGAAACATTATAATTAGAGCTGGGAAATGTATCGTGTTCACATGTTGCATTGATTTTGAAGTTAACATATTTTAACATTAACAGTATTTTATTACCCAACCGGAAGAATGCAGTTGGACACTTCCACCTTTCAGAGGTTAAGGGCACGAGTTCCCCTCGAACTGGAAAAACTGCATTTAAATTCTTTGTCCCCCTGGTGAGTGAAGTCAGCATGCAAGTCGCGCACAATAAAAAGATACGAGAGACATGAGATACAAATATCACTGCACAGGTGAGAGGCTGCCATAAAAACATTTGGAGTCCTCCAAACCAGCACTGTACATATACTTTATGCGTTTATGAGTCAGTAAACTTCTGCTGGCCTTCACATGTCATCGGTTGCTGTCACAAAACTCCCAAAAAATTCCTATTTAATTTCTTGTGCAGACCCTGCAACATGTGGAAAGTGCAATGGGGAAAGTCTCAATGCAGATGGGTCGACTGTAGTATGTGCATAGATTTTAATAGAGATCTGTAATACTCCTTCCAGTAAACAATGTGAGACATGACAGATTTCTCTACTTAATTTTGTAGTTATTTAATAATTTCCATTTAGTTCACTCATTTATAGCGTTTATATTTCCTCCTTTTTATATTTCTTTGTCTTTGCTGCTTGCTTCCTCACATCATGCCGTTTCCCCCTCATACAACGCACTCTCTCACCAAAGCCATTTGGCGGCCTCGCTCCGGTAGTCTGTGTGAAGCCTGTAGATAAAGGGCCAGCTTCCCTCAGTGGGAAGACACAGACAGACACTTAACAATGTGAACATCTTTCTGTAACGCCTTTATTCTGTCTTAAAAACTGCTTAAGCTTACGGAACCTGCCTCATCATTCCACTCTAAAAGAACCTGAGGTTTCACAAAGACATCTATCAGTTGGTGTCACGAACAGGAGCTGTGATAGACAAGGCCGAGAGATTAAACTGCTGGATGACAAAAGGCAATCAATAAGCGTGCAAATCAACAGAGGTAAGACCTTCCTTGTGTCTTTGGCTGAGGGTTGAAAATAGCCTCTCCCCTACTCAAACACCCGATCAGAGAGCTGTGAGATATCTTTATTTGTTGTGAGCTCAAAGAAGGTAAATTGACTATAAAGAAGTTTTTCCATTGCTGTAGCGTGATAGAAACAGCATTTTTATAACAGTTTTATAACAGAAGGGAGGAATGGAGCCTCCAGATGTTTATGTGGAGTATATGATGAAAAATCTCAGTGAATATCTGGACACAGTTTGGTGTTTGAAGTGAACTGCTGCTGACATCCATTAGAAGTTTGCTATCAATATAGATTCAGGTGGAATTTGGTCTTTGGATCACATGCGATAAGCAATAAGCATGGGGGAAAGCACAGCACATCAGGGATGGGAAAAAACAGTTGCAGTGGAGGTTTGTTGTGCTGGGTCAGATTTGGCATCGGAATGATATCATTGAAAAAATGAATGCTGGCTCAGAGCAAAGCAGAGCAGAGCAGAGAGTTTGCATGGACAAGTTGCTTTTTTAACCAATGTTGTCTGTGAAATGAGCAAACAGCTGTCCAACAAGGAGAGAGAGTTGGCAGAAGAGCAAGCTGCACGTGTGAGTGCCAAAACTGCACATGTAAGGGCAGGAGAGAAGAGAGATGCTTTATTGAGGGAGTTGGTGAACTGCAGAGCCAAGATGAGCAAAACTCATCTTACTTTGTTAACTAATCAGCTGCAAATGGCTTCGAATGTAGGAAACGCTGAGCGACCCCTGGGGGGTGGAGCAACCACATGGGTGACTCCACCTATTCCTCCTCCTCCTCCAACACCAGCCCTGCCTGTGACTGCTCCTCTACCTGCCCCTCCTACACCCCTTCTACCATGACTGCCTATCCCAGAGCAGCTGGATCCTGCTGAAGGTCAGAAGAAGAATCAGAAGAAACAGTGCCTCACACTGACGGAAGAAATAAAGGCTACAATGGAAAAAAGAAGCAAAAAGATGAGAGCTCCCCTAGTGGTAACTCTGAGTACTACATCAGTGACTCATCCCAGTGCAGCACCACCAGTGGTGTCTTCAAGCACTGCATCTGTAGTGGTTGATATATCTGCAAATGTAACATCTGCAAATAACGAGACATCAGAAGAAGAAGAAGCCAAACCCATTTGCCCTCCTCTGACAACAAAAAGAATCAAGGCAAGAAAAGAAGAGGATGGAACGTATATTTACTGGGACGGGTACACTCATGAAGTGGCAGACACAGAGAATATAGATAAATGGTCCAAGGAGCTCCCACATCCAAAAAAGGGGATCTAAAGACATGGCTGTGCTCCTTCCTGGAATTGTGCAACTATAACAGGACGTAGGTGGACTCATAACCCAAAATAGTTCAACCCTCGATGATCTACTGAAGGGCAGGAAAGACTCCAAAGATCGTGTGGAGATGAATGAACTGCAGTTGAAGGCATTCTAAGAGCTGAAGGAAGCACTCTGCAAAGTTCCTGCCCTGGGAATTCCTTTCATTTTTAGTGTTCATGAGAAGAGTGGCTACATGACAGCAGTTCTAACATAAGACCATGGAGGCTTGCAGCGACCTGTAGGCTATTATTCAGTGAAATTGGACAATGTGGCACTCGGATAGGGGCCATGCCTGAGAGCCGTTCTGGTGACATACACGGTGGTCATCACTGTCTTTAGCCTGGTGTTGGATCAAACTCTTGTGGTGAGATCCCCACATGCTATCCATACTCTCTAGACACTAAACAGAGCATCACTAGTCACGGCAGCCTGATGGGCTAAGTGGTCAATGGTCTTGGAAACTCCCAACACTGTGATTGAAAAGGCTAGTCCAAACAACCCTGCCACCTTGTTGCCAGAGTGCACAGAAAGGACCGATCACAACTTTGTGGAAATAGTAACTGCCATGGAAGAAGCTGTCTGCATCCAGAAGATGCCATTGCATAATCTAGAGTTGGTGTTGTACAGGAACACAGTAAAAATCTTGCAATAATTCGCCATCTACTGGCCATTGGAAGAAATTCATAGAGAAATGATTTAGCTCCTTTTTTCATTTTATCTACTTATTTGAAACAGACGTTTAAATAATAATCTTGCTTTACACAGCGACAATATATTAAAAGGACAAGAGAAGATTATTAAATGTCAAACCATACTCCAAGCCCTGCTTGCCATGCAGCGTAACGGCATGTAATTGGACAGCAGGAGGAAACCTAGATGCCCAGGAGAACGTCACATGACTTAGCGGGGAGATGCAGGCTGCAAACCCTGAGCCCCTGCGGCATGACGCAGCAGTGCTGCTCAGTGAACCGCTGTGTCACAGCCTGAACTTTCTGAAAACAAGTATTAATAAATACGTTCCATGATTACTTTAATTTGCCGGAATAAGATTATCCCTGAATGGAAATGAAAAGAAACCAGCAAAATGTCATCATGACACTATAGAAGAATTAAAATATGGTCAACTTAAACAACAAGGAACCGTGACACAGGCACAGGCACAAATGAGCCTCCAACTATTCAGTAGAGATAGAACTGGGGATAGTGATGATCTCAAAGCTAAGGCAGGCGGACAAAACTCAAGTGCAAAAACGCATTGGTTTATCATTGAAGATGAAGTGATAGAACTAAACAAGGCTGGGTGTTCAGGAAATACGAAGCAAGACATCAAGGTAAATACAAAGAAAGGCAATCAAATCTAAATCACAGGTCCAGGAAATCAGTAACAGATCCTAAACTAGCGTCAGCCCACAAGTCTTAACCTGAAAAACTGATATCACACAACTAAGTAAAAAAGTATTGACCAAATGAACTGACTGACTACAAGTGTAGCCAATTACAGATCAGAACCTTCTGGATGTGGGCGAGGCTATAGAGAACCACAGTGCCTGTACCAGCTGACTCGATTGTGGACTGGATGTGATAGAAAAAATACAAAAAAACAATTTTTATGATATTTTGTATTTGAAAATGCTATTGTCGGTGATGGGGGTGAACACTCAAGTGTGATACCATGATATTGTTTATAGGGATCAGAATGGTATCTACTGTACTAAAGCTGAAAGGCTGAAATGTTTTATGTGGCTTTGGAATGACAACAGAACAGAAAAAAACAGTGTTATCGAACACAAAGTATCCATACTGCAACTGACAATAGAATATGATACCTGTTAACTGCACATCATGTTCCTTTGCAATATAAAGAACATTCATCCATCCATCCATCCATTTTCCAAACCGCTTATCCTACTGGGTCGCAGGGGGTCTGGAGCCTATCCCGGAAGCAACGGGCACGAGGCAGGGAACAACCCTGGACGGGGGGCCAGCCCATCGCAG
>JABFEA020000041.1:4193988-4217463 GCA_019775915.2 Cyphomyrus plagiostoma | reverse complement strand
CACGTGCCTTGTTCGGGCTGTGCCCGACCAGGCCCCATGAGTGTAGGCCTGGCCACCAGGCGCTCGCCATCGAGCCCAACCCCCAGGCCTGGCTCCAGGGGGGGCCCGGTGACCCGTCCTCCAGGCAAGGAAAAATATGAATCCGATATTTTGTTCATCATAGGGGGTCTTCTGAGCCGCACTTTGTCTGGTTCCTCACCCAGGACCTGTTTGTCTTGGGTGACCCTACCAGGGGCATAAAGCCCCGGGCAACTCAGCTCCTGGGATCATTGGAACATGCAAACCCCTCCACCACAATAAGGTGTCGGCTCCAGGAGGGGCAATGAAATTACTATTACACTAAATTGGACATAAACACTGTACAGAACAAAAGGAGGGTGGTTACACAGAACACAAAGTACACTCAATATACTGGAAATCCCTTTGAAAACAAATGATTTCAAAAGTTAGTACTATGAATACAAGGAGGGATGGGGACTGCGGAATTTACAGGCACAGAATTTAATCCTACTCTGAGCTGAAAATTACCCTCCCTCACGATCCTACCCACATTTAACCTGGAAGCAGCACACTGGTAGCTTGCCAGCACATTAGCATGTTCTTGCTGTGTGACTTGTCACCTCGACAAAAAAACCTGGGCAATTATAGGTAAATCCATTTGCCTGGCGAATGAATGCAAATGGAAAATTTACATTGTTCACAGGGGGACTATCACAACTTATACCAACCTTGTGAAACACAGAAGGAAGTGTGGGCAGATGCTGCAGCAGCTACTCCGGTGGTCCGGAAATGGGGCAAAGCATGTTAAATGTTGTTCCACAGCAGAAACACATATAGCTACCGAGTGCAGCTAGAAATTAGCAAAAGCTGCTAACCTTTGAGGGTGTCCTGACCAGCTGCATCACTGTTTGCTTTGGGAATTGCAACATCTCCGACTGCCAGACCCTACAATGGATAGTGAATGCAGCTGGAACCGCCCCACCCTCCACTGAGGACAACTTCCTCGCGTTGCGTCTGCAAGGCCCTCAACATTATGGAAGACCACTTCCTTACTACCCCCCTCCCATCTGCTAGAAGGTACAGGAGCAGCCAAATGGCTGTTAGAACATTGAGGTCTTCACTAGCCAATTATAAACCTGGTTTACCACCAACACTAGCCACCTTATCCAGTGGTCACTGCCCAACACTGTATATTTTCCTACATCTGTTTCATATTTGTCATATTGTTGTATCTGTTGTATTTATGATTTCTACAGTTGCCACTATATGTTATATTCTGTGGGTACCCCAAGATCTGCTGTGTATCAATATACAGTATGTACAGGAACTGGACAATGAAACTGAAGCTCTAGACAAAACAGTGTTTTGGGTTTTATGCCTATATATGGAGAACCTGGTGGCAAATCCTTTGTTGCATATTTCATTAGTAAGAACATGGTGTGAAGGTTGAGTTAGCAAAGCAATATCACAGCTGTACATAAAATATTGCAGCTCACACAACATAATGGGAGATGTATCTGAGTTCAAAAGAGAACAAATCGTTGGTGTGCATCTCACAGGAACTTTTGTGCTCAGTACAGCAAGTCTTTGAGAGAGTCATGGTATACCAGGAAATATCGGCATACCACCAAGGACCGACCATATCCAACAGGAGTAATGGTGGATGCAAGAGGAAGCTGTCTGAAATGGATGTCCAGGTACTAACCCAGATTGTATCCAAAAAACATGAAACTACAGCTGTCCAGCTCACTGCAGAATTAAATGTGCATTGATTCTCCTGTTTCCAACAAAACCAAGAGCTCCATAGGGTCAATTTCAGTGGTCAGACTGCTATAGGCAAATTTTTTGTAACTCATGCCAATTTCAAACATCAGTTTCAATTATGCCAGCTGAGCAAATCTTGGGCAGTAGGCAATGTGAAACATGTATTGGGCCAGTAGGCAATGTGAAACATGTATTGGACTCTGATGAGTCCAATGATAGACTGTCTTTCCCAAATCCTGGAGAGTTATGGTGTTGAGAAACCAAAAACAGGCTTATCACTGCCCCGATCTTCTGGTCGACCCTCCTGAATCCACCTGGCTTGTTGTCACCCTGTCTCGTCCCCATCCGTAGGACTGATCTTCCCTGCTATTGGACTCTCGCGACCATCTCGACGATTCTCTCGGATTATCCCTTCTGGTTTTGACGATCTCGGCTCTACCAATAAAAATTGGTTAATCCGCATATTGGGGTCCTCTCTTGTTCTGTTCGCCCGACGTAACAGCTAGTTCTCACTTAGTGCCTGCCTGCATTTCCACTGGTTAAAAAAAAACACAGAAAGGAAATATTACGTAGGCAGAAGTGAGAGTAAATTAGATGTTCACATGTAATCCTTTTTAAATTTATTTTGATCTGTTTTGGATTTTAAGTATTTATAAGCTGCCGAACCAAAAAAATAAATAAAAATTCAGAGTATGATCAGAGTCTATCTCTATTGTCTGTATTTACTTTTGTCTCCTTAGACCAGGGGTGGCCAATCTTATCCAGAAAGGGCCAGTGTGTACACAGGTTTTTGGGGTAACCTTTAGGTCAGCTGTTCAAACCCAGGTGTGAGAACTCCTCAGCCAATCAGTCCTCTAATTAGGAATCTAATTAGGGAGTTGCAGTGAAAACCCGCCAAACAGCGGCCCTTCCTGGATAATATTGCCCACTCCTGGATAAGATAGGCCCACCCATTGCCAAAATCAGTGATATAAAACAAAACTATATTGGTTATGGATTGAATTTTCCAGGTATGAAGAAGGTTTGGCTACAATAGCCTAACCCACTTTCACTGACATTACAGTTCTAAATTCTGAGACCAGCTTTTTTTGTGGTGCCACACTAGAGCCATTTTTTTCTAGGCCAGGTCCAATTTGTTTGAAGTGGAAAGGCATAGAACTAGTTCTAGATTGAGATAAAGTCTAGCACCAACTCCGGCACTGAAATGGTGGAAACGATACATCAGCGGTTCAAACATTGTACCCTGAAGGTGGTGCCAAATATCATGATGATAATGCAACAATACCCCCAGCAAGACTGGAGACAGAGTGGTTTGATGAACATGAAAATGAAGTTTTCCCATGGCTGGCACAGTAACCAGATCTGGATATTATTGAGCTACTTTGGGGTGTTTTGGAGGAGCGAGTCAGGACCAGCATCACACAGTGACCTGGCCACTGTCCTGTAAGAGGCATGACTCAAAATCCCTCTGACCACTGTGCAGGACTTGTGTCTGTCATTCCCAAGAAGAAATGATGCTGTACTGACTGCAAAAGGAGCAAAGTCTATTAGGTGTTATATCCCTAAAAAATGTACTAGAGTGTATTTGATTACAGGTATACTTTTATCCAAGTGTGCTTCAGTGCACTTAATTATGTTTAAATGCAAAATATACTTTCTAAAAGTACACAGAAGTATAATATCAGTGTTTTCGTTTTTTTTTTAATATACGTAAAGAGAATGCATTTTTATTACACTTCTAGTGATCAAAGCACACTGTTAATACACCTAAGTACACTATTTTTTCACAAGGGCTAGTTCAGTTTTGCTAAGTGTTGACTACACACAACGTATAAAATAATGATTTTGTGTCTATTTATATTCACCTAATACGTCCTTATTTAAATTCTCTATCCAGTATCTTTAGCACTTATTTATCTTTCCTTTAAATCGGTAACCTCCCCCAAGATATGAAACTCAAAATTCAACATGTGTAAAGGGAAAAAACAAAATCGTATATCATTCAGGCATAACAATTTCCAAAGGTTAATATACAGTTCAATTCAATCCATCATATCCTAACTGCACACGTGGTAAGAAATTCAAAGTTCCCTCTACTCATCCTTCACCATTGTTCCATGGGATTAGCTTGCCAATGTAGTGCATAAAAAATTGATATCGTAACAGTCCGACAAAGGTTTCGAGGTATTTTTTATCTCGATATTTATATTACGTTCCTACCAGTTAACATAAACTGTCTGTCCGTGGATGGGAGGAAACCAGAGTACCTGGAGGAAATACAAGCAACATGGGGAGAACATTACATTTTTTATTTAGCAGACACTTTCATTGAAAGCAATACAATTGGGGCCCAACAATGAAATCCCTCTGGCAATCCACAGAATTTGAACAGGCCACATTATGTTCACACACCATCCCCATAAAATCTCCACACACAGAATAAAGATGAGATTCAAAGTCCTAACACTGGAGATATGAGGCAATTGCACTACTCAGTAAGTCAGCACACTGCCACTACTGACATGAATCAGAAGGGCTTGAAAGCAAAACTCTTCAGTGAGATTGCATGTGTAAAAATCAGCTCCATGGGTACTTGCAGAACGTGTTTTGGACACTAATGGGTAGGTAGGGCAGATTCTCTGAGGCACTGCAGCCGTGGGAGGATCTGCCAGTCCTGCCCTCGTGACATATCTGTTGTGGGAGCCCTTGTGTCTCTGCCCCCACAGACAACATCTCATCATGCACGTTCCTTCTATCATCTGCAGGACCTGAATTCACCTTGGTTTTCTCCTCTTCTTTTATGGCTAATATATAATGAATGCCTGATAAATGATGCCTGGTTGAAGAACATTTGGAATTTCACATATTCACATAGAAGAATAAAGAACTGCCTATTCAATGTTTACAGAAAACTTTACGAAAACATACAGAAAATTAATTAACAGAAGACAACTTAATACACCACGTGAGATCTACTGATTAAAAAAACAATTCTGTCAGTTACCATTACTTGATATACAGTAGAACAGCGTGTTCTGGTCATGCAAGTGTTTGATTGGAGGATCTAAGACAACAGCAATTCAGGAACCCGCATTAAGGCAAATATGGTTGCAGTTGTGTGGCAAGACTATAGTCATTGGGCGTCAAAGTCAAACAAAGAAGGTAGGGAATGTGGACCCACCTAATCCAAAAATGTGCTTCTTTCAGATCACCAGCATTGTCAGTAAGTCCATGGAGTAAGAAAAGGCCATGCAGGAAGCTTGCTCCCTGTAACTAGCATGTAGGAGACAACACCTGGAGTAACAGAGGAGTTATTTGTGAAAACAACATTTGACATGACAAAACATAAGAGCAATGAAAGCAGTCCTTTTTGCACATTTTACAGTTTTTATCATGCAACAATAGTGTGAATGTTTGTTTTAGTCAGAGTCACGGGTTCTTTATCAATGTATTCCTAATTTGATCACTTAATGTTTTTGTAGTGTTACCCTTAATTATAAAATAATGTTTCCATACCCTAATCCGAGTATATCAACAATCAAACCCAAAGTCATAAAATTATAGTGCATAAGGATTAGTCTATACATTTTGTAAGTCTTATAAATGTGATTTTAAAGGGCATACATTGTAAATTTTTCATTATATTTTACCTGTTACCTCTTGTTGGGCAGAGGTTGTTATGAATGTCACAGCCATTAGCATTGGTACAGTCTGCCACAACAAGGGGGTGTTCAGTGGAAAAGATTAAATCTCTAAGGTAATTTTCTTGTTTGTTTCCTATATGTGTTTTTTTACTGTTGACATATAAGGCTTTGGTGTTATACTGTGATGTTAAGCATATTTTACAGCTAAATGTTTGAATGGATGTATGCATGTAAAGCATTAAACTTGAATGACGTGTGCAAATGAATTAAGCACCTTGAAGTTTGGGGCTCATTGTCTTACATGCACATTCTGAAATAAATGCATGAGCACAATAACAAAATGAACAAGTATCATTTGATATTTTAGCACACTGCTTGGACCCCATTTCTAATTAAACACATTTTTGAACCAGAGACAAAATTTTGGTGGATAAGTTCCTTTTGTCTGCTACAGTAAATTTAGAAAGAGTAATATTGAAGATTTGATGCGTGTTGTGGCTAAATGGGCTCTAGTAACAATTTCAGAATATTTGAAGTATAATTGTCTTTTACAGTACCTATAATGTAAGTGGAAGAAAAGGTTTGTGAGGAATAAATTGGTTCTGTAACATCTAGTCCTATTCTTCCTTCTTCCCCAGTGCAGCCTTTATGATGATCATACTACTCCTGTACATCCCTGTGGGGGCAATTATCTGGAGGCAGGGAGGGGAGCATGTTAGGGCAGAGCCGCTGTTGCTAGGATACAGCCATTTCTCTGTTTCCCTAGATGAAGCCTCAGCTGATGGGAAACTTCAGGTCACCTTGTTCACTTCTTCCCCTTGCACAGCAGAGGTGCCTTGTAGATGACTGATTTCACCAGCATTTACTGCCATGGCGTACTGTGTATGCTGCATATTGGCAAACAATTTTCATATCATTCATATTATAACAACCCAGGATGGGGGGCCACATTGTAGGGCACACTCACACACCATTCACACACACATGCACTTGCTACGTTAATTTTGTAGGAAATAACTTTAACAAGTACCTCCTTAATGATGACACCTGTGCCATTTCCTCTAACTGCCTGCAAAGAACATTTAAATATCCCCAAATATGTGAGCCACCTGAAAGACGGTAAGGTGAGTAGAAAAAGAGGAAAAAAAAGAAAAAAAGAAGCGTGAAACAAAACGCTTTTTTCCACAATGGATGTTGTCTGCTGTGAGAACCATTGACTAGCTCTGGGCCAAAGGTCTGATTACAGTAGTTGGGCAGGTGTCAAAAAGTGGCCTTATGTTGAAGATGAAAAGAATGTATCAAAAATAAGTGGTTCACCCCACTTGTGAAAATCTAACATAAATAATCCTTCTAGTAGCTGTTTGAATAGCTAAAATATTCATAAGATACACTTTGTCCTGCTTAGACTTTCTTATTCACAAGAGAGAATTTCAATCTTTCAATAAATTCAGTAATTTTTTTTTTATTAATCATGTAACTTATTAATCAGTTGTTAAAGAAAAGATGAACTCAGTGACATTACACAGATAACCACATAGAACAGGCTCATATTCCCTCCAATGACTGACAAAATATGAAGAACATCTGGCACTGCTCCATCCTACCCCGCCCCTGAACTGGAGGCCAGCCTGTCCATAAGCCCATTGGACAGTATACAACTGAAAACAAGCCTGCATCAGCTGCTGCAGCTGGGTCCTGGATGGGCAGTTTTGGGGTCCAGCTGTGTCAAGAAGATTTAAGATGTAGAGAACTGGGAAACCAGACTAATGACAACTAAAAAATGTGTCCTGTTGCGTCCCGCGCTGTCCGCTCCTCCTGTGTGCCACGCCCACCTAGTTACCTCTTGTGATCTCCAATTGTTTTCACCTGTGTGGCGTTGCCGCATGCCTGTCTTGTGCCTGTCTAATGTATTTAGGTCTGCGTCTGCGTCTCTTCTGGCAGACGCGGCATTGACGTCGTCTTATGGTGGTGTGTTTGGCAAATAAACCCTTGTTTGCCCTTATTCCTGCCTGGACTCCCTCCCTTCGCCGCCTTGCACTCCGACGTACGCAACATGTCCGAAATATCAAAAAAATAAAAGCAAAAGGACACTATTAACCCAACTCGGTTAAAGTAAAGCCATGAACTGGGAACAAAATGCTGGCCGTCCCAAACTGCAAAAAGGTCGACTAAAACCCGAAGATACCCAACCCCAAACGAAACCAGCTGCTCAGTCTAAACAACCCAGTTCTTCTTGTTACGGATAAGCTTCTGTGGACCCAGCTGAGTCCTGTAATTACCAAGGTAGCGGTGTAGGGGTAACACCTACAAATAAAACACTCTACAGGCTGCTCTCAGTTCACATAAAAACTACTCATATAAATCTGGATTTATGCCATAGAAGCATTAATGCTCAATATACACTGAATATATATATAAAATTGAATCTTTTCATTTATTTTAATTTAAATTTCTTTAGTACATATTACTCATGTATTTTTTGCTCATGTGTGTTTTGATATAAGGTGTCATGAATGGTATCTGGGTGTAAATCCAACATGTAATATTTCTCTGACGTAAGGGATTACTTCCATGAGTGAATAATTGCCTGTGTACACATATATATAAAAGATAACGTGTAAAATATAGACTTGAAATTGTTCATTCAGAATATAATAGTGTTATGTCCAGCTCCGTCCGATCCTCATGTGTGCCACGCCCACCTCGTTACCTTTCGTTTATTCTGGATTGTTCTCACCTGTTCCTTGTTAGTGTCTGCTAGTCCTGTGGATTTAGTCCTCGTCTGAGTCAGTCTTCACCAGACTTGTCATTGATGTTACCTAGTGTCGATCCTTCGCTTGCCCTGTCCGTCTCGAATAAACCCTGTTCGCCCGATTTCCTGGCTCCTCTCTCTTGCTTGACCGCTCGTCCGCCGGCACTCGTAACAAATAGCTAATGATATTTAAAATGATGCTAAGTTCAGTTAAATAATTTTCAGTATAGTATTATTATTATTATTATTATTACAGTACATTAATTCCTCTAAAATCTCTTTATTATGTTTGAAAACTATAAAAAGAACCTATTCAATGAACTGTCTTTGCTTGGACATTGCCTGTAAGAAACCTGTATTTGAAAATGTCTCTTTCAGCATGTTGCACTATGACAAGGGGGTTGCCAGTGAGGAACAATTTTATTTTTATTTTATTAGAGTTTGTAAGAAGTTGCAGTGAGTATAGCACAATAGGAAATACTAATTCTCAATTGATATATTGGGACTGAACAGGGCAACTGATTAAATGGGAGGATATAATGGGTCATAATGATGTCTGAGTTATGGGGACAGAAAAATGAGGAGCAAATACATTGAATCAAAATGAGTGAACACAGTTTCCCTGACTCTGCTAACTGGCACGAGTCTAACATTGGTAAGGTTTATTTTTGAGAGAGACTGGTAATAGTAGTTGACCCTAATTCTGCTGCATTGCGTGACAGGCCTACCCGATATGCATCAACAACCAAATGAGCTTTGGCCATACCCATGCACACTATTCCTGGTCTTATTTGGAATGCAAATAAGAATACAAAAGGGTGCATACAAGCCTTTCTGTTTCTGCTCTTCTTCACACACTCACTAAGAATAAGTCTTTCTCCGACGGCAACCTAACGAAAAGTCAGCATGTGCACACATCTAGCTTGGCGCCATCAAAATCAAATGACAGAGTGTATGAGTCTTAATTGAGCCAAACTTTATAATGGCTGATTGACAATTACCTGTAGGCTGTGTTTATTAGCCTCCATCACACTGATTTTGGCTGCACTGAACCCGTCTTTGTTCAGTGTACCTACAAACAGAATTCCAGATTCCACCAGATTTCCAATTTCATGTTAAAAGGCTTCCTAATTTCTGTGTTTTTAGAGAAAAGCAGCCGGATTTATGGATTATTAGCAACTAAAATGACCCCTGCATTAATGTGATTTAATTTGTCAATTGTTTCCATTTTTCCGCATTGTTAGTTTGAGGTTCTCCTTTGTGTAATTACATGATTTCAATTCACTTACAGAATACTTAAGATTTCTTGTGTGATCGATATAAGAAATAAAGCACTCAATTTAACTTAAGGGTGACCAGCTTCCCTGTAGATCAGCATAGATATGTTTCAATAATGTAGTTCCTCTTACTGTACATTTCAAGATTCAACATTCAGGAATCTTTAATTGTTACATACCTAGTTATACAAAGTACAACACACAGTGAAATGCGTCCTGAGCCGCTCTTTTGTAGCTCTTTTTTGCAAATTTAAAATTCCAATTGTGCTAAAGTTAAAGCGCAAGAAGAGCTAAAATACAAGCTAAAATGCAAGCAAAGTATATTCAAAATGAATGGTAACACAGACATAATTGACATAAAAGACATAATAAGACAATAAAAAGTGAACAGTGTGTATGTCAGGGTGTGAGGTGCAATGGCATGTGCAGGTTCAGAGACCTTATGGCCTGAGGGTAGAAACTCCTCCTAAGTCTCTCAGTCCTGGCCATGATGTTCCTGAGTCTCTTTCCTGATTTCAGCAGCTAAGACGGGTTATTGTTGGGGTGGGATGTGCCCTTGATGATCCTGAAGGCCCTGCTCCTACATCTCTTGATGTAAATGTCCTAAAGAGATGGAAGGGCCGTTCTGCTGCACGGGTCACCCTCTGGAGGGCTTTGCAGTCCTGAACACAACTATTCCTCAACCAGGAAGTAATGTTCTGAGTCAGGATGCTCTCCACAGCGCCTGAGTAGAAAGTTACGTAGGATCATTGGAGAGACCCTGAACTTCCTCAGCAGTTACAGGAGGTATAGGCACTGCTTAGCCCCTTTGGACTGGGCTTGGATGTGAACAGTCCATGTAAGGTCCTTAGAAATGTGGACCCCCATATATTTAAAACTCCTCACCCTCTCCACAGGAGATCCGTTGACGATGAGGGACGTGTAGGCCCTCTGCTGCCTCCTACTGAAGTCCACCACTAGCTCCTTTGTCTTGTAATTTTTCCACTGGTTATGTGTTTCCCCTAAAGAGTAACACACCTAAACAATTACATTGACATCTGGGCTTGACCTTGAACTAGCACTTGTAGGACGAGCTGGCGTAGAACCCTAATCCCTTCCGGAGATCTTTATTCAAATACTCTGGGAGACGTATTCCTGTTTTTACACTCAAATTTACTGGCAGGGAGCTGACAGCAGTCCATGACAGGCATGTCTTTCAAAACGAGTAGCTGGAATTGTGCCTAGACAGAATTGTTCATCTATGACACAGTGTGGATTTTATTTTGTGCTGTGGGCAGTTCTGAAGGTGTGACTGTGACATGATGAAGTATTTCAGTGAATTAGTTTCCCACAGGACAAACATCAAGGTAGGTTTACACAGGCTAAAGCCAAACAATATATAATTCATTTAAATACAATCTCTATGAATATAAACTATTTGAAAAATGTTTTTTTTACATTTCTTTGATGTATCAACAAGCAATTCCCTGAAATAAAATGATTCTTTTTAGTTTTTTGAACAGATTTCCAGTATAGCTTTCCTTTCCCAATGGTTAGAAAAAGTCTTACATAAAGAGTTTCATATATTGGATACCCTCAGAAATGACACTATTTTCAAACTGTTAAAAAGCAGATCAAACTACTATCAGACAATAGTCACCAGAAATACTAAATTTCTGTTTTCTAGACTCGTCTTCTAATTTTCTTTGTTGCATTAAATGCTGCCTTTCAGTATGATTTTTATTGAAAAATCTTGTATATTTCATCCTTTCTTAGCAGCGGTTCATGATTTCCTCTAAAAGCACTTTTGTGACTACATGGTAAAAATATACCGTAACTGACTGTTCCCTAACTGCTTGTTTTAGAATTTAACAGGTAAACAGGTTCACTATACAAAGTAAAATGACATCTAAAAAGAAAATATGTTTCCAGGAAGCATTACTTTGCTATGAAGTTTAGATATCTTACTCCCCTATGCATTTCTAAATCCTAGAAAAAAAGCCCTGTAGGGTCACCTCAAATATGAGACCGATTATCAGGCAAGTGCTGACCTTTGTTTTGGGTGGAATTTAACGGTATTTCAAAGGTGTTGTATTACATACACAGATTTTGTTTTGACATACAACAGTACCTAGATATGGTGAGAATGCAAAAAGACAATGACTAAGTGAAGCAAATTCCACATAAAATAAAATACAACTTCACTCCAAGCTCCTACTCTGCTCCTTCTCTACTCACTGAGTATATCCTCTGCAAGGCCACCGGTAAGATGAACACCGACCTCAACCCACTGTGTAAATTAATACCACCCCTGTTGTCATTTGGTTACCCACTGTTGCTACATATTTCTGTTTCCCACTACAGTCATATTTGTTGTTAAGTAAGAAAATGTGAAGAGAATATGAATGATTCTATCACAGTGCATAGTCATAGCTTCAGGACACAAAACCCTTTGCCAGTTTGCCCCTGGACTGACCTTTAGGACTCCATGCTGTGTGGAGCAGCCCAGGCGGCTAGTAGATGCATGTTGCCCCACCCTGAGCCCTGGGTGTAGGTGTGCGAGGGTGGGGGGGGGGGGGGACTGCTTTTTACGATCCTTTCCCGAGCTCAGATAAAGCGACCATAAAGCAGGTGACGGGCGCAGCTGGGCGTGTGCAGACGTCGGAAGCTCGGGGCAAGGAGCAACCACCTGCAGTGTGCTTGCAAGCAAAGGCTAAACCACATATTTCACTGCCTTCTTAGCCCCACATATTTATTTATTTAGGTATGGTCTAACCTGTTATTCAAGAAATAAGAAGTGTGTTTTGGGAGGCGGGGGATGGGACTCTAGAGGCACAGGAAGAGTGAATGCTGCTCTCACGAAAGGTAACACTGACGTCACAAACAGATACACAACACCTTAGCTGCTGGGGCGTGGCTTCTGTGTCCAACCAGCCTCCTGGTGGGGCCACAGACACACCTGCTGGCACCGGACGCTTGGGATTGGCTACAATACGGAAATTACACCTGGGTGGGAGGGGCGGAGGAGGAAGCCAAGCCCTTTACAAATTCCACCCGTCTGCATTAACCAGGTAGTGCTGACTACCGCTCCGAACTGCCGAGTTGCAGAGTCATCCCCAGTGCTGAGGCCTCCTTCCATTTCGTAAAGCGCTTCAGTTGAAGTTGATGTGGTGCCACAAGAAGTCATGCAATCTTCACTAAAAGGAATGAAGATTTAAAGCATCCCTCACAGGCCAGAGACAAAGGGCTGATTCATCCAAGGCCTCGCCTCTCCACAACAAGACAAAAGGGGTAATTTACTAACATCAAGCCGATTTTCTGGCATTCTCATAAATTTGTTTTTGTCATTTTGTAATGCCTTTCTTCCGACGTCCACGTCCTGGCCAGCAAGGAGAGCTCCGAGCTGCCTTGCTTGTTGCGTGATTCGAAGGGCGCCGATACTTTTTCGTGGTTTCAGGGGCCTGGGAGTTTCTATGTCGAGTGTATCATAACTCCTATCAGATTCCAGTCTATTGAAACAGAAAGGAGAGCAGGCTGACAATAGACGCAAACGTTCATTCCTGGACTGGCTCGACCAGTTAGGGCAGGTAGAGACAAACAGCCAGTTTTGTGAAAAGCTGTGAAGAGTGGAACCTATACTTGCAGTGCCACTGATTAAAGTACAGCCACTGCTCAGGGAATTTCATCTGATATTAGTTCCTGGTAATTTAATACTATTGTACCTTCAGTGAAGGGAAGAATGCAAATTACATACTAAATACAAAGATATGATAATATAAATTTCTGCTTTATGCTTTTCGGCATTTGTAAATGTACGTGAGAATGCTCAGAAACTCAGTGCAAAATTTTTATCAAAATGTTTTCTTAATGTTGAAAACTAATTTCAGCGTGTGTTCATCAAATGCCTTTAAAAAAGCTTGTTTATGAACTTCAATACTTCAATAATCACTTTGCAGTTTTCCTTACATTTTTTTTTACTTAAAATGTTTTGAGAAAATAGGTTGGATAGAATTTTTCTTGTTATCTCTTGATTTGAAAGGACTCAAATTATACAGCCAGTATTTTGCTTGCCCTTTGTTACAGCAATAACGAGGGCGAATTTACTACGTCCTGAAATAAAACCTCTGCTCTTTTACTTTTTTTCTGTGGTATCAATTGAAATTAGTAACTGTATTTTACAATTTTTAGGAAAGACATATGAAGTTTAAGCTGAAAACACCAGATTTAATTGAAACTGTAGATTTAACATCTGGTGTATGACCTCGATTTCTAGTGTTATTTAACCCAAGGCCAAAGTGGAGGTAGGATTCAGCCGATAAAGAGTTTATGAAGTAAATGGTGTGGTGGAGGGCTTTGATTGGTGGGAGGAAATATCAACATGGAGCTTACTTTATCAGAACGGGCCATCGCTTTTTTGGAATTATATTGTATTTAATAGCAACCTAATTGTCATACTTTATGATATGAGGTTGTACACTACAAAAATATTTCTATACATCTTTTTACAGTTTTTTGGGCTTTACCCTTTGTACTATGTTGGCTGGTTTCCCAAACCTGTGGGGTCACTGACAGATATAGACAGTTTTAGAAGCAGCTTTACACATTTACAGTCATGCAGTTAAATGCTTTCGTACTATGAAGATTTAGTATTCGATTTGTGTTTCTTCATGGGACAAATGTGCAGATTTTAAAATCGAAAGCATGACTCTTTTAACTGTCTTTTCCATCATTAGATGTTGAGTATAAAAGGTCAAGCAGAATCTGCTTTGACTTGAGATGAGAGGGCAGTGACCCAAGCAGAATTATCTCAGCATAATTTGTATGAATATGGCAGCTCTTCATATTAGATTACAGCATGGGGAATCATTTTATACAGTACATCTGTCTTCCCTTTGATTTTATTTAAATTAGACAATGTTTAGTTAAAATTAACATGTCATAAGTGCTGTTGCAACCGATCAGTAGCATAATAAAGCTACTTAGGAAACAGAAGAACTTGACTTCCACATACAAAGTCCTCCCTTGGAAATTATGCTTATTATAGCACTGCTCAAATTCGGATGGAAAAGCTGTGAAATAGAAAATATATTTACAGCTAAAACAATGAAGGGGTATTTTTTTTTTATAAAAATGACAGTTTAAATAATTAGTCTCTAAGGATTGCACTGTAACAAAATGAACAGAAACTGGCAAAACAAGGATTGTTTTAAGCCGTAGCAATTAGATGAATAAGATTAGATGCCTCTCTGACTATGGTTTTGGATTTCAGTAGTGTTGTTCTGTACACAAGGACTAGCTGTTGATTAAAGCTCAGTCCTGTTCAGCGCACCGTGCTCTCATTTCTGAGCGCTTGTTGCATTCCTGGGCTGACCTGGGCTAACCCAGACTAATCTGGGCAGCAGCTCGGGAGTTTGGGACAATCAGGAACGAAAAATCCATGGGGACTTAAACTGGCACTATCCCTGAGGTTTTGCCTTAATCAGCAAAGACTGGCTAGACTATCTGAGGAAAGGTGAAGAACAAATACAACTGGAGACAGCAGCTACACTAGGTTTCTATTTATACTTGCAGCCAAAATCACATTCAATAAAGGGAGGGGCACAGGTTTCGGTCCTTTATTTCCCTTTTCTTATATGTTCTCTCTTTCTGCTGCCTTTCATCCCCATGCTCCTGTATTCTCCGATGTCCCTTCTACCTCCCACTCCCCACCTTCCCTCTACAAAGGCTTGCCTTGCAGATTGGTGCTGCTGATGATTAGTTTGACGGTAGGCCTGGAGCAGGGGAGCGTTCCCAAGCATGACCTCCAGGCCCATAGCAAGCTGGGCTGCTCCTGGGCAGCTGGGGAGAAATCTGAGATTTTTCCCTTTCTTATCCCTCCTGATTCTCACTTTTTTCTGGCTGACAAATTCTTTTTTCTGGGATCTCTTTGATGATGGTAAGGTTACAGGCCTTCTCTCTTGGTTTCATTCCCAAGTTCCCCAAATCCCTTTCTCCCTTGATAATTACTGGAAACACCCCCCCTCCTGATAGCATGCACCATTCTTTTCCTTTTCGGTATGGGTCCTTGACCTGATTTTAAGCAAACAAATTTCTATTGCCATTTTAAGGGTTGCAGTCTTATTTTAAAATGTCTGTGCTGCTTAGATACCATTTCAATGTTCAAGAATTGGGTGTTTTATAACTGACTGTTCATTGTCTTGCACACTTCAGAATTTGAGCATTTTTAACAAACACCTCCGATTTCAAAGCCAAGTTACATGCATAATTCTGAAAATGTGTAAAATTTCTATTCAGCTGCAGTGTTATTGCTATCATAGCGACCTGTAATGTTGCTTCATTCTCTTGTAAATAGTATGTTTTCTCTTTTGATATAAAATATTGGTCTTTTAACTGACCTGTAGTTACCATCAAAGGTCTGAACAGTAAATTTTGCAGTCGCTATTTCGTAAATGAGCAGAAACGCATAGATAGTATTTTTCTGCAGGGGCAGAAAAACAATCTAGTTTGTACCCCACAGTATATTTCCTGGTAAATTAAATGGCTTTTTAATGTTATTTTGGTGTTGTTTTTTTGATGGCTATCATGGTAGACATCTAGACACCACAATGCTCAGAAAGCCATGATGGCACCAGGAAATATAGTATTTCCTTGGATGTGACAAAGGGGGATTATGGAAAATGGCACGTTCCATGGTATAAATACTCATTGTAAAAATGACCACCAGCCTGTGTAACCCTCCATTTCATAACAAAAAACAGACTAGTCAGAACTCCTTAGTGTACTCATTTGTGGGGTCCACATTGCCACATATATTGTACAGAACTCAGCAGGATTGTTAGTCAGCAGAAACATGTCAACCCCTGCAGCAATCACGTGACAGGAAAAAATATAAATATATTAGTATTTTAATTTTTAATTTAAATTTTATTTAATTTAGTATTTAATTTTTGAGTTTTTTTTCTTTGAGGGCAGTTAAAGTATTGTTTTTTGTGTATTATTTTGCTGAGGGCAATGCATTTAACAAATGCTTCTTAAAATTATTTTGAAGATGTAAATCTTAGCATGAAGCCTTAAGTGTTTCTGGTGAAGAGCTTGGCAGCTTCAAATTTAGAGGAGAGTCTGAAGCTCATACGGGTTGGTCACTCAAATCCATGGGTGGAGTTGTTTTTGGATGAATCACTATTTACAATACAGATGTCTCTTTTAAATGTATTATTGAAGCATGTCAATTAGAACTAACAATATGAATGAATACAGAGGAAGATCATTTCATTTTTGTTCAGTACTTGTAATTAAGTTTTGAGTGTTTTTAGAAGTAGTCTATAAAAAGAAAAAATATGATGAAATTAGATATTTACATTTTACATTTTAAATAACAATTCTCTTGGAATTTAGCCATGTTCACTGTTTTTGAACTTTTGGAGAAAGATGTTTTCGTTTGACTGGAATCTCTTTCAAGCTGTAGCTCAGTGCTGAATGCTCCCCGGAGCTTGATAAGCACTAATAAGACAGACAGACAGATGGAAGGATGCTTTATTTTGTCTTCAATAATCATTCCTTTATGTCGGATGCTTTCAAGGCATTCTTCATTCAGAAAGCTTGCAAAAATAATATTTAAAAAGAACAAATGCCGACCAAAAATCCTCAATTGATTATAATAACTTTTAACTGTACTATTCAATAAATTCTAGAGTTTTTATTTTTATATTTTCTTAGTAATAGCTTAGTCATGGTACAGTATAAAAATGGTGCATGAATTTCAATAGAATTTTATGATTTTGAAGTCTGTATGTCCTGCTGTAATTCTGATATTTTGGTTTGGATGGTCATCCTCATCTTACCTGGCAGCATTGGATTTTATGTCTCCTCTAATACTGCCTGGTAATGATGATAGTTACCTTCCACTGGCCTCTGGGAGAACACAGTCAATGCTCAACTAATTTCAGTGTATTGTCAAATCAGCTCAGGTCAAATCAAGAGGCTACGGCAACATTACAGAATAGATTCTTCTTCAGTAAATATAACAAGGCCGCTATAACCGCTTGTCATTATGAAATTACCCACTTCGGTGCTAATGCCAGTCGCTTAATATGAGTGCTGTAGCATTTTCTCAGGCTCTGTGAGGGCCTCAGATCCAGTGAAGTGGCCCCTAGCGTTCATCTTACCTGGCAGTGATGGACTGTACCTGTGCTCTAACACTGTCTGGTAACGATGTTCGCTGGGCGACCTTTGGGCAACAAGACGCTCCGCACACAGCTTATTGACATAAAATGCGCTGCATTAACTGACATGCGATAGGTGCACTGTGGACATATCCTGTGACAGCAGCTAAAAACAGAAAGGAGCCTCCTAGCTACGTAGCTGGACTTTAGATTTCTATGTTTTTCTGCAAACAATTTAATGAAAGCTTATGCTGCAATGTAGCTAGTTAGAACTTATACTCCACTTATTACAAGTAATAATTCTTAAAGTGTCCATCTCCTGTCATGGTACTTTTCCCCAACACTACTGCAATTTGCTTCATTTGCATAGCATGAACATCCAGAAGTGGATGGCGCCGCACAAACATGGCATCATATCTCCTGCTCTCAGTTATATTTCTTGGTTTGATTAAACCAGGTGGGACAGTATGTTCTTAATGACTATCCTAATCGCTTACTGCACAGCAAAAGTGAGCCATTTCACTGTTTTGCCATTTATATTTAATTTAGAAATTCATTCACATTGAAAGACCACGTGTAAATCACTAGATGGAGTAAACCAGGTGATGTTTTCAAATGGGCTACTAAAAATAAATGAAACGACGGTCTGTGATTGGTCTTGCGATGTGCTGATATACATCACACATGGTGGGCTCAGGTTCCTGAGACTGACTGGATCTGCTAGCTCTCCTCATTCATCAGAACCTCATAGTTTAACAATCATTATACTGGTGAGGAGAAATGGAGGTCGCTAGCTGGAATGGAACTGGAACTGGAATGGAACTCCAAAGCCACAGAACCTGCTACCATAATGAACTGCATGTTATTTTAGGTCTTGTTTTCTTTTGTACTCATCATGAATAATATTTTTAGGATAAAAAGTGCATGTAACTTAACTGTTGTGGCACTGGAAAATAGAGAAGCCATGCCAGTTCAACTTTACAGATGTTCATAAAGGCTTTATATGTGCTAATAAATATTTAGCTCGCCAATAAACACTGAACCACACCTTTGTTTACTCCTTTTAGGTTTCTTAGTGATAAATGTTACAATGAATTTGCACCATGTTGTAATGCAATTGCCTAATTTGGTTACTTAACTGAACTGACAGTTGCAGGTGGAGTCAGGAGGAGTGCTTAGCATGCTCGAGTTTATTACGTCATATCTTACTTAATGAAATTCCCAGCTTATCAAAGTGTTTCAACCAAGTGTATACCTCTGGTGTTATTTCTAAGAATTATTGTAATCATCCCTCATCTTAGTATTTTATTTCTTCTCATTTTAATCTAATTTTGCCATTTCTCTGCAATATTTTGTAGATGTTATAATGTATATACAAAACAGTTTTCAAATGCATGCTTTCCATTCTTTTCTTCCTCTGTAAGGTAAAACAATCATTGGGCGACCTCCATCACCTCCTTCCCTCAGTGTCACTGTACCTGTCAATTGATGTCTTACCAGACATGGTTAGATCTATCTGTATTTGTCTAATACTGTCTGGTAATGCCGTCCATTGCAGGGAGGGACATCTCCTCTTCAAACCTTCTCCCATCATCTCCTGCATTATGGTAATATTAAAGGTTAATTGCCATAAGTGGCCCATATATTAGAAATATTAGCATTCATGCTATAGGCTAGTAGCATTAGTAAGCAGTGCATACTCAAGTACAGTAGCTTTGATAAGGAGAACACAGCTTAGTAATAGTGATAATTATCATGCATTATACTTTTCATACAATCTGCAGTGTTTAATAACTTAATTCTTCTTTGCAATGGATTTGTATATAAATACATAATGTGTATATGTTTATATATACAATCTTTGGATATCTTGCATGCAGTTTGTGTTTTGTTAAGTGTCTGAACATTGTGCATAGTAGGGCTGGGAGATATCACAAAATATTTCTTATACATTTTGTAATATTTTTTGATAACATTAACAATCATATAATTCAAGTCATTATTTCTTTACTTCTAGGTTCAAATTTTATTTAAAATTACATTAATATATATTCAGAACATGAAAAAAAGGAGAAATTGATGGACTCCAAATCAAAATCTAATTTTAATAAATGAATCACAAAAAATAACCATTTTTGTCATAGAAAATGCCAGCGGTGTTTTGGTGTGTTTTTTGGTCTTTTTTCTCTGACTGCCTTGCTGCTCATTCCTCTGAGATTGCATCTGTTTCTGTGACATGATATGCTGTTATAATAATTTATATTTTATTGATTCCTGTGGGGAAGTTTTCTTCATGCCCGTCCCAACTTTCTTTCTGTAGGTGAAAGCAAGCTGGCAGCAAAGGGCAGCCGCCTATAACGGTGCCCAGGGAGATGCTGCTTCAGGGTCTTGCTTAAAAACGCAAATGTGCCCAGATCAGGCTTGAACTGGAACCCTCATAGGTCAGAGGCACCAAGGTTTAGCCCACGGAGCCGCACACTGCCTCCATATAGTCACATGCTATCTTGCAGTGTCCCTTATCTAGAGTTTATTGACATTTCTCATTTTCTTATCATTTAAATTGTACTTGACAATAAGTCGATATATCATTTATATCGCCCAGCCCTACTACCTAAGTCATTATTTTAACTATTGCACATTAAAAGCTGTGATATGTTTTTCATGTGTCCCATTTCATTTCATGGACTGTGTGTGTGTATTCTTCATTTAGTAATGAACTACATATTTCTGTTTTAAGTCATGTAGTGGTAAGCATAGTTCACATTATAAATAAAAATATTAAAACATTCTTAAACTTGAACTTTTGTTTGTGTTTATTATAAGCATATTTAATATTCATATACTTTAATGCCAGTACCACTCATTAAAATATTGGCTTTTTTGGTAACTTCTGCTAAAACTGAGAGTCAATAAATACCCCAGTGTTGCTGTTTTACCTGCCTAGTGATATTTGTGTATTACACCCTAAGGTGACAAACTACAACAGTAGTGATTTGCCCAACCAACAATTAAAACAGTCTTGTATTTGCATCATGAATATCAAAACTTTAGCGAGCAGTTTTGTTCGAAATATAATCTATTTTAACACACAGCTGAGTATTTACTAGCCAACATATCATTCTTTCAAAAGTATAGCTGAAAAGCTGAACCTGCAATTGTATACAGCTGTTTAACAGTGGTACCACCCATTGATCTTCATATTTGTATTCCTTAATGTTACCCATTTTGCTCAAGCTAAGATGAAAGGACTCTCAGTTCTGGTGCTGGAATGCCAGTAACCGCCATCTTTCACCTGGTCGCACTATATCCATTAACTTGCCTGTTGACGTCACATGACCCAACAGAAACACTGAGATGCCTGCTCACTGGGGGGTGTGGATCAGGTTTCCCGTGAACAGAAAGCTCTTTTTTTACAAACCCTGGGTATATACCCCCACCTCTCTCTATCACTGTAGGCCAAATCTTCTGGTGCTGGGTCTACAGACAAGGCAGCTAACAAAGAAATCCCAGTCTATCCGAACCAAAGTACAGACAATGCAAAAAGCTTGCTTTCTCTTTGCATCACACATTTAATTTTATTCATGACCTCCATCTTCATCTTAACTGTAGGATCCTATATGCATTAAAGCTTATATATAAGGATGAAATTTAATTTAAATTCTTTACCACACTTGAGCCACTACCCTGCTTTTACTTAAACAGGTAATGCTCAGGTTATCTATGTATCTCAAAGCAATCGATGGACATCCTTGTTTCTTAAGGTTTGGCATTCTTGGTGGAATTCCAGAATTCTGGCATTGCATGCCTGGAACTGGTCCATGCATGTTCAGCAGCAGTTTGCATTGCTGGTGCTCAGACCTGGATTGGCTGTGATGTGGAACAGGGGCAGAGGAGAAGAGGATACTGTAAGTGGTTGTGTGGTGAGTTTTGTTTTCTCATGCTTTTATAATGGAAGCAAATGTAGACTCAAATTTCTCAGGTAAAAGGTTTTGTGATGCATACATGCCATTATACTCTATTTAAAAATAGCTTGATTTTTTTTTCAAAGACTTAAATAAAAATGTATGCTGCAAATTAAACCAAAAGGTCAGGAATTTTGTCACCCATATAATGGAAGTTAGTTATAACACAATAGGTGGTGTTAAAAAGTGCAAATATTCTTTCTGCCCTCACATTGGCAACAGAAATATATAGCAAAGCTAATATATACCTTTATGAATTTTTTCATAGATTATTAATTAGGAAAACAGCTAAAAGGCATGGAACAGAGAACAAAAATGCCCAGATTGTGTATGTGGAATGTTTGGAATTTATGCACAGTTGTGTCTCTTATTGGAGTAGATTCACTGCATTCCATAAATGATGCAAGGAATATTTGGAAGGTTTATCTTTTAAATTTATCTCTCAATGTCAGTGCAAGAAGACAATAAAATTGATTTTAAAAAAAACATATTAATCTTAATTATTGATAATAATTAATATTGCAGAGCTTTAAGCATGAATAAGAACTCTAGGGGCAATTAAAACAATAGAAACATAAACTGCAACCTAAAACATAACATGTCTGTCCAAAGAAAGAAAGAAAGCAAAAGGAAATGTGACATGGTGAGTACGTTTACATGCACAGCTGAGTTGAGGTACAATTATAGCTCGACTACGTCATGTAATGCTAACAAGCTGAAAGGAGCTATATCGTCAATCAACTTGCTACGTGGACCAGTGGTTGAGAAACACTGTTGGCTCCTTGTCTTGGAGTTCAGTCCAAAATTCGATATTAAGACTTTCTTCAAGGAAAATGTTATTAAGTTCAAACTGTCGTACAGTAAGTATACTTGTCTGGTCTGTGTTAGACTTGTGCTTGAGGAGCATGGCGGTTTTAAGGCAGCATTTTCCCACCCAGTCCTCAGAGACCCCGAGTCAGTCCACATTTTTACTCCCTCCCATCTCCAGAGGACCAGGTTGGGAGAGGTTGGGGCCCCTTGTCACCCCATCTTATAGTGGTGGAATGTAAGGTGATACATGTATATTATACTTGAAAGTAAATATAAAAGCTGACCAAAAAACAAAACTGCATTAAACAAGTGAATGCATAAAAAGAAGCTACAGGTAAATGGAATCTTTGTTCATAATGTGGACTTTCTGCAGTTTCCTGTTAGAGATAGAAAGATGGTGTCTTTAGTTTCCTCAGCCATCTTGTGTACCCTTGTGCAGAGGATCCCTTCACAAGGCTGCATGGGGCCAAGGTGGCAAATGAATGGTGGCTTATTCACTCTATAAAGTGAATAAGTCCTGAATCACAGGGTACATAAATTCGGAAACAGTCTATATACTTTGCAAAACCATCTTCATTTTCACCAGTGTGTTAAGTACATTCTCTGCTGAGTCAGAAGAATGTGGAAAGGTTATTGGCAAAGATTTTAACACATTTTTAAATGAACTGCATTACAATTATTATATTTTCTTCTAAAGTGTTGGTATTCATGCAAAATAATGAAATTCGCATTAACACTTTCTAACAAGAATGCAGAAGTATGAAAAGTATTAAAGCTAGAGCTGAATTTGTCATTTTCATACAAAATGACATGTTTTATTCATGACCGTGATAAGGTGGGGATGGTACTCTCGCCATTGAGGGTCAGGTTACTGGGGTTATTTGTATTAATTTATTCCAAAGATCGTTCATTCATGAAATTATAAACGAATGTGTCTTTAAATTATGTTCTATGGCAACACTAAACAGACTGTAATTCCAGTGTTTGTTGTAAAAACAGCTCCTTTACTTTTCTCGATTTGTTTTAATAATTCCATTCATATCTAATCACTGTTACGTCCAGCGCCGTCCGCTCCTCCTGTGTGCCACGCCCACCTCGTTTACCTCCTGTGATTGCCCATTGTTT
>JABFEA020000041.1:4183850-4193888 GCA_019775915.2 Cyphomyrus plagiostoma | reverse complement strand
CTCCTCCTGTGTGCCACGCCCACCTCGTTTACCTCCTGTGATTGCCCATTGTTTTCACCTGTGTGGCGTTGCCGCTCTCCTGTCCTGTGCTTGTCTGATGTATTTAGGTCTGCGTCTGCGTCTCTTCCGGCAGATGCGGCATTGACGTTGTCATATGTCTGTGTGTAGTGCAATAAACCTTTGTTTACCTTCGTTCCTGGTTGGATCCTGCACTACCCGCAATCACAACAATCACAAAACAGGAAAAACAATGTGTCATGTGGTCCTTTTCACTTTCCTGGGCTAATCAATTCTGACACCATCCATTTGCATGAGACCTTAGATTTATATGAATTACATGAAGTCATGTGTATGTCAACCTCTGGCTGCCCGTCAGCTCCTGCTTCAGTGTCAAGGTCGCCTGCTGCCCCTGCAGCTTCCGCCTCATGCCCGCCAAGGTCCCTCCAGCTCCACATTTCCCCTCACCCTTTGCTGCCTGTGTTCACTCCCTGTCCTGTGTTTCCTTTGTGTCCCTCTGTGCCTTTGTTTCCTGCTGTTTCCCTCAGTGCCTCCTGCGGGTTTGTCCCCTGGTGTTGTCCCTCTGTTGTCCCCTTTAGTGTTCCAAAGGTCCTGTGTTTCTATCTTCAGTGTCTCTGTGTTTGTCTGCGTTCCCCATGGTTGTTTTCTGAGTTGTTCTCCTTGTGTTTGTTTTATGTGTCAGTCCTGTTCCTTGTGCTTCATTGATGTTCTTGCTTTTGTTTCCCCAGGTGCCATTTTGTCCCCAATCTCGTGGCTTCACTCCCGTTAGGCACGCCTGGAGTGCGTACCTTTGGAGGAGGGGGTCCTGTCCTGCCCCGATCGTCCACTCCTTCCGTGTGCCGCATCGCCTCGCTAACCTCATGTGGATTCCCCGTGTTTACCAGCCGTTTCTTGTTGCTGTCATTAGTCCTATGTATTTAAATCTGCGTTAGGTATGATTTCCCCAATCCGGTCACTGATGTTACTAATGTTATTGCGTGGTTCTGCCTGTTCTCTGTCCTTCATTAAACCTTGTGTTTCCCAGATTCTTGAAATCTTGCCTCTGCTTACTCGGTCCGTGCCCGTGTATGCTGTGACATTTATGTTTTTCGTTTAATGCATGTTTCTTGCTTATACAGAATATCACAACTGTGTAAAAGCATATTCATTAGCACAAATTGATAAAAAGCATTAATAATATTATTAATGTTTCTAACAGATTTTATCATTGCAGGACTCTGGTTGTTGCTCTAGCAATGCAAATTTATATTAGATCCGACATGATTTTACATGTAGGTCTGTAATATTGGTTCAATAAAAGCATCTATGCTCATGAAGGATGTCATCACAAATGATGCTATGAATTTGCTAAAATCTATGATAAAATCACAATAACAAACTTAATACCGTGATTTGCGGCTAAGCAAACTGCTGGTGCAACAGAGTGTACATAAGGCATCTGTCATCATTTGTGCACCATGATGTGATGGCACTGTGTAGCCTAGATATTGAGTTACTTCTTTTCAATATGTCACCTAATGGATCATATCAAGACTTATTAAAACAAAACAACAACAACAACAGTATTACCTTATTCTACATTCACCTATCTTTTATGTCCTGTGTGTAAGCTTGGATTTAATGCCTTGTAGAATGGCATTAGACACAAACATAGTTTACAGATTTCCTTCTATTTCTGTAGGAAGTGTTTGCCAGAATCTGGCATCCAGGTTAAACACGTTCCCTTCCCAGTTTATCAAGAGAGGTATTACTAAACATGTGAACAGAACCAGAAAAACACATTTATCCTTTGCACTTTGTACATTCAGGGAAAATTCATTTTTAAAGTACAACTGGTAACCAAAAACTATTACCGTCCATACCCAACACATACGGTGTATGTCGTTCTACACAGAATGATCATGCCTGACTGTAGAAAATACATTATCGGCCGTAAAAAAGTGAGGGAACATATGAAACAACAGACTGTCCTATATTTTTTTTTTATCACTTTTAATGTGTAAGCTCACTGTGTGAAGGCATTATGAAAGTGCTCCTCTGCCTTATATTTATACTATGTACAGCTGTGGTTTTGAACCTGTACGATATACACAAACCCTAAACATGAGGTAAATGTACTACATGAACTATGCAATAAATAAGGAAACATGCCTGGGATATTCATTTCATTCATCTTTCATTTGAAATGATTATTATTTTTTTAAATTAATTGAAACTCATTTGGCTGCAGGGCACTTCAGTGTATGCCTGTTTTTGTCACACCCACTTCCGTAAACCAGTGGGGTGATTATTTGCTTTGACACAGCAAGAGAGGCGTTGTTATAGTGTTGTTAGTGTTGTGGGTGGAGTCCGTATGTTTTCTTTGTGTCTGTGTGGTTTTCCTTCCCCATATGGTTAAGGTGACTCAGTGTTTATAAATTTCCAACAGTAAGTGTGTGTCTTGTGATGTGCTGGCATTATTCCCGAGCTCCTGATTGCGACTTTACACTGTGTATGTGGTTAGAGAAAATAGATGGGTCTTCATGAAATTATAGTCTATATCGGGGTGGATAATTTTACCTGCAAACGGCCAGTGTGTGTGCAGGTTTTTGGCATAACCTTTAGATAAGTTGTTCAAACCCAGGTGTGAGAACTCTTCTTCCTAATTAGTAATCTAACAAAAACCTGCACACACCCGCTACCGGCCCTTTCTGAATAAGATTGGCCCCTGCCCCCCTGTTCTATAAATTAAAATGACTAAAATACCTGTGTTTATTCACAGAATGTGATCATTTAGGTTAATTTATGGACAATTGTAGACACTTCCATTAGAATGAATAAGATTAAATCTTCCATTTGGTTCATTCAAGGATTCGAGGATTTTTTTTTGTCTAGCTAGTATAAATCTTCTGATTTTAATTTGCAGTGTGGTGTGTCATCATTAGAAAACTGTACAAGTCATTGTCTTGCATTAAGAAGTTAATGGCTTTTAGTTGATAAACTTAAAATAAACTGATGTGATGGAGTGTTTACGCAGTCTGGAAATGGTGCTCCAGCTTGGTCGTACCCCACGGAGATGTTCGCATCCGAAGGCTGAAGGCATTGGTTTCCATGTGCCCAGGCCTCTTGTGTCTGGTTGTCCCTCAAGAGGCCACCTGTTTGCTCTACTGATTGAACCTGTTATGCCAGTTTAGCAAATGCGCCCGATGGGATCTAATTCCTTACATAATGCTAAATGATAGCTGCTTGCATGCATGGAGGAGACATATCTAAAATTAAAGTGGGAAAGCATAACAAATTAGCTATGCTCATAATCTATATGCTATAATCATTGTGGATACGGCGATGCACTGTGGTTTGTTGAATCTCGTGGTGCATGCTTAACACCATCAAACAATGGAATAATCATCAGATAAACTGAATAAAGGGTGCAATTCCATTGTCTTGATGAAATTTAGCATGTGAATGACACACCACCCTGAGCTCAGAAATGTTTTTTTTCTCATTTTTGTATTCCCCTTGACATATAGTGCCTTTAGCAAATTTATTTAGCAAAAAAACAAACACATAAACACACACATGCACGCACACACAATTCATATTCTCATGAGCTCAGTTATATCTCATTGAAAAAGTTAGAAAGAACATGTTTTCATAAATCTAAGCTTTTTTTTCCAAGGACTAAGTTAATCTCGCAAACTACATTTATTACTACATTTAGTTAAGAAAAAAGAATGAGTTGCGAGTCATATTTAACTTTTTCCCCAATTAAATGAAAAGGTTTTACTCCTACCTCTATATGAGGCTCATAAGCAACATTAAAACATAATAAATACACTACAATTTTGGGGAGTATATCTCATGAAGGGAGCCAAGAAAGAGGGAACTGTTATTTAAGCACATAGATATGTATTTCATTACAAAAAACTGAATTGTTATTCAAAGTCCTTCACTGTTTTCTTCAAAAATTAATTGTAGTAAAAAATGCAAAAAAACATAAAATAACATGAAAAACTGGAATTTGAACTATAAGATACACTTTCTGAGTTTTAGCTGAGCCATGTAGCTGTAGAAATAGCAAACATTCTGAATTTCTTCCCCAGGGTGTAGAAAAGACACTATATCTCAAAGGGAAATAAAAAAATACACTAAACAAACATGTTTGAGCTCTGGGATGTATGCGTAATTAACGTGTTAAATATCATCAAAATGCACATGCAATTAACATGTAATAACCCTTAGCTTAGGAACGCCCTGGTGCCCAGTATTGCAGCATAACACACAGAATCAAACTACAGTTAGGAACTGTTTCCAAGGAAACCATATCCTAGGCAACCTGGATTTGTTTACACTCTCACAGTTAATGAGAGTGTTCCACACTGAGTACACCCTTTATGTGCATCATATGTCTTTGGCAGTGCATGTAAGTTTATATGGCACATTTTTTTTCATTTAGCTTCAGTTGTTTGGCGTTCTCTAAAGTTATATTCAAAATGAGGCAGAACACCTGTATATTTAAATGCATTAGAAATAACTCACTAGTCAAGTGTTACATTATAGTTATTATTGAATTTCAGTTATTTCTCCATTAACTAAGTTTATATATTAGTCTGATTTTAAAAGGCTTTGTTTTACTATTTCACTGTTACAGACATCTCAACAAACGGGACAGTAGTTTGGCTATTAAACTTGTTCACTGTGTTTACTAGACAGTTAAGTTGCAATGGAAATAGGTCATGTGATCTATCATGCATTTAACAATTACAAGATTACATAACAAAATTGTTACATTTCTGTAGGCAATATTGTTTTCCTGTCCTGGGAAAGGAAAAGAGTGAAAATGAACTAATAAATTCAGTTGCAAATACTGCAGAAAATCACTTTTCGCTCTCACAGTAAGGCAAAGTGTTAGTAGTGAGGTTGGAGGACTGTTTGATTCGTAGTCAACTGAATCATTGGAAAGTGATGTGATGAAAAACGTCACCAAGCACAGTGAGGCGGGGACGCTGGAGGGGAGTCAGGAGTGTGACGATTTACAAACCTCAGATGGAAGAAACATCGACGGGAAAACAGAGGATGAAACCAAGAACGTTGTGGCTTGCAAGGCACCAGATCTGAAGCTGGAGGCTGGAGGTGAGAGGGATGATCAGCAGAATGTGGAGGAGAGAGAGTGCAGGTTCCTCAAGGGGGCAGCAGGTTCCTCAAGGGGGCAGCAGGCTTCCAGAAAAAGTGGGGGTCACTTAGCAATGTATTTAATATAGCCCAGATTACCAATATCACCTTTATCATCATAGCAGGTTAAAGAATATGACAACAAAATAAGCAAATAGTTTATTTAGTTTGTTAATACTTTGTTTAGTTTGCTTTGCTTGATGGGGCACAAGTAACTTATTAACTCGGTTACTATTCAGTACTGTACTATTAAGTACAAATCATGAAACTAAAATAGTTCCTATATGAAATACATTAACTGTTACAATCATCAGTTCGTAACTAACACTTAGTTTCTGGGTTATTAAAATTTTAACTTATTTGTGCCCCCTAAAGTAAGATGTTACCATTAAAATAAAATGGAAACATTACGTCAGACCACAATTGATGCCTGACTATTTAAGAATTTGATTTTTAAGCGTACACAGTCCGTCACAGGGTGCACACTCAGACAAAATGGGGAAATTCAGAGGTAGCAATCTGTGTCTGTGACTGTGAGAGGCAGCGATCTGTGTCTGTGACTGTGAGAGGCAGCGATCTGTGTCTGTGACTGTGAGAGGCAGCGATCTGTGTCTGTGACTGTGAGAGGCAGCAACCTGTGACTGTGAGAGGCAGCGATCTGTGTCTGTGAGTGGCAGCGATCTGTGTCTGTGTGAGGCAGCGATCTGTGTCTGTGACTGTGAGAGGCAGCAATCTGTGTCTATGACTGTGTGAGGCAGTGATCTGTGACTGTGAGAGGCAGCGATCTGTGTCTGTGACTGTGAGAGGCAGCGATCTGTGTCTGTGACTGTGTGAGGCAGCGATCTGTGTCTGTGACTGTGAGAGGCAGCAATCTGTGTCTGTGACTGTGTGAGGCAGCAATCTGTGTCTGTGAGAGGCAGCGCTCTGTCTCTGTGCCTGTATGAGGTAGCAGTCTGCGTCTGTGACTGTGAGAGGCAGCACACACAACACGACAAGAACACACAGATGTCATGAGTGCAGAGCGGGGAGGTGTGGGGACAGTACAATTTACTTTTACTTTTACTTCACAATTTATAAGTTATAGGATCAGTGCACAATACTCCAAGCATCATATTAATAATCAATAAGCCTTCATAATGCATAGCAGGAACCAGTGTGGCCAACACTATTATCTGCTCATAACTCAACATACCCACCACCTGCCTAATAGGATATGTCACGGCAACATTTCAATAGTGCCTTAATCAGTGAGGAAGAAAACATATATTGATCTTCCCGTACTGATTTTTAATCAGAGTAATCTGGCCAATGAGTGCGCTCCCTCTGTCAGATTGTGTCTCTTATCATTCTCATGTTCTACCAATGATTTTACACATCATCAATGTGACATTCAGAACTCACATCTCAGCTTTCACATTGCTAGGAAATTGTCATGCGTATGATATCAAATAACTCTGAGCTGGTGTAACATATCAAATAACTCTGAGCCGGTGTAACTTATGCCCAACTTAACCTAATGCCCCAATCGCTTCAGAATCCCCAAAGAAAGTACTTTTGCTATCCCACAAAGTCCTGAGTGTGAGAAAATGAGGAGTAATATCTTGAGTAAAAAAACTATTAAAATGTGATTGTTTTATTTGTCTGTATGTGTGTCTGCATGCATTACGTATATGTGGTACATTGCTTATACTTTACATAGTCATAGATGTTTGTGTATGTTTTTCACTCTTGTGAATGTCTGAGACAAATGCAGGTACATGCAACGATAAAAGTCACTCAGATAGAAAAACCAGAAAGGCACCTTCAGGAAACCAGGGAGGGGGCAAACTCATGGCCCGAAGTCTGCGAGGTGCAAGGCCAAAAGAAGCCAAGGGGAGTGGACCTTTTTTCTTTGTGGGGGGCAAGAATGGAGCCCTCATGTGAGTGCTTACAGATCCATCCCATAAATAACATACTTAAATTATTCATTATAAATTGTTTTCAGAAGACACTGTAATCTGGTTCCACATTGTAAAATATATACAACCCCCCCCCCACACATGTCCCAAACCACACACACACACACACAGTGCAAGACAGGATTTGGGGCGATTGGTTTAGAGGCAAGTAACTGCTAACTAATGATGTATGTTATGTTTTATCATTCTTACCACATTACACATATTTTTTTACACAGTTTTATCTGTTAGGTTTTCTGATGTTGTCAGTTTACAAATGTTCTTGTTTGAGATATTTATCCCCTTCAATGTGGAGAGACAACCTGTCTGCAGAGCCAACATGTTTGTACCTATGTGTTACATGATAATTGATATGTGCGCTTCCTAATTCTTATTTAGAGTGACAGCATATTGTGAGAGCAAAGGGTGGCACCGCCTATATGACAAGAGAAGAAATGACTACATACTCAAGTGGTGTGAGATCAAGTCAAAAATCGCCTACAACAGTTTCAGAGAAGGTAACTTAAACTTTCCTTCACTGACAGGGACTATCGCAGTTTGTGTGTACCTGTATGATTTTTCATGGAATATGTGTTCCTAGGGGATGGTATGGCGACATAGTAGTTGCATTGTTGGTTCACGCGTCTAGGTTTGAGGCTTCTACCCTGGTTCTGCATGTGTGGAGCTTGTGTTGTAGTAACATAGACATATTAATTTATTGAATACTGTCACAAAACAACCTTCATATGTAGGCATGTTACTTCCAGGTTCGCCACCTCCCCCTGCCACCCCAAATCCAAAAATAGGTTTTGGTTAATTGGAGTTTCCAAATCATTCCCTGCTTTCGGCCTGTAGCTCCAAACCCCCATCACCCTGTGCTGTCAGAAAATAGAACCAATACCTAGGACCAGTACCTTTGAGAATACAATTGCTTGTCACTAGGGCTGTACTCTCAAGGGTCTGCCAACTGTACCCTAGCTGTAGGTAAATCGACTCTGATGAACAATTGGGTGCGGCTTAATGATGTTTGTAGTTCGGGGAACAAAACCATACCAATGCTGTGCCCTTTTTTGACAGAGTGGATCTGTTCAGTTTATGATGTGGGGGGGAGATTAATATTCCAAAAATATAGCTGTGATTCCTCCAAGATACTCAGATCCAAACAAATGGATGGAAATCTCATTGTAAAGTAACAGTTCTTTAAATCGTAAAACAGCCACAGGCAAGGCTTTCTCCAAATATATTTTTAAAACTGGATTTGATTGGAAGTGTCCCATTATTTTAACATAAATGAAAAATCTGCAGCTGTGATACTGCTTGATTTTGTGACTATAATTTGGACCTGCAGCCACAAATGTGATTCTTGTGATTCCTAGGACAACAGCTGCTGTACCAGATCCCAAACAACAGTGTGCTGACCACGAAGATTGGGCTCCTGAACAGCTTGAGGGAATTTGACAAGGTCAATAGCAAGCTCTTTCATGGCTGTGGACTGAGGTTTGTAAATCATGTGACTCAGTGAAATTGTGTATTTGCCTAATACAGGAATAACAAAAGGCTTGCCTGGAGACACCCCCCACCCCAAGAATGGCAATGCCAGATTAATACATTTGGCTAGACCAAATACTTCATCCTAAATTAAGTATCAAAACAAAAAGATATTACAATACATGCCCAATATAAAATGGAGAGGGTTATTATCTTGTATTTAAGAGAAAAAATGCCTACCATTATTTGCACCCTCTGGCTTCCTCTTTCATTCATTTAGTTCTGTAACAAATACTGTAACAAATACAAATACTGTACTAAAAGAGATATGTTACATTTCATATTATATCTCATCTCATCTCATCTCAAATGCTGTATCACAGGAAGCTGAAGATGGAGAACTTTATCCCAGAAACATTTCGCATGGATGTTAGAGATGAACAGGAAGCATTCTTTGCACAGCAAGGTGACACAAAACAAAAAAATAGCATTATCAGTATAAGCTAGAAAAAAACTGCCTATTTACATCATTTCTTGTCTCAGGTTTTGTGCTAAAGAGGAACATAGCATTAACTGCATCTCAACAAGTCTTAAATCTTTTCTTGCTGGTATACTGTTTTTAAGGTCGCATATGTTTTCCCTCTGTTCCTTTTGGTAACAGCCCATATGAGTGGAGCTCAATCCATTCCGTGGATCTGCAAGCCTACAGGACTGAATCAGGGGCAGGGGATCTTCTTGCTGAGGACAGAAGAGGACATCGGGGTCTTTCAAATCCAGCTACAGAGTTTCAAAGACCACCAAATTTCTAGGAAGTCATACCACCAGCAGCCGTATATTGTTCAAAGGTTACTGATCACATAGATGCTAGTAAATCTAGTAAATAGTTGCCATTAATCCATAATACTCTGCATAATATAGAAGTCATAATTTCAGGCAGAGAATTAATGTGAATAAACACATCTGAGATGTAATTGGGATTTTTTTGTGATTTGTCTCTTTTTTACCAGGTACATCCAGAACCCTCTGCTTCTCAAAGGCAGGAAGTTTGATGTGCGCGCCTACCTTCTAATTGCTTGTACTACACCCTACATAGTGTTCTTTCGACATGGATATGTACGACTGACCTGTGACATCTATGATCCAAACTCCAGCAACCTTTCTACACATCTAACCAATCAGGTACGCTGCCCAATGAATTGCTATTCTGAGAGATAAAATTATCATGCACTTTAATTTCTCTGTTGTATAAAAATAACTGATTTTGTTGTAAAGGTTAAAATGTAATTAATAAAATGTTCAAACAACTTGCAGAAATGTTCCTAATCATGTTCTAGTTGAAATTCCATCCATCCATCCATCCATATTCTAAACCGCTTATCCTACTGGGTCGCGGGGGGTCCGGAGCCTATCCCGGAAGGAACGGGCACGAGGCAGGGAACAACCC
>JABFEA020000041.1:4157856-4178237 GCA_019775915.2 Cyphomyrus plagiostoma | reverse complement strand
GGTGTCTGCACACATGTAACAGTTCTTACCTTGTAAATAGTCTGCTTTTGTATTTAACCATGTAAATACACTTTTGATGTAGCTAGTTTTAGGTTTTATAATGGAATAATATAAATTTGCCGTAATATTTCCAGCATGAGTCTGAAAGCGTGCCATGCCATATGCTTGAGATGTGGCAACCCTGAAAACGTATATTTTTTGTTGATCATCTCAGTTTATTTATATAACATTACTTTATACGTATGTTAAAAAGCAGAAACTTCAACGAACATGAAACCATCAATAAACTACATCTATTTATCCAACGTGTTATATAATACATATTGTATTTGAAAACCTTTCCAGCTAACTATACGTCTTGCTTGGCGGTCAAAGGCGTTTGACGTTCGTTGGCGTGGGAAACGGCGGTTCTACTGCTAAACCACTACCGAAAAGGCTACAAATGCTGCGCCGTTTAAAATAAAAGCGCCCCGTCAGCTTCTGGGTCCGGACCCAGACCGCGGTCCGCCTGTTAGTGACTGCTTCTCTATACGCCATATACAATATACATTCGTTAGTGCAAAAACAGCGTAAAAAACCGTAACCGTGATTTAAAGTGTGGAAGTACATTCTAGCTTTTGAGTCCAAGTAGCTGGCAAGTAGTTCCTTGGTAGGTAGTGACTAGTTATTGTCCAGGGGCAGGGGGCAAGGAGGGGCGGTAGTGGACAGAGTTCAGCATCCTGACAGCTTGGTGGATGAAGCTGTTGGACAGTCTTGTGGAGTGAGCCGTGAGGCTCCAGTACCTTTTCCCTGAGGGGAGGAGGCTGAAGATTCAGTGTAAGGGGTAAGAAGAGTCGTCGGCAATGTTGATGGCTCAACGGTTGAGGCGGGTGTGGATTATGTCCTTGAGGGAAGGCAGTGGGGCAACGATGATCTTGCTGGCTGCATCCACTATGCTTTGCAGGGATTTCCTACAGGAGGCAGTGCAGCCTCTATACCACACAGATATGCAGCTGATGAGGATGCTCTTGATTGTACCCTGGTAGAATGAGCACATGATAGGGGGTGGGACTCATGCTCTCCTCAGTTTGCGTAAGGGCTACCTGTGGGGGCACCCAGGTAGCTGGGGGTTAAGGGCCTTACTCAAGGACCCACAGAAATGCTGAGGCTGGGTTTGAACCAGCGACCTTCTGATTACAGGCACACATGCTTAGCCTACTGAGCCCTTAACACCCAGCTCCCTGGGGGCCACTACAGGTGGCTGCCCCTATATTAATACAATAATATTATAGGTGAATCATGGGCGACGTATCTGAATCTCAGGATTATCAGTCCATACACGATCAGAATCAATCAATACTTCAATCACCTCATAAATATGACAGTAACAGGAGGACAATGATTAATTCTAGGCAACGTAGTCATCCATCAGTGCGTCCTAATACACAATGTTACTGTGTTGTATATATACAGGGAAGAATAACATTGCACTTATGCTGTACTTCTGTGTGTAATACAAATGGTGCTACTTCAATTGAATTCTGTGCTGTGTTCCATTTCCCTTGGAGGTTGGAACTCAGAACTGGGAATGACGTCAGAAAGCCATTTAGCAGTACCAGGGGCCCTTTTCAAAAAGTAAGATTTCTTGCATACCTGGATAACTTTTCAGATTTAATTTACCCCAGTTTAAATGGCCTTTATCTTTGTTCACTTACATTTAGCCCAGACTACATTAAATCCAATAATCTTTCTGCATAAGCTAGAAATCCTGCTTATTGAAATTGGCCCCGGTTTTAAGCTGGCTATTGTTAGCAACATCCGAGGATAACAACACATTATCCGGTATTTTTTGTAGCAACACATCCACTGATAGGTTGCACAGTACTGTGCATACGACCAATTTAATGAGCCACAAATAAGACATATGTGCTAATAAGCAGTATAAAATTACAGCTTTAACTTCTGTTGATATGGGGGCAGCCATCTTGAATTCGATTTGTGTCGATTTCTCCAAGTTCATGAGTTGGAATTCTGACTTCAGGGGGCATTCCAGGTGAAATGTTCAACTATGAACTCGGAATTTAAGAGTTACAAGTTCCAATAGAATGCCCCCTGAAGTCAGAATTCCAACATTAGTTCTTTAGTAGAAAGTGTGTTAGGTTTAGGGATACTGTGGTATTCATGAGGAGCACTGTGTAGATAGTGGTGTGTGTGTGGTGCCCCTTCATCCTTGGCCTGTCTCTAGGTGTGGCTCCTGGAGATGAACTGCAACCCCGCACTGCACACCAACTGCAGGGTGCTGGAGGAGATAGTACCTGCTGTGGTTTTTGAGACCCTGGGTGAGTCCAATGAAAACCATATGCAGACAGAGACTTTACTTTTACCTCTTTTGTTATTTAATTAACAACAATTGATTGTATTTTTTCAAATAATTTACAAAAGTAATAATTTTGTAAATGCAGAGATATTAAGTAGTGTTTGTTTACATACATATTGGGTGGACCAGCAGCTCAGGAACAATCAGTACAAATCTGTGGGGATTGGGGTATGAATCCTGTGTGTGTGTGTGTGTGTGTGTGTGTATGTGTTTCACAACATGTTTTGCCGGTTTCCTCAAGGACTCCAGTTTCCTGCACTTGGGTAACATTTTCCAACAGAAAACCTACTAACATGTCATCTCAGCTCTTCTGCGGCAGTTCTTAGAATAACCGTGGGCTGCGTTGCTGTGAAACCTCTGTTCATCTGATACATGCTTTCTGGGATTAATCTCTGCAAACTGGGCAGACCAAGCCATTAGTTTAACTTGTCCTTCACTTTCCTTCTTTGCCAGATAGTTCTTGCAGAATTTTGAGGTATGTTTTGTGTTTCATCTTGCTGAAGAATGAAGCATAGATTTGGTCAAGATCACCAGCTATCTCAGCAGCAAAGAAACTCCAGTCAATAACACTATCTGTCATGTGGTCATGCTTTCTGCATCTTACAAATAAATGGTAGTTGAACCCAAACATTTCAAATTTTCATTAGTCCAGAAGATCGACTTCTACTCCAGTGCATACAGTATAAAGCATGGATAATCATGGTTTCAGGAATACTCAAACTTGTAACTTTTTAACTTCTGCAGTATTTGATGCTCTGACAAAAACCAAAAACTGAAAAATTTGTTCCAAGTAAATAGTGCTATATTTTCAATTTATTTATTTATATATTTGTTTTGCAGTAATGCCATGCTGTCAGCCGTGCTGTTCTGCATTAATGCCATGCTGTCAGCCATGTTGTGTTGCAGTAATGCCATGCTGTCAGCTGTGTTGTTCTGCAGTAATGCCATGCTGTCAGCTGTGTTGTTCTGCAGTAATGCCATGCTGTCAGCTGCTGTGCTGTTCTGCAGTAATGCCATGCTGTCAGCTGTGTTGTTCTGCAGTAATGCCATGCTGTCAGCTGTGTTGTGTTGCAGTAATGCCAGTAAAGCCATGCTGTCAGCTGTGCTGTTCTGCAGTAATGCCATGCTGTCAGCCATGTTGTTTTGCAGTAATGCCATGCTGTATGCTGTTCTTTATTGTCAGCTTTGCCACAGACAGAGTTTGCTGGGAGTCCCAGGGTTCGGGCTTCCAGGGCTCGATCTTAAATAATGTGTTGCTTTTCCTCTCTAAGACATAACCTTGGAGATCTTCAATAAGTCCCGCTGCGGCCTCCCTATGTTCCCACTGTCCAGCCAGAGGGAGTTTGTCCTGCTCTACAGTGGAGAGGATAAGCCTGCCCTCCCCCAGGGCAGCAATGCGCGGGGGCCTGCCCTCAGGCATGTGGGACATCCTGGACAGACGCCAAGGAGGCAGGCCGGCCTCAGAAGCCCTGCTATGGTGCAGCACAACCAAGCTGAGAAAACTCTTAAGCTTCCCCAGTGCTGCATAAAGATGTCTCCTAATGCCCAGACAACTTCTACAGACAAAAGCACTGTAATCTCAAGGCCTGTGCCCACTTTCTCCATGGCATGTCGCTCCACAACCCAGCACTGGAAATCCAAACCTCATTTTCTAAGTAAATCCCATTCAAAACTTGCTCAGGTCCAGCAGCCCTCAGAAGTGCGAGTGAAAAGGTCACTACTATGAGGCACATAGTTACAATTCTTTTAATCTGTACACTATGTTCTGCACCGCTGTGTATTTTAGTTTTCTTTTTCATGCTTTTTACCTGTATTTTTATTTCCTTTTATTTATGTAAAACAAATTGAATATTATGGTCATAACCAGCAGGATCCACAATCACTTGCTTGCCTACCAACGACCGGAACAGTCTCATTTTGCACCTAAGACGTCTGTCTACCATCAACTGCATCCTGGCATTGAGGGTTGTCATCAAGTGCAACCAAACGCTTTGAGCCTTAACATAGCCTGAACATTGGTACATATCCTATGTGGAGGTGCAGTGCCCCCCTTTTTCCTTGCTTTTATTTGGGGTACCACCTACATTTTGTCAGTCCCAGTCCAGGTTGGAGTCCTGGGTCCTCTAGCACCACACCTGCATTGAGGTGAGGTGCTATGGAGCAGTGCCTCTCGCTCTAAACTGCGAGTATCTGGCTCTTGTGGCATTGCAGACAAACCCGAAATGCGCATCAAACACTTCTGAGTCTCAGAGCAGCAGAGGAAGTGGCGCTTTCTGCAGCTGCGCGCCAGTGTACTGAAGTTACCAGGAAGTTACCACATTCTCCTGCAGATGTGAGTTTCATCTGACAGCTGAAGAGAAACCTGCTTTAGCCGTCAACTGCAGTTTGCACTTGCATTCTCTTTTTGTTCTCTTCTTTTTCTTTATTTAGTTTAGTTTTTTATTTCTTTTTTGCTTCATAGCTGGAGGAAGGTCAGGCTTCTCAGTTCTCTGTTTAGCTTCTCTCTATTTTTCTCCACCCGTCTTCATCTCACTCCTTTCCTCCCTGTCGCGTGCTGGCTCCCTGCAGAAGCCTTGTGGGTAAATAAGCAGACAGATGGTGATCGTCCACCAGCGCAGACGCTGAGGGGGACATTGGCTATGGGCTGCTGCAGTGTGACCCAGAGACATGCTGGCATGACGGAAGTGGGGCCTGATGAGATTGAGCTTCTGGAGATCAGCAGTGCAGGGTAAGGCTCTCGATCCTCCAGAAACCTTTGGACTGTCAGGCACTCCAGCCTGTAGGACTTCTCATGCTGCAGGATCGAGCACCAAGGCGTCCCGTACTCTTCTGCCGTTTTTGCTGTGAGATACTGAAAGGGTGGTGCTGTATCGCACAATATTTTGTCAGGCATTTTTTGAACTCCTGCACTTTTTCTGTTTCACATTGAAATGATCTCTGCGAACAGAAATTTCACACCATTGTTATTTATTGTATGTGCATGAGGGCAGAAGTTCCAGTCCAAGTACAATTACTCAAAATAAACAATAATTTCAAAAGTTGTCTGTTACTTGATTAGAAATTAGTGTCTGCTTAGTTGCTCCGTTTAGAAACAAAGTCTAAAGATGAGGTTCTCATGTTGGAATAGCGCCAAATCAGAAATTATATTATACTGATATATTAAGAAATGATATAAGTAAAATGAAAACCCTATTTGTAATTAACAACTAAAAGGTATCATTAAATAACTCATTATTCATGGTATTGAAGTTATTTGTGTATATAAAACTTAAACTACATTACATTATGGACTATGGGACATTGAACTGATTATAAACAATTCTGTATATTATAAATAATGTTGTACTTAATCCTTGGTTTAATGCAAAAATGCTAAATACATGTTAAACATGTTAAACATACAATTTGCTCAATATTATAAATTCTCCATAGATTTGTAGATACATTTGTCATAGAAATATGCTGACCAAGAGTATACACATTAATGTAATGTAGAGATGGGATATTTTTTAACATGCACCAGTAGGATGGTAGTCTCTTGCCATCCGGATTAATCTGCTTATGTCTGCTCTTGTCTGCCCTTATTTTAGTGTCTAGCTCATATATACAGTACAGTACGTCATATACAAATTTCTACTGCTGTCCTGTGCTTTCTCCCCAAGTGTCGCATCTCTATTCTTCATTTGCAGTACAAATCAAAAACAAACACAGTAGCTGTTCGAGGTGATGCATCAGGATTAATGATGAACAAACATGAGTTCAGTATTTCAATTGTCATTCATTACTTGTTCCTTTAGTTCACAAAAGTTTACAGAATTAACAGCTAGTAACAAATACAGTGATTGTTTGGGATAAAAGATGCGTCACCAGGCCCAAGGAGAGGGGGGTGCAGCCGGTACCTCGCTCCCGGGCCTATGAAGCTCAGGGGGCCCTTGAAGTCCAACGCCTCCTATAACTTTTATTATACAGTGATCTCCAGCTACACTGCGGTTCAGCTATCGCGCCCCTGCTGAATCGCGGATCTTTCTATGGAACATCTGTAATTTTCTATTGCAGAAATCTGCGGTTTTATGCTGATAATTTTTTATGGGTTTTTGACAACTTTTTATGTTGAAATAAGCATTTTTCTATGCTGAACTATTAATAACAAAAAAATTACTGCAATAATAACATATATATATATATATATATATATACCTGTACTGTATATAAATAAAAATGGAGTAAAAATTCAGTAAGTACATCCTACCTGTAGTCTGCAGTTTAGTTAGTTTGCAGCCTATTCATAACAAAGCATACAGTTTTCAGCGGATATTACGTGTGCTAGACAAAACGTTAGATCAATCTTATAATTTATGATAACTAACGTATATGTAACATTTAAGTAATACACTAGTAAATCATAAAACTTAGGCTACTGCTACGTACAGGAATACATAGACATGCAGTAGCAATTCATAACAAAATGTACATACGCTTTTCATTTGTCACTACACATGCTAGACAAGTTTGTTAGAACAATACATATAATAATTTATAATACTTTATATAATACTTTATAATTTATGATACTCATATCCTTAGCCTGACATCCACATATCATATGTGTTTACAAAGTGTGTTTTAATAATTATACAAGTGTTTAAAGTGTGTGGGAGGGGTATTTTAAAGCTTAAACTATATATTTAAAAAAATGTTTATATGATCTTTCTATATCCAAAATTTTCATCTTCCGCTGATGGGTCTGGAATGGAACTTCCACGATCGGCGGGGATCACTGTAATTTGAACATTTTATTTTTATTGTCTTTTTAAAAATTTTGCAAGTCTGTTTAGTTTCAAAATTAAAAAGGCACGTGGGTCACAGGGTATATCCTGCTGATATCAGTGAAGATCTTGTAATGGAGAGAAGTCATTTGCTAGCTGTTCATCAATCAAATTTCGGAGAAAACCAACTGAGCTCATTGGAGTACATACTGGAAAGACTCTTTCTTCTGTTGACGATTCCAGCCACTGTCGCCTCTGCATGGCGCTTATTGAACAAACTGAACGTGGTAAACATTTTCTAAGATCCACTTTGTCACAAGCTCAACTAGTAGATTTGGCAAGACTCAGTATTGAGTCTGATCTAGCAAAATAGATTAATTTTTATTATGTAATTCAGAGTTTCGCCAGGAAAGCACCTTTGTTCAACAGACAATAAATGGCTATTATAAACATCTTTCACTATTATGAACACACAGGAAGTCTTGGGATGTTTGTTTAATTCTGTAAAGCATTTTGCAAAGGTATTGGTTTCATAACAAATGTCCATTGACAAGCACTGTTTAACATATCTGCAGATATCTTCCATACAGACACTTTCTTTTTATTGTCATAATTATTTTGACTCGTTCAGTTCAGTTCTTGCCGTTTCGCTATTAATTGCAATTGTAGTCGTTGACTCCCAAAGGGATATTAAGCACAAATGTTTGGTGTTTTATATTATTTCTAAGGTTTTACTAATAAACAAAAAAAAAAAATCCAAATGAGACTTTTTGACTCAGAACACCTCTTTTAGAATTGTAATTAGAGCTGTCAATTTATTACATACATATTACACATACATATATATATATATTCTGTATAAAGTAATGATTTTCGTTATACAACCAATAAGTTTGCAATGTTTTTACTGCATTAAGAAAGCATCCCAAGACTTTCTGTGATCAACATATTAGTCACTACTATCAATATTATGGTAAATATTAAAATTTTGACACTATACTACGCATTTCCATTGGTTGTTAATTTCCATCAAATGCAACCCTTCAATTGTGTAATTATTAACCTGTGAACTGATGCTTAGAAATCAATGCTGAAAGAAATGTTTTTTAAAACAATTTTCAACAGATGCACCCTTTCCTGAAATATAGTCAAGATCGGAATACAAGTAAAATAATGGAGTGACTTGATTAAAAGAGGAGTAGGCTACGTAGCGTTACATACTGTTTACTGTTATGCAAAACAAACATACTAACAACAGGAAGAACATCACCCTAGCAGGAAAGGATATCTGTAAACTGACCATCCCTTGTCAGAGTTCTTACCCTCCTAATGTCACCTAAATGCCAGGTTTTATCAATCCAAGTATTTAATTGCATTAATCTTCCTTTTCAGAATTTCATGCTTTTTCCTCACCATGTCATCGTGTTTGGCTAACTGGAGCCACAGGCCTTCGTTGATCGAACTATCAATCCTCAGTGGTAGGGTTGCTACTTTCAAGCTGAAGAAATTAGAGAGGTCACCCCCTCATCTCACACTGCATTCACGGTGATAACATTTGTGGCCCAAGAACAATGAACAAGAACAGTGTTTAGAAATGGAAGCATTTTAAACTCATGTCTTTCACTTAGTGTATACCAATTCCTTGCCCACAAACAAGTTAGTTTATCTCGCCTGATGGTGGAACTCATATTGTGAATGGTTAAATGTATATCAGTCATCTTTATGTCCAGAACACTTATGAGTACATATCATTAGAAAGCACTAGAGGCCTGTGTCGTAAAGCAGGGTTTCTTGCTTAGTTGGAATACCCCAGTTTAAATGAACTTTATCTTTGTTCAGGTTAATTAACCTGTTGTATTTCAGGTAGTCTGGGCTATCTGCTAAATAAGAAATCTGGTTCTGTAACTATCCACTGAACTATTAAATAGAAGGTAATGAGAAATACATTATCATCTACGAACTTATTGAGGCATAAAATGTTTTGCTTTAATGAAATTCCTTTCATCAGCCTAAGGGTGGTGCTGTATCGCACAATATTTTGTCAGGCATTTTTTGAACTCCTGCACTTTTTCTGTTTCACATTGAAATGATCTCTGCGATTTATTCGTTGGCATGGAAGCATTTTATAAGATATGAATGCTATTTATTTCTCGCTCTTCTTTTTGTGAAGCACTGCTTCACCTGCTTTAAAGAAACCGTCACTGATTCTGAGGCATTTTATTAAGTTTTAGATGAAAGAAACCCATGCCACAATTATGCTGAGTGATACGTCCCTGATTTAGCTATGTCCGACTGAAAAATTACTTTAACTCAAAAATGGTTGTGCTTTTTCAGGGTGTGGGGGCAGAGTGAGTCTCAGTTTCAAAGAAGTGATTCAAAGGAGGTGCCGCTTCCCTCTCCATCCCTGTCTGAGTTCAAACAGGTCAGTGTGTTTGCTGACATGCTAACACAAAAAGTTCAACAACATTGGCTAAAACCATATACAGTATATAAACATGATACAGGCTAATACCTTATCCCTACTCACTTGTACTTGTTTCTTTATGATGTTTAATAAGTTGTTTGTTATATTAATGTTTTTACCAGAAGCGGAGTATTTTGTAAAAAATATTATGGAAATGTGCCAAAATGTCATTGTAACACTTTACTTGAAGGGTCACAAGTAACTCAGTTAGTAAAGTTACTACTCAAGTACAAATCATGAACAAATATAGTAACTGCATAAAATACATGAATTGTTGTAATTGATTAATGATGAAGGATCATGGGATCAGTATGTAACTTACACTTAGCATCTGGGTAGTACTACATTACTTGTGCCCCCTCGAACTGTTAACAAATAATTTTACAATAAACACTGGCAAAACTTTGCATGAGTTAGTATTTAAATACAATTTAATACAATTATTATTTAAACTTTCCATTTCACACCTTAATAATGAAAGCATCTAAGCATGCCCAGATTTGTTATGTACAAAATAAATGTTTTTATTTTAAAATCTCAAATAATTTTATACAGCTGTGGAAAAAATGAAGAGACCGCTTTATTTTTAAACAAATCTGCATTTTTAAATCCTGGTTTAATCGTGGTTCTGCTGGCAGAAGGCTACGCTGAGCAGCAGAATGCTTCTGGGTTTCAAATTTTCTAAGACGGCAGAACACAAGAATAAAGTGAAGCAGGAGACACTGGGAATGACCGGAAACCAGCCAGGTGATAGGTGGAAGTGACTTTCAAATGCCAGAAATGACCAGTTTGTCATGAATCATAGGATGACATCAAGTGACCTTCAAACGGAATAGGAAACATTAAGTGCAGGTGTGAAGTGCACTGCTAGGACAGTTTATATCAGGCTCCTAGAAGCAGGACTGAAGTCCTATAAAGCAAGGAAGAAGCCCTTCATTAATGATAAACAAAGAGCCAAGCTGCAGTTTGGCAAAAAAAAAAAAACATAGACAGATTCAAACCCATAAACTGAGAAATGAGTGAAACCAAATACTGTGCTGTGGTCTCTTATTTTACCCAGAACTGTGTTAAGAAGGGATGCTTACATTTATCGTTTCTGGCTTAATTAATAAATACCAATATGACTTTTAATAATTCATTTTATTCCTTCAGTTTTTATTTTATTTATGTGCACAATTTCATTGTATTGATTGTCTTTAATTGCTTTGCGTGACACAAGAAAATTCCTTGTATGTAAAAGTACTGGGTGATAAATAAATGATTCCAGTTCTGAAAACACTGCATCATCAACCAACTTTAATTTGAGATTTATTTTGTTTTTTTCTAATTGCAGGATGCACATTCTTTTGTCACTTTACTGCCAAAAGAATTCCCCAGTTCACAGGTATTTACCTCACTGGTATTACTGGTTTGACCAGGAGAAGCTTGTAATATTATTTTCCACTGTGTAACAGCTGAGCCTAGTTGTTGTAAGCAGGGTGGAGTGACAGCACATTGGTGGTCCCATCGAAATAAATACTAATGAAATGGGCAACTAACAAGGGTGCCTAAATAGCCATGTGCAAATTTGTCATTTTTTTTATGTGCTACTGTATGCATGTGCTTGTTGTATGCATGTACTGCATGCACTCTAGGCCATCCTGTGGGGCAGAAGCAGACAGGAGTTACACCAGTGGGTGTATTCAAAACCTATTTGTTCCTGGGAGGGCCAGCCAGCTCCCGCCTATGGAGAAATTGTTTGGTCTTCCATTGTGTTCCTTCACAATCACTACACCCAGGTAGCCTGCATCTAATAGTGGATGTACCAATGCACTCATTGTACCGAAAATATGTTTGAAACATAGCAGTATTGAGTAGTACTGTTATATGCACACTATGTATCTATCACTGTACATTGAGTGTTAGCATGCAAAATAACACTAAAAGTAATTTAATGATGTTTATGCTCTCCCTTTGATTTTTTATGAACTAAATTACTTATTGTTTGTATCTCTCTAGGAGATGACAAAGCGATATCTGGTTTTGTTCTCTTTCCATTTGCTGATCTTAGCGATGGATGATAGACAGCAGGCCTTCATTTATGAGGTAGGCTTTATTCTGATCGGTTCTCATTAGAGATTATTTAAATTGGCCAATTTTCAGTCTTAATTACTTAATCGGTGGCCTTTAATTTGACCAACGTACAATATGGGCATGAAGTTTCAAACACAGGAGTGGAACTGTGCTGTCTCTGGTCTGGCAGTTTTACCAGATATTTATGAAAGATGAAAGATTTGTAATTTGCAACTCAATACGTAGAAGAAGTTACTAGCGGAGAATCATCTGCTGAAGCATTCAATACCACAAACCTCATTAGTACCAGCAAGGAGAGAAATATGAGGGCCTGAGCTTATCTGTGTGCTCTGTGTATGGATGAGGAGAATGAGCAGTTCTTCTCAACAGCTGTGCAAAAGAAGAGGAATAGACTCTTTCTAAAAAATGCAGAGATGCTTATATTTATTTAAAAAGTCCACCACTGTTTCTTAGAAAAACATAGATGTCACCAAGAGCCATATTCTGACCCTTTTTTGTAGTAAGTATGAGTTTTACCCTGTGATTGGCGCTCAGTGAGCAGAAATCGGCTAATTCTGATGGCCAATCTGTAATCAGTCCCAAAAACTCTGATCAAAGCATCCTTATTTCTCATTACAACTTTGCTACTTGCTGTGAATCTGTGTGAATTTGCCAGCTGATTGGCCATATTACTGTGGTTTCCTGCAGGGTGTTCTCCCTCTCTCCGGAACATCAGTACAAGCTGTTCCTCAGGACCGTAAAATGGAAAATGCCTTTGAGATCATTGGTAATTCTATGGATTTTCTGTATTATGGCAAAACAAATGAGTACCGTACACACCAAGAAATGAATGATTTTTACACCAGTTTAGAAATTTTCACTTATCGTAGTGGTAAATAAATTGAATTATTCTGAAGAGTTATGTTCAGGAAATATTATGTGCAAGATATTTACTTGCAAAGTCTGTTACCAACTTGGTTTCAGTAAAATGATTTACTGAACAGCAAAGTAATTAATGTTGTACAGTGTCAACATACACCAGGTATTGAAAGGCTATTTAAATACAGAATAAGGACAGCTCTTTACCACACTAAATACACCATTAGAACCACCCCATGTACTGTGTGTAGGTGTTGTGAGTGAATTTGTCTATAAGGAGTGACCTTCTAGAGTGTGAGGAGCCAAAGAATGATGACTTCCCATGTGAAAAGCAACTGAACAGCTTCCCAACAAATGCTAGTTCAGTCATTCCTTATGACCTTACTGGTACCAGATGAAATCTCCCTTCTTTCCCATTATTGTAATTTGCTAACAGTTTCTATAGTCAAATCATCAACTAACACTGAGGCATCTTTACTCCTTTTCTACAAACATGTAATAACAGACTTGTCAAACTGAACAAAAAACGCCTGACAAAGCAGTTGATGCAAAAGTTAGTTTAGTTAGCTGTTTAGAATCACAGAAATAGCAACAGAAAATATGGTAGGGAATGTAGCTCAGCTTTTATGTCACCGTTTTTTAATGTTTACAGTAAACTACCACCTGGATTTATTTATCTGAATAGTCAGAATACCTCTCTTGACTTGAATGATCCTGATGACTTTATCCCAGGGATGAATCATTACCATACGCCTTCCTGTCATGTGCATCTGATTCTTATAGGATTTACCTCATTCTGAGTAAATGCTGTAGCTCTTGAGACTTGTTTCACTTTAGCTGCTTATAGGAATTGATGAGCCCCACAGTAATGTCTGTCCTCCACTAACCCTTCAGGACCAATGGTGGAGGCCAGAATCTTTATCTGTGCTACCAGCACAGACAGAGCAGTTTGGCTGGAAAGCATTGAGGAGAGGCGGGAGCGAGCCCTCAGGCTGCAGCTGAGCCCCTCACACAGTGCCCTGTCCTACCTGGTACAGAAACTCCACTTTGCTTTATCAGTTCCATCTGAAAGGTTCAAGGCCCTAGACAGTCTCTGCCGTTTCTAAACGGAATTGCCCTGGTGCATATATTTAGCTGTAGATATGCATAATGTATGAAACCACTCATTATGAAAATATTCATTATTCATTCCAGCTGTTTTCAATAGAAATACCTACATAGGATTTTGATATTATATGGTTTACCCTCATAGTTATTGAACAGGCCTACATCTCTCTGGAATTATTGTTTATACAAAATCAGAAGATGCAGTTCATGTTCTAACTATGTATATGACTTCCCTTTGGATATCGTTCAATGGAAATTCAGTATGAGGATGACTGGGTGACTAGTGCATTTCTAAAAATGACTTTTTTCAGTTCCACTGAGACTACTTTTATCTTACCAAGATGTGTAATTAGCATCACCCAAAAGGCAGAAGCAGCATTTCCCCCATTTATCTATGTTTCCCCTCCTTGTTTTTCTTCTTTGTGTTTAAGCACCCCTCGTTTATAGGCAAAAAGGCATGTGCAGTTTTTATTGTGCACTACATCACAGAAAAATAAAGCTCATTTAAACTGTAAACTTGCACCATCATCATAACTCTCGAGTCAATGTTTAATGTGGAACAACTTTGCAACAGATGTAACATGTCACGCATACATTTCAAATATCATTAGCACCCTTTGATTAAAAGAAAATCCAATATAAACCACATTATTCTATGGCCACTAGACACATGTTTTCTTGGTGCATGAATGACTTAATATATTGTGTTTATTTTGTTACACTGGGCACAAAGTACAACCCAAAATAAGAGAGCTAGCTGTCTATCTAAGAGTAAGTACTCGAGTGCTGTGACAGAGCCTCTAAAAAACCACTTTTAGCCTAGTACTGCCAGTAACTTACAACTACAATGAGTTTAATCAGTACGAACAGCCGTTTTTGCTTTATTTACATTTTCACAATTTTTACATTAACATTTCACTTGTAAGTATTACAGAGGGAACCTAATGACATAAATAAATGAAACTATGTTAACAAAGACTATTATAAAACTCAATTTTGTAAGACAGTAAAAACTAGAAATCATCATCATTAACCTTATTTATTTACATACAGTTCGGTTCACCTATAGTATATGTACTTGGCAGTTATCTAACATTACATGTTTTGCTTTCTATCGCTCTGTCTCCTGGATGAGGTGCCATGTGATAAAACTTGGAAGAAGGAGGAACTGAAGAGGTATCTGTTACAGGCCCCCATCTGGCAGTGGGAGGGTAAGCCCATCCAGCACTTGGGTCCGATGGACTACCTCTCCCTGGTCCATGTTGAAAATGCACAGAGGCAGGTGAGCAGCTGGACTGAATGTATAAATGTGCAGGGTATGTATGGAGCAGTGGTGCCCCCACTTCTCCGCCAAAAACGCATTATTATAAGCGACTTTGACCAATGATTCCGTAAAACACTATTGTACGTCTATAATTAGAAAGAAAGCCAGTTTCTAATTAAACCTGTCCTTGCTTGAATACCAATATTAATTAAGACAAAATGATGCCCGACCCGCTTTGTATGCTTAAATTTTATTTACTGATAAGTCCGCAAATTACCAAAATATCATTGAAATATTTATTTTGATCCGTAACTATGGACCACTTCAACTAGCACATCTCTGGTTCTAAAATCTGCATGCATGAATGAGAATTCTGCACGTGCCCCTGGTGTAAATATTTTAATGTGTAACTGCACTTAGTCTACGACTTCAGTGTATGTTGACAATTCATTTGAATAATTGTGAGGACGCACATGCATGCTTCAGGAGCCCCAGGAATGCTTGCTGCTGCTCTTTCCAGAGGATCTTCTCCTGCTGTCTCTGGACAGTCGTCGCATTCGAGTGAAGTATGAGGTGGAGTATCATGCACAGTTATACTTTTTCTTGCAATTTAATTCAAGAATTGTGAGTGTGCATCTGCATATTTTAAGAACATTTACAAACGAGAGGAGGCCATTCGGTCCATCATACTCATTTGGGAAGAACTCAATTAACAGCTCAGAATCTTATCTAGCTCTGAAAACCAAGGGTTTTCCCTCGCACTAAACTAACAGGAAGACTATTCCATAATCTAACCACACGCCGTGTAAAGAAGTGCTTTCTCAGATTCAATTTAAAATGTTCTCTCGCTAATTTCCAACTTATGGCCATGAGTTTTAAACTAATTTTGAAGTAACTATTTGGCTGAACAGCATCCGGACCTGTTAGAATCTTTTATACCTGGATCATGTCCACTCTTAGTCTTCTTTGCTCAGCTAACCTCTCCTCATAATATATACCTCTAAGATGAGGAATCATTCTTGTAGCCCTACGTTGAACCCTTTATAAGGCAACAATGTCCTTTTTAAGGTATGGTGACCAAACCTGCACACAGTATTCCAGATGGGGTAAAACCAAGGAATTGTATAATCTTAGCTTCACCTCCCTTGACTTAAACTCCACACACCTAGAGATGTAACCCTTCATCCTATTGGCCTTTTTAATTGCTTCCCCACATTGGCGAGAGTGGGACATGGAAGCATTAACATGCACACCAAGGTCTTTCTGATAATCAGCTACCTTCATTTCAGTGGAACCCATAAAATTTCTGTACTTTCTATTTCAGCTCCCAGCATGGATTACCTTACATTTATCTATGTTAAATTTCATCTGCCAGGTATCAGCCAAGTTGCTAATTAAATCAAGATCCCGTTGTAGCCTCTGTGCTGCTAGATCAGTATCTGCTATACCACCCACCTTGGTGTCGTCTGCAAATTTAACTTAACCCTGTGGTACCCCACTATGAACACAGGTCCACTGTGACATTGTGCCTCTAATAACTACTCGCTGCTTCCTGTCTGTTAACCAGTTTTCGATCATGCCACAGTTCCTAAAATCCCTGCAGCTTTGAGCTTAACCAGGAGCCGTTTCTGGCGGACAACATCAAAGGCCTTCTGGAAATCTAACTAAATCACATAGTAGACCTTTTTGTGATCAATTTCTCTTTTAGTTTCCTGAAAGAACTCAAGTAGATTAAACAAGATCTACCTCTCCTAAATTCATGTTGGCTATCCCTCAGAATGTTACTTTAATCTAGTTAATCTACCATTTTGGCCTATACTTTGATGCATTACTTCTATCCCCTTATTTGAAGATGGGTGTTATTAGCATGCTTTCCATCAGAAGGTACCACACCAGCAGTTAAGGATTTCTGAAATAGTAAAGTTAAAAGTTAGCAAATAATATCCCTCATCTCTTTTAAAACTATAGGTAAGATGGCATCAGAGCCCTGCAATTTATTCATTTTGATCTTAGCTAGGCTTTGTAGCACATCAGCTTCAGTTATATCTTACCAGAATTATTTTAATATGAATTGTTTGTGAATAGTCAGGTTGCAGGAGATTGAATCACGGTGGCTTCTGCTTCTAAATTAAAAAAAGCCCCTGAAATAACTGACAATGGCTAAATAAACGTTCATAAACATATTCAAAATGAATTTTGCTGCTGGATATTTAAGACCAAATGATGTTCACAGGTGTTTTGTCCTGATTTTTAGTATAAAGTATATGATTCTTTGGGATTTTCACATGCTGTTCTGTAGAGTTTACAGGGAATGGTAAATGAATTGAAAAATATTAAGTCAGCAGCGGTTCTGTGCGTGAAAACACCTTGTTGATGAGAGAAGTCAGAGAAGTAACACGAAGGCTACAAGTGCAAAAATATCAGCTCAGCATAAGAGCGGTGCCACATAAAGGCTTCCCTGCGTGAACCATTCATCTATTCTTACAGTGGATCTGAAAACAAAGGCAGGGTGTCAGTACATACGTTAATGTGTAGATCCTTTTGAAATTATTTGCTTAAATAAATACTGACCCAGTAATTATTTACCTGTTCCAGGGTAGACTCCCACGTAAGACCATCAAAGCCCTTGAAAAGTCAACTTTACCTGGACGGCTGCAGTTTGAGTTGACAGGTAGATGATTTTACCAGGCATGTCTTTTTGTGTTTTCCCCTTAGTAGTGTCACTGATAATATTGGCTATGGGTAGCAGAGATAATTAACTCCAGTCACCATTAGTTGAACTTCTTTATCCATTCACCCTACCAACCAACCACTGGACAACTCAAGTCATATACCCACCCCATCTTCTTTCCCCCTGCACCTCCCTCAATTAACTCCCTCAAAAACACAAGGGCAGAAATCAAAACAAGCAAAACAAATACAAATATTTATGTGATTAACACATCAAATCAATCATGCGTCCTTCCTTTCTTCCATCTTTTTATCATTGTTATAATAAATAAACTCAGCTTAAACATAATGCTACACTTTTGTAGTTACCTGCTGTTCTTCCTATTATAAACTATTCAACTCGTTTTGTAAATGTCTCAAGGCTCTCTAAAATGACCTTTCTGGAGTGTGTAGTGTTCTTTGGGAAATATTCCTCCTTCTTCCTAGGTGACTTCATGATGCCTCTGCTGGTGTCCTGCCACTCTGCGGAGGACTACCAGACCTTGACTTTCCAGCTGCAGCAGGTACAGTATGGCTCTTCAGTCCTCACCAGTAAATACTTATCAAAATCAAACTTTGCTCCAAATGCTACTGTAAACACTTCATTCACATCCCAAAATTTTTATCTAACCAGCTACACACTGCCATGTGTAACCTAAAACACATTTGCCTTTTGGGGGATTCTCGTGATTGTGTATGCTGAAAAGGCCACAAAGAGAAATTATTCCATACAAATTCACAGACACATGAGCAGATACAAATATGATTGACTTCACTCTTTAACAAACTAAAAAGTCTTCTTTGTCTTTGTTGTCCTCCTCCAGCTCTACCCCTACCTCTCACTCTTCCTCTTCCTCTACCTCTCACTCCTCCTCCACCTCTTCCTCTTTTTGCTGCTTCCATTGTTGAACAATTGTAAATCTGGGATCTATATATTCTCCAAACTCTGATTGTTGAGTTAAGTAATTAGCAGTTGTGGCGTGTGTGAGTGGCCAATTGGCTCATTGGTATGGTTGTTTGAATGGCTGTGTTTCACGATGACAAAAAGTGACATTGTGCCAGATTCCTGTGTCTTACTTAGAGACATGTGTGTAGGAGGATGCAGAAGCTGTCGTGTTCAATTGCAAATGCTGTGCAAAGGAATGTGTTTAGAATTGAATTATGTGTCTAGAATTTTGCTAACATGAAGGTACAATTTGATACTTGAGTGTCAGTTTTTAAAATTGGGCTTTACATTTGATTCTAGTGTGTTAGCAACTGAAAAAAGCTGTAAAGTAAAACATTCATTTCCCAGCAGTAATATATTGAAACCCAAATTATAATTCAGAAAGAGCTGTTCTGAGTTAAAGTTCATTGACAAGCAGTCCCATTGGGTACATTTTACAGTTTTTCCTAAAATTTCCTCTCCTTTTCTCAAAAACTAAGCACAAACCTTAAAATTCAAGCCACACAAAACCTTTGACCCGTCTTGCAAAATCAAACAATCTTCTCAAATCTATATTATCTTTTGCTCAAAAGCAACCACTGCTTTCAGACCACGCATCAAGCTAGTCAGTACATAAACACTTCTGAGCAGTCATTTCACAGTATAGCAAAAAATTGAAAATGCTACCAGTCAAAATTGCTGCCATGTAGAGAAACATTTACTGTGGATGTGGTCTTTTGCATGTTGAGCTGAAAAATTGGAATCCAAATGATTTGGTCTACCAAACATTCTGTATACAATTATACTAACTGATATGTAAAGTTTGCAGTATTCAGTGCGCCAAAAAAGTTACTGTGAAGGACAAAGTAAAAAATCCAAATGAGAAGCATATTATAGTAAAATGTTATGCAACTACCAAGGCAGAGTCAATGAAGAATATTCATTCTGCCTCATGTCGCACCATGTGATCAGGACAGAAAACTTTGCCTACATCTTAGGAAATGCTCTCCTTTGCTGGGCGATGTGGGAAGAATCATCTGTGTGACCCATTTGTACCTTGACATCGAAATTCAACTCATGGCACTTGCACTCTCATGCGGCACATATTGTATGTTCTAGTCACTCTTTGGCTTCTTCTCATGTTTAGAAACATGTGTGAACAGTTTTGAGTCACTGTTTAAATGATGAGTACTGTGTGCTGGCTGCGCTTAACTTCTGCAAACTGTGATTTCCATTTTGCATCTAAGTTCATCATTGTCCAAAATGTGTTTTGATGAATGAGAATGTTTAGAGTTATTCAAAAAGGGTGACTTTGATCAGCAAATTGTGTCTAACTAGGTGAGCACTGTTTAAAGTTTTAAAGTTTTACCTAATGAGTGACTGATTCAATAAATTAGTTTTGGCAATTGGCAGTTTTATTCCAAGAATGTGTTTTAGCAATTCAGAAAAACTGTAATTGGAAACACCTTTGCAATAGCATAGAACACCAAACATTTGTGTTTGGGAGCTAATGACTACAATTGCAATTAATTAGCAAAATGTCAAAAAAAAGTTAAAAATATGACAATAAAAATAAAACGTCTGTGTGGAAGATATGTGCAGATATAATAAACATTGCTTGTCAATGGACATTGGTTATAAAATCAGTAAATCTGCACCTTATTAAGCAAGTGTCCCAAGATATTCTGTGACCTCTGTATCTATCTCATATACACTCACCTAAAGGATTATCAGGAACACCTGTTCAATTTCTCATTAATGCAATTATCTAATCAACCATTCACATGGCAGTTTCTTCAATGCATTTAGGGGTGTGGTCCTGGTCAAGACAATCTCCTGAACTCCAAACTGAATGTCAG
>JABFEA020000041.1:4140084-4155584 GCA_019775915.2 Cyphomyrus plagiostoma | reverse complement strand
TAAACATTTTTTTTTTTACTAAAAAAATATTCTTTTTTTAAAAAAATAACGTTGTTGCCCTGTTTGCTTTTATTGGTTTTGCTCTCACCCCGGCCCCCCCCCCCCCCCCCACACACACACACACACACTAAGTGTTACTGCTTCCTTTCAAAAGCTACTCCTTCACTGTTGCCTTCATTTTTGTTTCAGCAGCACTTCCTGTCAGTGGGATGCTCCAAACTGCAACTCCGGTGGAAATCAATAAATACTTTAAGGTTATTATGAAGTCATAAGCATCCTTTAAACATATCATCTGAGACAGAAATCCTGTATACCCACACAAAGATACTTACCAATCACAATCTCTGTCAGCTGGAGGAAGCCCAACGGTGTTTTTCCATTAACCCACCCAGTTGAGCTGTATTACTAGGTTGTTGGAAAGTATTTTCTTCAGAACCTGCCATGTGCCGTCATGAACATCCGTCCCCGAAACAGATTTTAAAAGAAAACCAAACAGATTTGAATATATTCATCTAGTGTGTGACAAAGATAGTGTAACTGCTGTTAAGCATACACCTTGATTGCAAGGTCAGTGAGCATAGCTCTTTGCTTTTGCAATGATATTGTTGCAGTCTTTGGTGATGGAGATCTGGCTTTGGGTCTTGGTGGGGTGCCTGACCTAAACCTTCACGGTAGACCGTGTCAGTGTTTCTCAATGTGACTCCTGCAGACACCCTGTCCTGTGTGTACCGCCCTTTTCTCCTTACCACAGATAAATCATCTCTGTCCTACCATAGTCATTTTGCATGTTATGTTCCGAAACAAGGAAAAGAACCACAAAACAGTCCCTCCCCCCCCAAAAAAACTAAACAAATAGCATTAAAAAACCGAGTAACAGTCAAAAACAATACAGTAATTTGGAAAATGTGATTTTTAAAAATTGTACTGTACATTAGGCCCAGTAAAAAAAATTATTAGCACCTTTCATTTAATTTATCATTTTTGTGCGTTCAATTTACATTAGTGTATACTTACTATTACAAAACAGCAAATTAACTATTTTCTAATATTTATGTTACCATTAGCGTACCTGTCAGGTATTGCCGGGGCACGAACTGGGGAAGCAGGGACAGGACGCAAGGAATCGGGGAATACGGGGTTTAATCAAAAGGTAAAGACAAACAGGACAACGGAACAGGCAGCAAACTGAAAATTACGTTAATGTCCGGACTCAGGAAACATTCATAAATGCAGACTGAAATACACAGGACTAATGACAGCAACTGCCTGGAAACAGCTGATCACACTGGGATTCCACACGAGATAGATAAGGGTGCGTCACACACGGGAGGATCGGACGAGCAGGTTCATTTTCAATAGGAATAAACTTTGCGAATGGGATTCGCATGTTGTAAAGGTATAGTACAATATGCGGATGCAAATAAGTTCATTTCCAATGAAATTTCGTGGATCTGTGAATTCGCAAATCACAAAGCGTGAATGCACGATAGCTTACGGTATACATATGTGACTGTTAAAAACCATCACAAATATGTTTATCAATCACGGAAAGGTACCGCTATTTTTTTCTTTTTTCAGATATTCAACTTCTGAAGAGATATAGTAAAGACATACATCTACAATAAGTTTTTTATACATTCCACAACCGTTCTTGAGCATAGGCCTAATGTACACTTCGTGTTTCAGGTGGTTCTTTGGGACGCTTTCAATGGACCTTTTTGGGGGGTGTTTGTGTTTTCGCAGCCTAAAACACGGTTTTGTGAAATTTTTGAACATCTGGTTCGTACCCCGATTTGTTCGTGAACAGGACTATTCGTGGGTCGAGGTACTACTGTACAATACTAGTCAAAAGTTTGGACACACCTACTAATATAAAGGTTACTTTGTACATTTCTCTGCATTTTAGAATGCTTATAAAGATATAGACATGGACTGACCGAAATATAATTTTTTTTTTGGGGGGGGGGGGGGGTTGCTATGTGGGCTGGGACTCAGAAGGTTCCTGGTTCAAATCTCTCGGTCAGCAGAGGGATTCGACCATTGGGCCCTTGAGCAAGGCCTTTAACCCCAACTGCTCCAGGGACTGGCTGACCCCACTGTCTCCTCTACACCAGTCTCATGAGGTGACCTTCTGGGATGCTTTTCCAGCTGCCCTGACGGAGTCCTCACATATGTTCTGCACTAATTGGCTGCTTTTCCTTCACTCTCTAGTCAGGCTCCTCCAAAATCATTTTTGCTGTGTTTATGTCAGGTGGCCAGGTCATGTGATGCAGCATGGTCAGGTGGCCAGATCATATGATGCGGCATGGTCAGTTGGCCAGGTCATGTGATGCAACTCTATCTCCTTTTTAGGTGGCTTGGTGAGTCCAACTTTTTCACTGGTACTGTGAGTGTGTGTGCATGCATGTACATATATAATTTAATCATGTTATTTTTATCAGTAATGCTCCCTAATTGCAGTATAATACATTAGGCAGAGTAACATCAGCAGTCAAAAGAAGAAATTTGCAAACATTATTTATGTTGCAGTCAAAATACGAATCCATGGCATCAACTGGATGCAAATACAAAAAAAAAATAACTAGAGCCAAGCGGTCATATGCTTACTTTGAAACAAAATTGTACCTAATGTAGTTTTTATAGTACATTATAAGAGAGAACAGCTTTTGAACATGTCTTCAAAATATGTATATAACAATAATATAGAAAGGAAGTATACTTTTGTTTGGCATGCGCTTGTAATGATTATCTACAAAACGATTTGTAATACTGGACAATTTTATACTGTGTTATTCGACTCATTCTTAATCTCCAAACCTTACCCAAAAATAAATAACATACATCTTTTGAAAAATCACCAAGAGGAAAGGAAGTTTATAAAGAAAAGCTATCAAAGCGGGATATGTGCCAAGCAAGTGAGGTCATGCATTCAAAGACATAAAGCTGACTGGCAAACTGTCAGGACATTCCTCAGCTGCACGTGCTGATCCAGATTCTCCCTTGGAGCTCGGTTCACGGGGCCAGCAACCGTGTCGCCTGCTTCAGGACCAGAGGAAGAAGACAGGAGGTGTAAAGCAAAAATAGGTAAAAGCTGAACCAGCTGGCTATGTAGGAGACCCTTAAACCCAGTAGCTTTCAAGAGTTACACTAGATAATCAACTGGAAGATGAATGTTAATAAGATTATTGCTCCACTTGGCACATGTCTATTATTCGTGGCACCAGGAATATGAAAAGCATACAGACCTAACTGAGACCTAATCCCATTGTACCTTGGCTTATTTCACTTTAGAAGGACAGGTAAGTCAACAGATTTTTTTGAATGAAATGATTCTGAATACACACTGGCATCCCTGTGACTTGTTCCCTGAACTGCCAGTAAGTATAGTAGGTATACTGCAGACTGGCTGCTGCTTCTCTAGTGACTCACCAGCAGGGCCTCCTGGTTGTCTGCCAGCGCCTGCTTGGCCAGGTAACGCTCCCGCTTCACTTGCAGTTCCAGCGATTCTGGCACATCTGGGACCATCCAATCAATGGCACGCAAGATGAAGAATACCACGTGCTGGTCAACAGGAGAAAGAACCATAAATGTCAGCATGATGCAGACTGGACCTAAGCAGGAGCTTCAGAAAAGGCCTATTACTGCAGAAATAGTACAAAATGGCCCTAGAAAGATAAGGAAAATTCACAAATTTTCTACCTCAAAAGCAATAATAAAACCAAGTCTGATGGCAAGAAGTTCCCAGTAGAAGAATGTGTAGTTGCCATTGTTGTCTCGAAAGGCTTTATATCTGGGGGAAACACAATAAAATGCATGAATCAAATCAGCAACTGTCTAATATGCTGAATGAACTTTATCGCTACGTTTCATATGTCTTTGCTTAATCTGTACACTTAGGATATTATCATTTGTTTAGCTTGTCTTCAGCAGCTCACATCAGCTTGATGTTCTCAGCATCCTCCGGTACCTGCATATAGTGGCATTGAAGAGGTTGTCTGAAGAGATGTGATTAGAGGAACTATTGTTTAGAGCTGCATAGGCAAGGGTGAAGTTGACATAACCCATCAGATTGTTGTCAAACTTGTATTTGTACAGAAGCCGGGGGAGGAAGTCAGAGGTGAAGGCAATCAAGAAAGCCTAGAAGAAAATCCAACAAAAATTCTCTTAGAGATATAGTGCCTTTTGCACACTGTACTAAATAGATAAACAAAGACAGACAGACACACACACACACAATAGCATCATGTTAGATAGCAGCATACATATAGGTATTGAAACTCACATATTTATATGTATTATACACACACACACACACATATACAAGTGTATATATACACAGATGTGAAAAAGTAAGTACATTCCATGGAAATTGTTGCAAACAAAGGAGATATTTGATTTTTGTTTAAACAGGGCCTATACATACATACAAACATGCATACATACATAGGCATCTAGCATGTGACACAGGGAAAACATCACATCGAATTTCCAGTGAGTGCCATATTAAAAGAACAATATATAATCATATTAAATATATTAGATATTAAATCAGTTTAATGTGTGAATGGGACTGGGGATCGTGCTTATGGTGGGTTGCTCTGCTTCATGCCCTCCGAAGGTGTCATACCCTTGGGCACATGCCCAAGAGTTCATATGGCTATTCTGGGCAAGCCTTTGGTTACAATTCGTTGGAGGTAGACTCACATTGATAATGACAGCCAGGTGGGAAAGGGCTTCCAGTATATTAAACCAGACTCCTATATTCTGGGCACGCTCAGCCACAGGACGCCGGTACTCGCATACAAACTTGTGGGCATCCAGACGAATCTCTACCCAGTTGTTAAGCAAAGCGAACAGCGGAGCCAGAGGGAATGCTGCTACGAAGATGGTGATAAAGCCAAACTGGAGGACTGGAGGCCAAAAAAGCAGATTAACACATTCAACCTTCCAACTCTGTAAGCAAATCCTGACCACACAATTAGTAGGAATCTAGCCCTACTTCATCCAGAATCACACTCTGTCCAGCCAGTATAGATGAGAAGACATACAGTTCCATAAGTATTTGGATGGTCACACAGTTTTTCAGAATACTGGCTGTGTGCACCACCACAATGGATTTGAAATGAAACAATCAAGACATGATTGAAGTATGGTCTTTCAGCTTAAATTCAAGGGCTTTAATAAAGATATCATATGAGCCATTTAGGAATTACTGCGATTCACATGCATAGTCTCCCCATTTTCAAGGGCTCAGAAGTAATTGGACAAACCAACCAGACTTTTCTGTGATTGTTGCAGTCAAATACAATTCATTTCTCAGCAGCTGTTCTCGCAATATGCAATGGAACTTGTGGACTTCTATTTGCTTTTTTTGGGTGAAAGATATAAACTATGATTTTTGTTATATTATTACCACTGAAGAAAGTGAGTTATATAATTACTTTCATTTAATTTTATATCACATTTCAGTGCTCATTTTTATTTGTTTGGACTCAGTCATATGCTGCATCTATAGTCAGACTTATAATATGCACATGCACAGTTAGACATTACTAACATTAAATACAGTAATAATAAAGTATGTTATACTTTATGATACAGTAAATAAAGTACCGTACTCGCGATTTAAAAGGAGATTATCAAGAGATGATAGAGGAAAAATATCATGCATCAAAGGATGATGGAGCAATAGAAAGGCTGTTTATATACCCTTCAAAGAACCAAGCAACAATGAAAAACATACTGCTGCACATTTTACAATTAAAAATCTTATATCACACACCTGTACATGATTTGTAATTTTTTTTTTGTTAAAAAATATCTTAGTCATTGTGCTGGTACTGGGCACAACTGGGAGGGCGGATTTCACCCTGTTATGGCGTGTACCCGCTTGGCACTTGGTTTGAAACTTATGACCCATTTGGAATATTCCAGTAATCTGTGAATAACTGAAACCACAGTTATAGTTGTGTTAAATTTGAAAAGTTCTAAGCTGTTGCAAATTTTGTACAGTTTTCTTGATTTTGTTTCCGCTATCATCATAGAATTGTGAAATTTTGGAGGGACTGACTAACATAAATTTGACGACAACCTGAAGTCTGGGACCCATGGACAGCACCAGAAGCCAGGTTTCCTCCCTAGTGATACTTCCCAGGCCATTTCTGCAGCTGTCCTCAGGTGTTTCTTGTTTGTTCTTCTTTCAGTGGGGTTTAGGTTAGGTCAAAGGCTTGGCCATTGACAAATATTGCATTTATTTACTTTGAAAAGCTATTGGGTTGCTTTAGCAGAATGTTTGGGGTCCCTGTCCATCTGTAAGTGACGTCTTATCAATTTTGCAGCATTTGGCTGAATCTGAGCAGATGCATGTGGCTTTGAAATTCATCTTGCTGCTTTCATTAAACACACGTGACTTGAGTCCCCTGCCATAACAACACACTGCCTACAATATGTTTCAGACATCATGTTATGTGTTTCGGGTCACAAGCCGTTCCTTCCCTTCTGTGTGTGTGTGTGTGTATGTGTGCGTGTGTGTGTGTGCCCTGTGATGGATTGGTGTCTCATCTTCGGTTGTTCTCTGCCTTGTCCCTGTAACTTCTGGGATAGGCTCATGACCCTGGATTCAACATATAGTTAATGTATCTATGGTCTCTCTAACTGGTTTGCTTTGTTTTGTCAGTCTTTAGAAGGACAGGTAAGTTTTCTGATATTGGCACCTCTTTGGTCCTTATGTTGATTGACAACAGTTACAGGTTCCAAAACGAAAATGCTACACTTAGAATCAAGTCTAGGCCTTTTATCAGCTTCATTATGCATGAGGTGATGCTGCAATAACACACACTTAGTCAAGGAAAAGATAAATACTGTAAGATAAATAAGTACTTTTGGTCACTTAAAATAGGAGTCTATGTATAAAAATGACTATAACATCTTTGCATTGTAGCCAATGTAGCTGTCATAGCTTTAAATTAATGCTGACCATCTACCTTTTAAACTCATTTTTAATGTTTCATTTCTAATCTGTTGTGATAGCAATCAGATGTTGTGCATAAAAAATGTGTCACTGTTCAAATACTTATGTACATAACTGTAAATGTGAGGAAGCAATGAGATCATCTAGAAATATTATCTTGCCTTAGATATTATAAAATGTATCCTTAAAATCTGTCATCTCCTTAAACGTCATTAGCTTACCCATCTCCAGGTATTCATCAAAGAGACCCTCGCACTCAATCAGTGTGTAGTCCTTCTCCCAGCGATGGCGTTCCCGGGGTACTTGTGTGCCCCTGATCCCAGACAGCTGTCGCCTCTGTCGCCATGCCTTTATCTTCCTTGTGTGGAGAAAATGGAGCAAATTGTACATTTACATAAATAACATCATTAATAAAACACTACTTTGCTTTTACAAGTTAATGAAACATGGTACTGATTCTTTGTCATGTTAATGATTGCAGAACAACGCATGTGGCCTCTACACGATTAAGTCACCTGTGCATAGTAGAACAAAATTTCTTAAAAATTGCAAATCAATCAAGTGTCCTCATTTGGCATAACTATCAGTTATTTAAGTCTTGTTGATCAAAATCAGTCTTGTGGTTTCCCGCAGAAATAATTTTACATCCAAATCTAGGTATGTAAGTAACTATTGTGGAAGCCACGGCATGCAAAATAGTTCAGCAAACTTTCATAATTAGTCAAGAATATTTTCCATAAATTGCAGTGAGAGTATGTTGCCATTTTGTTGTTTCTGTATTACTATAATGCTGTTGCTATACAGTACTGTGAGACTGTTTGGTACTATATAGGGAGGTAGCGATACCAAAAATTTGAACGATAATATTGTGATAATCATTGTATCGTGAACCTTTTATCACGATATGAAAAATATTTTTAAAAACTCTTAATAATCAACATGTTTATATAATCAAATTACTTCTTCCTTTAAACATAAAGTGCTTCTGCTTTTCTTCATTAGTGAAATATCCAGCTATGACCTTAAGCCTTTGCCAGAATTTAGCAGTAATTGTCCTTTGCAATGAAAGACTGAACAAGGCATGTAATTATAAAACAAAAACAAGCAGTCAGTAGTTCCTTTATAAAATATTAATTATTACTGCGGCAGCTGGATCTTTTAATCAAAGCACAATTTGCAATTCCGAAGTAGTGTTTTCTGCCATTTTTCCCCCAGGTCTGTTTTTACTGGGTGAAATATAGGCCACGTCCATACGTACGCTAAAAACAGTGAAAACAGTGCACGTGTATTCTAAATCCTATGGCAGCACTTGCTGTAGCCAGCCTCAACCGCACTCTGGACTTCATGACATCACCTCACAATCTGCATACAATCATCTTTTTTCTTATAGAGATAAATTATCGGAGGCCCTCTGGTGAGATAGGTGAAAAAAATATATTGCGTGAATTATAATGCGTGCCCACAAGACAATTAAGTGGTGGCCACGAAATAATGCGTGGCCCCGAGATTTACGAATGCCTGGAAACACATGCACAACTTTGAGAGTGGATAAAAGTAAGTATAACTTTATAAAGAAATTTACATTTTTTAATTGATAACATAATTGTGAGAAGACACATGTTAACTTCCTAAAGGCATTATCGACAATTAAGTGCATTAGAGCAGTGTACAACATCCCGGAAATCTAAGTTGTTCCCACGCTTTTAGAAAGACATGGCCACCACTTAATTATCTCATGGCCATGCGTTATAATTTGTGGCCACACAATATTTATGTTCTCCCATGTCACCAGAGGGCCTCCGTAGTACTGTTAATATACTGTAAATGTGTTTTTGTTTCTATTTGGCCAATTTATAAATTACTGTTCAAATAGTTGCTTTATAATGGATTTACTGACCTATTGTCATGTGGGTTACACATGGCCACTAGAGCACAAAGCATTCATTAATGTAGTAAGCATTTTTTGAGACAGAGCTTATATGACCAAAATAACCATGTGATATCGTGGTTGATATCGTAACAGTCTGACAACAGTGTTAATATATTTTTTTATCATGATATTACATTTATCGTTACATCCCTAGTACTATATAGTGTTATGAGACCAATTCAGTAAAGAAGTTGCATGTGCATATGAGTACTTTCTCTTGCTATATTGTAATGTAAAGACGTGTAGTGTTGAAAAGAGTGTCATTGATATGAATAAAAATTAGTTTGCTGAAGAAAGATTGAAAAGTGTGCTATGATTGCCATTGAGAATTGTGCAGGATTATATTATTTAAAATTTTCAGGACTCAGTTTGAATGACGATGAAGGTTATTTCATTATATGTCATATTATATAGAGGAGAATGTTAAGTATGTCCCAAGAAAGCCATCTGTAGAACAAAGGTTAATGTTGACTAGGAAAAATATTGCAGGTAACAAAGCAACAGATGCAAAATTAGAAAAACCAGCATACGGGATGAGGAATTCCTGGATATTGCTGATGAGTTGTTTGCCCACCATTATGATAAAGAGCTGCTGGGCCAGTTCAATCAGGCAACCACCAGGTCCACACTGAAATACACAAACAGAAACAGGCATATTGTATTTGACCTGATGGATAGATGGATGGGTGGATGGATGAATGGATGGATGGAGCTAAACTAATTCAAAGATTGACGACTTCTTCGTGTCTATCTCCATGTCTTCCCCAGACATTAGATCAAAACAGTGTGAAATAAATTTCCAACAGCTCTATCCTTCCAAAATCAGGGGAATTTTTATGTTGAAGAATGGCCCGATATCCCCAAACATACAATGCAGGAAATATGTACAGCCATATCATTACAACTACTGACAGGTGAAGTGAATAACATTATCTCATTACAGTGGCACCTAGCAAGGGTGCCATTATATATTAGACAACAGTCAGTTCTTGAAGCTGATGCATTGGAGGCAGGAAAAATGGGCAAGCATAAAGGTTCATTCATGCTCAACATTACGTATACGGACGGAACCTTCTGTCTGTTTTTGTGCAAGTTTTCTGAAAACATGGATATGGATGAAATGGAACAGTACCACTGGAAATCGTGGGGGCAATATAGCTAGAGTGACCAGATAATCCATGTCAGGGGAGACACTTTGAGCTACTTCGGGTTTTACAAACTACTTCCAAATTAAAAGGCTCCTCTGCTCGACTAAATAGTTCAGCTCTTCTTGTGCTTTGACTGGTTTGTTTCCTTGACTGAAAGACTCATCCAGCTGTTTTACATTAACATCAGTGATACATGAATGATTATAGGAGGCTGACCAATCAGCACACAGCAAGAACTCGGTGTTCAAGTGAAATCCAGGTCCGTTTAATTAAAATGGTAATTTACAGTTCCTGTCCTAGCTCAGAGTGTCCTCTGTGACATGGATTATCTGGTCACCCTACGTAAAACGGCCCGATTGATGCCTCTGATGACGGATACAAAAAGCAGGCATTGTGTTTGTTAAGTGACAGAGGGTTGAGGGTCTCAGGGGCACTGGATGCTCACTGGAAACTGAGATAGCTGTTTATTAGTATAGGATCACTCTTTAGTTAAGGACCAGAGGGAAGAATGCAGTACTTGAGATTATTCTATTTGAGTAGGTATTAAAACTGCTGTTTGTTGTCTTCTCAGGTGTAGGTCAGCTAATGATAGGAAAATTACTAAATCGGAGCAGTATTCACACCTCAGCCCACTATTGTAGGACAATGCATGACCCCTGGTGTAGTGATATGCTGCAGAGGAGGCATAATAAAAACAAGACAGAAACTCTGTACTTTCCAGCTGCCACGGTGATTTATCTGAGCTTAATCTAGAAAGAATAAAGCAAAAGAATCACCATTAAATAGGGCCCTTGGGATCCAAGTGTAATCTTTGCTTCCTGGAAGGGAGAGTAAGTACTGATCTGGTTTTGTCAAGTGTTATTTTAAAGTGCCACAACCTGCCTTTAAGGATAATCCATCAAACCATCAATCCATTCTATATTCATGGAATTATATCAATGGGAAATGTTTTTATTATGCTGTGTTATTGATGTATTGTTGATTTTTACAGAATTTGGAACTGGGTTCCATTTCATTAATTTCATGTAATACAAAATGTGAGTTAAAATATTCAAACATAATTAAGATGCAAAGCTTTCTGAGAGGGTTGACAAACCAATACCATACATTTGTTTTTATTAAAAGATCCACATATATATAGAACATTTATTTATTGTCATAAATAATGCAGGCACAATAATGTGCATTCACCCGTCTGGTCACAGGGGACTGGAGTCTATCCAAGGCAGGAACCAACCCAGGACGGGGGCGCCAACCCATCGCAGGACACAGATCTGGAGAAACCCCAGGATGACACAGGGAGAACATGCAAACTCCACACACATGGAACTATGGTGGAGACTGAAGACCAGTTCCCAGAGGCACGAGACAACAGCACTAACCACTGTGTCACTATGCCGCCTTCAAAACAGGAAGTGCAAGGGGAAATTTAATCATCAGACATGGGGCATGACAAGCCAATGATGCTGGAATAGTTGCCCGTACCCTCATGCCTGAAGCAGATGTCTCTGAGTTAGACTGGGTGGAAGAATGCTTAGTGCATCATTGCTGGCATGTGGCAGTGATTACAGATACTCTTTGGCTCTCGACAACCTGTGGGCATCCGCTCCACTGCCCGCTGGGCCTGCACAGGAAAACACAGTGTGTGGGTCTTTGGGTTAAGCCTCAGTGTCTGTGATCTGAAGGTTACTGGTTCAAATTCTGTGGCTTGTAAAGTGATTGCACCGCTGAGTCCTTGAGTAACCTCTGATTGCTCCAGGAACTGTCTGACCTTGCTTTCTTAAATGTGTGTCATTTTGAATAAAAGAGTTTTGCCAAATAATAATAGTAAACAGACACACATGGACACCTTTCATATTACTGTGTATTAAAGGTGTTTATGTGTATGTGTTTGTATAGTACCTCTCTAGCTTTGGACAAACACATTCTTTATTTTAACCTAGACAGAAAGCATATGCTTGTTAAACAGTTTTGGTCTTTTCTCTTTGTGCTTTTGTTTTGTAGATAAACACAAAGAAGAACAGCGATCTTAACTGAGCTGCACTTTCTGAATGTTTCTTACACCCTGGACCCAGTAATTGTTTTGGCTAAATCTAGTGAAGAATCGCCTCAGAATTACAAATCAATCAGATAAAACTGTTGGAGATCCAGCATGTTGGAATTTCTGGCTGCAGAACATTGTAGTCAGGTGTCTTAGATCAGTCCCCAGCAGCACACCAGGTGGAGTAACACGTTGCCCTTTTTCACTCACTCTTTCCCCCTCTTTTTGTGTCTTTTATTCCCGAACTCCTCCTGACATGGAACCTCTGCTCTGCACATGACAAGGAAGGAAATTACAGCTTTGCATTGCGTCTCCACGCCCGAGCCCAGACTTTAATTCAGGCTGGTAAAAATAGCAGCTGGACACTCCCAGGATTTTATAGGTTCTCTGGCGACCTTTTGGGTCAGCGCCCAAGCTCTCGCTGGATCAGAGCCCCTTAATCAGAGATCTAGCACAGCATGGAGGGCAATGACTGTGTCATTTTACTCCTTAAATTCCTTATGCAGCATTCAACTTATATACAAGATACACATGTACAAATGTACACAGGCAGACAGTGTCACTCTGCTCACCTCTGAGTTGAAGCGGATCTGGCAGACATTGCAGGAGATGACCGGTCGTTTGGCCTTCATCAATGGCACTCCGAAAGTGTGGCTGATTGCAGCCTTCTGCACAGGGTCCATCTGAAAAGGAAGAAGAGGGATACCAACTATCAGCCAAACAGCCATGGGCTGCTACCAGAAAGGAACTTCTTCTCACCCAAACGCACAGTGGGTGTTTAGCTCTCTGTCTAATGTGTGTTTGGAACAACTTCACTTATCATCACACTGCACTGCTGTGGGTCTCATATTCTCAATGCAGAAAATGTTCATATTCCTATGGTGATACGGGCTTTGATATAATGTAATTTGAAAACACTGTACTAGTCCAGACAAATGGGATGCCAAATAAGCACAAAATTTACAGATCAAGGGTGTAAAATGAGAAACAGTTGAGGGATGTGAACGTTTTTAAGGAGGGTGAACATACTGGCCTTCCTTCCTTCTAAGCATGAATTATGGAGGAACAAAAGCCAAAATAATGCTAATATATACTCTGTGTGTGTGTGTGGTCCAGGTATACCTTTGTGGGGACCAGTGATGAATACCCGTTTTATTTACCTTATGTGGACCAGTTTCCTGGTCACCATATGGAACAACTTTATTTTATAAATACATGATAACAATGAAAAAACTAAAAATGCAAAAACTCTTGTATTTTGCTTGGCTATTTATGGTTATGGTTAGAGCTGGGTAGGGGTTAAGGTTGTCATAGTTAGCATTAGCATTTTTCCCATAGAAATGAATGAGCGGGCACCAAAAAGATATGATTACGTGTGTGTGTGCGTGTGCGCGCGTACAGAGCTCAGTCTTGGGATGCCGGCTGAATTCTGTATAAATGTTGTAAATTTTAATTTCATAGCAAAAGTCCATTGACAAGCAGTGTTTACATATCTATACATATCTTCTGCACATTTGCTTTTTATTAAGTATCATCATTTTGACTGACTCTGTTAATTGCAATTGTACTCACTGGCTCCCAAAGGGACACTAAACACAAATGTTTGTTTTTTTATGTTATTGCAAAGATGTTACTAATTAAAAAACATCCAATGAGACTGCTTCTCAATGATTTTTGTAATAAAACCAATAAATACCAATAAGACTCTGTAAGCACCATATATAATAATACAATAATTTAATACAGTAATATAGCAATATAATAACAAAGGGTGGTGTGTGGATCAGTGGGCTACAATTCTGTGCCCATGGCTAAAAATTCACCAGTTTGAATCCGGTGCTGGGCCTGTAAGCAATAAGGCTTTTACAGCTATTGGCTTTACAGCCACTGGACACTAGTGGACTCTGTACTGTGACCCCAAAAATGTGCTTTTCCTGTGTCTTTGTGCGTCATGGAGAGCAAGATGGGATGGATAAATGACTTAAAGCGATAACAAAAAACATAACAGCAATGGTAACGTTAGAAAACAGAAAGAAGAAGAAGTGAATGAAGTTATTACAATAGCCGAGAACCAGCCCCGTTTCTGATGGGCTAAAGTGACCTGCGAAAGAGGGCAGAGGCCTAAAATGGCTGTTTGTAAATCAAACTGAATGAGTGTGAAAATCAGCAAAGAGATGCTAAGAAGGGTGAGAAAAGGCACAATGACCCCGTGTGGCTGAGAGGGTGACAGCCTACTTTGGTACAGACATGCACTGTCCGCTTGGTAATGGCTCTGGAAGCAGGGTTTATGCTTTTTTGTTTCATTTGGTCACTCCTCACACTCCCTGCAGTCCTTTCCCCAAGTTAATGACAAATGAGCTTCCTGCATACTAGGGCTTAGAAAACAAGTAGGATCCAACCAGTTGCATGCCTAATAATTTGTGACCACTGTAATTTGGGAGGCCCCATTTGAACAGAATTATTTAAAAGTCTTCATCTTTTTGAAGAGACACCAAATCACTTTTATTTATTTATTGTTCATTTAGGCTGCCGCTCCGCATTGAAGCCTGTTTGTGTGGCACTGATGAGCCTCTGAAAAGGAGAGCGGTCATGCAGCCCACAATTCTTCTTGCTCGGTTTAGTTCCAGCAGGCTGAACAGGCAAAAAGATTGAAAAAAGCCATCGTGATTACACGCCTCTTGAGGCATAAACAACAGCTGTAATAACTGCCTCTTGCCAGAATCATAGAAAAACAAAAAACAAAGTGGAATTCAGCCCATGAACCACAGCCCCAGCTAAGTTTTTTTCATTCCGACGAAAGCCGCACATTTGAAAATGACAGGAGCTTGTCTTTTCGAATTAGATTAAAAGTTCGGTAGTTGTAGCCTGACTGCAGAACCATGCAGACAAGAGGTATACGATCATCAAAGAAGTTTTCAGGATCTAAACAAGACATATTAGGTAATGTGAGTACTTTACTTGAGTGGGCACAAGTACCTCAGTTATTATTCAAGTACAAATCATGAACAAATATAATAACTATGTGAAATGCATGGACAGTAATGACTGATTAATGATGAACGAACATGGGGTCAGGACACTTAGCATCTACGTAATTAATACATTAAGTAAGACTGTACTAGTACATTATTTGTGCTCCTAAAGTAAAGTGGTTACCCAAAATACGTTTCATGTACATATAAAACACTAAATATAAAGTTTAACTTATTAATGAATCTGAACATCTCATCATCCCCCTACACCTTGTTCTCTAGTCTGCATTTCTGTCTCCTTCTAAAGTCCTACTCTGACAATCACTGAAGTGCCAAACCCAGAACAGAGAGGCAAATGAGGAGCCGACCGGGGGGGGGGGGGGGGGGGGGGGGGGGGGGGGGGGGGGGGGGGGGGGGGGGGGGGGGGGGGGGGGGGGGG
>JABFEA020000041.1:4104112-4130082 GCA_019775915.2 Cyphomyrus plagiostoma | reverse complement strand
AGCCTCGCGCACCAGCTCAGGCTCCTTCCCCACCAGAGAGGTGACATTCCATGTCCCTAGAGCTAGCTTCGGCAGCCGAGGATCGGATCACCAAGGTCCCCACCTTCGGCCGACCCCTATGGCCCCTCCTACAGGTGGTGAGCCCATTGGAGGGGGGACCCATGTGCCTTGTTCGGGCCGTGCCCGACCAGGCCCCATGGGTGTAGGTCTGGCTACCAGGCGCTCACCATCGAGCCCCACCCCCAGGCCTCGCTCCTGGGGGGGGGCCGGTGACCCATGTCTAGGCAAGTGAAAACGTGAATCTTTGTTTGTAATCATCTTAAGAGTCTGTTGAGCCGCACTTTGTTTGGTTCCTCACCCAGGACCAGTTTGCCTTGAGTGCCCCTACCAGGGGCATAAAACCCCGGGCAACTTAGCTCCTGGGATCATTGGAACACGCAAACCCCTCCACCACAATAAGGTGTCGGCTCTAGGAGAGGCCTGAGAATTATATTAATGGAAATATTGATGCTCAGAATATAGCTATCCATTTTGAAAATCTCCATAGTGCAATAATGCACCCACTGTTCTACAACCCGGGGACGTCTTTGTTAATGGCTATCACAACAAAAGATCACATCAGTATAGGTGAGACCATAACCAAGGATAAGAGCTTCCACAACAGTAAACATGAAAAAATTCCCACAAAGCAGTGACATAAAAATGAATTGCTATGCGATACCAAAATTACTGGAAACTCACGCTGGGGTATTGGTCCCCATCGATATGATTCCTGACAGAAACACAAGCGTTCCAACTACTGCTGCTGGAAGAAGCCAGGCTGTGTAGAAACCTGCCAGTGTACACAGAAAAATAAAGAGATGAACAGATAAGATGAGACAGAGAGAGACAGAGAGGACAGACAAAGACGCCGGCAAAAACTGGGAGAAATAATGTCACCTACCAGCCAAGACAGAAAAAGACCTGCATCTTATACGTATTTTCACAATGTTTTTCTGAAACAGATCAGCATCAAGCATCTGTCCTGATGGGAGTATGTGTTTGGTGGATAAGTGTTTGCTAGCAGTTGGTTTCCCTAGTCTCCAATAATAGTGATGCTAATTAGCAATTAGTCCTTCATTCAGCTGAGCTTTGCTTTGTGTTCATATTCTCCCGTTGTTTTGTTAATTATGACTGTTGCCCTTAGCTGTGAGCACTTAGCTTAGCTCATTATCAGTAGGACTTCTGTGTAAAGTACCTGCTTTTGTAAAGACCAGCAAACCTACAGGAAAGCTTTTGACCAGCTAAGGATCATCTCTCTCCACTCCCAGTCTCATTATTCCCTTTATATGCTCCCAGTACATTCCTGCTGTCTGCTCCCAATGCACCTTACACTCCCTTCACTGGAAGAAATGCAACCCTGTTGCTGGTTCTGTCACCTCCCTTCATGTAGAACTCTTCATGTCAGACTGCTGTCAATGAAGCTGACTTCATCCACGCCCTTGCTATGCACTCAGTACTTCACATCTTGGTACTTGCAGAAACTTGGATCTGCTCTGAGAACAGTGATACTCCGGCTGCCCTTTCTCCCACAATGTCTGTTCAGTTAGGTGTGGAGGGAGCATAAGTTTGCTAATTTCCAATAACTCTCTTCACTCTGTGTAATGCCTACATTTGAGTACCATGCCGTTGCTATTGCTAATGCTGTTAAACTCTGAAGCCACATATGGCTCTGCAGGTAAGGGCCCCATGCCTGTTATTAGAAGGTTGAAGGTTTAAATCCTGCACATGACAGAGCAATTACACCGTTAGGTCCTCAAGCAAGCCATTTAACCCCCCAGGATATGGCTGGTCCTACTTTCTTAATTGCATGTTGCTTTAGATTAAGGTGTCTGCTAAATGAATATAAATCCTACATTGTCATCTGTCTTCCAGGTCCACAAGCTGCTTGAAATCTTGCTGTCAGCTACTCCCAACAATGGCTTGCTGCTCGTCATCCAGAATATCCATTCTGGCAAACCAAAGGCTGCTGATAACCTGACCTTGCCGACCTAGTTTATCCCGAGCTAGTTCTGCACTATAACTCACAGAGTTAGAAGCAGACTGGATGTTGCCCTGATGTGTAACTGTATCACAGATAATCTACCTGTCGCCCTTTTACATTATCACTTCAGCTGAAGCTTTCACTCCCTACCCCACTTGCTTCTTTGTCTCCTCTGCCCTTTTGTTCTCTTCACAAAGCTGCTGATACAGTCTGCACCATCTCCACCCCTTAGACACGCAAGCTATGGACCCCCCCATTCAACCTCCGTCCCCACCTGCCACTCTGACTGCTGATCATTCTCCCTCACTCCTCTAATTCTGAGGTCTCTGAGCTTCTCATAAATTAGACCATTTCTCCTTCAAGCTATCTCTGCTACACTTTCTCCTGTATTCACTCACTTGATCAATACAATTGGTGCATTTCCAACTGCATTTAAGCAGTCTCAAGTAGCCCCATTGCTCACAGTTATCTGCTAGAGCTTTCTGGCATTTTTGATACAGTGGAGAATGTGAACATCACATTCTCCACTAATTAAGGTTGAGGTCACTTCATCAACTGAGTTGAGAATCCATGGAATATTCCAACTCACATCATGGAAATGGAATTATAATTGCCAACAGCTCAAGGGGAGAATGATTGTAATTGAACTGGAATGTCAGGAAATATAACTAAATTCAAAGAAATTCCACAATATTCCACTTCTAAGATAATTTGTCTTGATTTGCTAAATATGGCACATCAAATATTACAGATCATCTAAAGCACACACATATTAAATACATCCAAGAATAATGTATGTTTTACATATTATAGTGACTAACATAATCTTCTCTGCGAGCCCTACTCTTCATGTTGACATCACTGTGCAGCTTGGATTATCAGCAATGTCTCCATCAAGATCTGCCTATTAACCTAGAGGTAATGATAGATGACCAGATATCCTTTACCTCTGTATGATATTGGGAAAGACTGGGCTTTATTTGTCAGAATATGCAGCTCATTTCCTAATTCAGGTACTTGTCATATCACAACCACACTACTGCAAATACTTACTAATAGGGGTACCAGCTTGTGCTGTCAAACTTTTGCAGATGATTTAAAATGTGATAGCAAAATGGTGATACCTGGTATTTAATCTGCTAAAGCATGTGCACATGACACCTCTCGCCTTTCTTCATTGGCTCCCAATAGAAGCTCAGATCAACAAAAGAGCAACCATCTCCATTCAGTCCCTGGGGACCCACAGTACATCTTACCCTCTACTTTCAGTGAGCCAATGCAGCCTATAAATCTTACACCAAGTGAAAACATAAAGTTAGGCAGATTGTGTGTGGTTCTTCTGAAACAAGTTACCCATCCATATCCTGTCAGCAGAATCCCTCTCAGCTTTCTGGAAACACCTACAGACCCAATTAACTGTCCAGCTTTCTTCTGTCCCTTAAGTAGTCTGTATCCTAAGATGCTATTGAATGGATCTTTTGTTAGGTTCTTCAAAGGTCTTTTGTAATGACCTGTATATCACTAACCTGCACTTTTTACTAGTCATGGGAACCTCAGCCCAGCCACGCCTATGCATAATTGGTTCTGTTACCATTGTATTGTTGTGTTCTAGGTATCTGCCTCACTTGTTTGTCACTTTGGAGAGAAGCATCTGATTAATGTAAATATGCTTACCCAGCCATGCAAAGTAAATGGCAATTTTTTCTCCAAAGTATTCTCGAATGTGGTCCAGTGGCTGGTATTTGTACCATTTGGACCAGTGGGCCCAGTAGTGGAACAAGACTTGCCGCTGGTTCAACTCTTCAGGCAGAAACTCATGTTCTGGTCTGTCAAATGGACCCTGGAAATAGAACGCAAGTTAGAATCCCGGCGTCAAAAATTTAAGATCATAGTTGAGCAAGAAAGGGAAGATTATGCCTCTGACCTCATGAAGTGGGAACGCCGCAGTGAGAGCCCCCTCGTTCAGCAGCCGTGCCACGCCCACCTCGGCCCACTTTCGCTTGCCATAGGCTGCGCGCGATAGAATCTCATACACCTACAAGCAAGAGTAATGGCACAGGGGAACGTAGTGTTTTCCCTCCATCTTCAGAAGAAGCGAATTCACCAAAACTGTGTACTAATGCTTCTAATGAAACAGAAAAAGTGAACGCACTTAAGGAGAGCTACTCACAATACGATGCCGCTGTGTGTTAGTAAAGTAGGTGCCGTGATTCTCAGAACCCAGGAACCTGTGCAACCACAGAAACATTGCTTTCCCCTAGCAGCACACAGGCGCTGTTAGTTTGGTAAATAAGCAGCGTTGCATGTTCACTCACTTGTCCATCTTGGATTTGCGAAAAGCACAGGTGTAGTAGTTCACTGGCTTGTTAGGAACGTACTCCGCCATGATGTTCGGAAGACATAATTTTTTAATCATCTGATCTGATGTGTTGTGGTCTGGATTTGGCTGGGCCTGAACAAAAGAATGTGTTATATAAATACTTGCTGCAATAAAGCCAAGTGACTTGATTCACTGCGCAGTAGAAGCCTTAACCTGAAGCGGTGCTCTAAGGCAAAGCTCTTCAGCATAGTACACTAACACATCCCAGGGGGCACTCAGCTTCAGATAGTGGATAGTCTTCTTCTCAATCACAGTCTCCTCCTATGACATAGAATTGGAAATATTGTATTATATTTACAGTATACAGCATAAATGTGTATACCCACTATGAAAGCTAGAAGACTAAGCTCTGTCCTCGTACATTACAAATACATATTCTGGGGTTAAATATATATCGTTTGTCAATACTAGTCCTTCAGTTACAAATGCAATATGTCAGAAAACTAGAAAAATAAGTGATAAAAGGTCGCTGCAAAAATGAGTACAACCACCAGGAAACTGCATAATTCCACAATCTGTCTGCTGAGACTAGTTAACGGTATTGGATCAGTAGACGTGTCTGTTGAACTGTGAAACACATATAACTAGTTAGCCCTCAATTAAATGAACTTGAGCCTTCCGGACTTGGGAAGGTACAAGGGAACCATGTGGGAGATAACTGTTTGGAGACATACAAAGTCATGATATTGCCCAAAAGACAACAAGAATACATTAAGATTAGCAAATTAAAAAATTCAAAAGACATGTGCAAACACCCTGAAGCTTTTAGGACACATTAGAAACTGGCACCAAATCATGAGCAAAAACAGAAAAGTTCAAAACAATCATAAAACCAGTGCTTCAGCACAGGGCAAAAGTTATGAAAAATATGTAAGATACCACACAGAAATGGAATGCATGGTGGTCATCCACATTGGCAGTAGCTGTAGAAGCCAAAGAACAATATGGCTCCATTTAACCTTTGCCAAGAACCACATCAACTAAGGGGAAGACTTATGGGAATCTGCCCTTTGGTCATATGAGACTTACGTCAATCATTTCAGATTTGATTGGATAATAGAGGTGTGCATGCATTGTAACAACACATCATGCAATAACGCTGTTTCATGTAATAACTTGACAAAATATAACAAATTTTTGTCACAAAATGAAGTGTTACTTCAGTGCTGGAACAACCCATTATCTAAGAACACTACATTCTGAAATAACTTGATAAAATGCAAAAAATTTCATTGGATAAATAAAGCTTTCTGGGGCATTTCAGGGGCGTGATGCTAAGTAGTTAGATATCTTATACTTAAGATCATTCATTGATTAATGAGTATTTCTCAAAAGCCTTTGTAACTAAAGTAGTTTGTAACCTCATTCATAAATTAACGAGGGACCCTAACCCACAAATTGTCTTTTATGTTTATTTGAACTTTAGCCTGATATTCTGTCACAGAGACACAGAAGCCATCCGATGCTCTTTTTTGAACAAAGAAATAATAATGATGATAATGATGATGATAACTATCCTCCGGCCATTTACTGTAACCACTTGTCCCATGCAGAGTTGCGGGGGTTGGGGGGGGGCAATCCCAGAAGCCACGGATGGAAGGCAGGAAACAACCCGGGATGGGGCACCAATCCATCACAGGGCACAAGGCAGGGAACAACCCAGGATGGGGCACCAACCCATCACAGGTCACAAGGCAGGGAACAACCCAGGATGGGGCACCAACCCATCACAGGGCACAAGGCACACTTACACACCATTCACTCACACGTGCACGTCTGTGGGCAACTTGGTAACTCCAGTTCACCCAGCATAGTTTTGGACTGGGGGGGGACACTGAAGTATCTGCAGTGACACGGGGAGAAGATGCAAAGTCCCTACATGGAACATGTCAGAGACTCAAACCCACCATGGCAGAGACTCAAACCCACGGTTGATGATGACTATGATTATAATAATAATAATGACAATAATAATAATAGTAATAATAATAATAATAATAATAGGCTTATGTTGAAATATAAAATTATTATGCAGGCTATAAATTTGTTACATTTTGTCAAGTTATCACATAATGCAGCAATATTACATAATGCAATGTTACATGGTTTCCTCAGTAAAGCAAATTCTTATATAGGGATGTATGAGAGCTGACGGCATCATGGATTCATAGATGTTTTGCAAGATCCTGAAATGCTACCTTTTCTCCACACTCTGGATGACTGTAAACTATTTGACCAAGACAATGAACCCCGACATTCTTCCAGGGTCACCTTTGTAAGTAAGCACAAAATTGAAAGCTGGAGTGGACGAGTACGTCATCCGATGATCCCACTGAACACCTGTGGGGAACTTTCACAGAGTTGGCCCTCAAACATTACAAGACTCATCTAGGACACATCCTGCAAGAGTGGCCCAGGATAGTCACGAGTGTGCCACGAACTGGCATACGCAATGCTGTTCAGCACATGTTTAATACATTTTAATTTTGTTGGCTTTCAGTGAATTGTAATCGTCATAGCTTGGGAAACAAAATATATTTTTCTGCTTTGAGGGGGTGTACTCATTTATGCTGCATACTATACTTCCAACTGTAATATGATGATACATAAAATAAATAAAAGCTTAATTAGAAACACAGAGTTAGAGCATAACAGAATAGTGCTGTGACATGGAAAAAGCATGAAGTGACTGAAAGACCTTTTCCAAAAAAAGTCTGGCATTCTGCAGATTACGGATGAATTTGTCCCTCCATCGGGCCAGCTGGGCCTTGTGTCTCTCTGAGCTGCCCCCCTCCTCTGGCCCAGCTGCGGTTCCGTCCGCGCTCGTGCCGCACCCCTTGGCCCGGGACCGTCTCTTTCTCTGGGATCGCACTTCCCACACCAGCACAAAGTCTGGCACGAGGTCAACACATTATGCGTTACACTCTCTCATACTTTATAACCACTGATGCCTTTAAAGTAGCTGACTACACAATTTATCACTGAGCAATATCATTGTGTTTCCGTTGTTTTAATAAAAATGTTACCTATTTTTGTTCTCCCATCTCTGAAGTAGTTTCCATGGGGATGAGGGGGTAAACTATCATTCTTGTCACACTGGATGTACAGAGGCTCCTCATGTTCATATTCCTGAGCTGCAGCTAGCTGGAAAAAAAATCATTTAAAATTAATCCGGGAAATAATTGACCAGTGTTAAAACTTATTATTTTTACTTACTGTTTGCAGTTTTCTCCATTGCAACAGCACTGCAATTGCAACATTATTGCATTGCGGCATGATTACCCATGTTGGAAATGAAAAAAAAACAGTCAGAAATAGAAAAGAGAACAAAAAAATGATGGTGAATGAGCAGAAAGTAAACAATGAAATCATATCTGATATTGGTGGAGGAAGAAGGTAGGAAGGATGTACCTTATCAGTAGACCAATATGGCAAAAAATGTGCCTTATCAGTGCATCTCCTTTCATTCGCCTTAAAGGTATAAAGCTGACTCATACATGCTGACATCTTTCTGAGCTTCTATTAAGACCCTAAAGTCAGTGCAAGAGTTTGATGCACAGTATGTATCACAAGGCAGCCCAGACAGACTGCTGTGCATGCACCAGAAGCAAGCAGTTGCGTCATTAGACAAGCCTGTCAGCCAGCCCTGGGGAGGAGATCGGGTACAGAGACAGACAGGTAGAGAGGCCCAACTCACGTAGCGGTGGGGAATGAAGCCGCCGTTCCGCAGGCTCCCATAGCAGTCAGTGCTCGGCTGCTCACCCATGAAATCCATATCCAGCAGAGCATCTTTATCCTCCATCGCCAGCTCAGGCTCTTTTTCTTCAGCCTGGTCAGGCCTCCCGGGAAAATGAAAAAGCAGGTGAAAAACTCCCAGAAGGAAACACAGGCACAGTTAAATGCAGCTTGTAACAAAACTCGTACGATAAACATACAATATGAATTATATTAAATGAAGGAAAAAAGAATAGTCGTTTGCTGTTTTAGATTTACTTGCAAGTTGATGATATCAATAAAAAGTAGATTCGGTAGCGCAGGATGTGAATGAGGGGTAGGGATTTGCTAGGAAGGACCGTATATCTGCAGCAGGCTGTACATCTTCTGTTGTTTCCTTTCCTCTGTATCCTGACACACTCCCCAGCAGAGCCAGGAGATATGTGAGGGTACCACATTCAACCTAACACAGGGGCAGGGCAGTTTGACTCTGTCAAACAAAGTCATCTGCAGCACAGCTGGCAGAAGTGTGGTATATTGTGTTCCATCTGATGAAGGCTTTATAACTCAGTCTGTCACATGAGTGTGCTATGAGAGAGAGTCAGCAGAAGTTTAGAATACCATATTACCCAAAAAATCTGTTTGAGTCAGTCTTTTATAGTTTACAGAAATCAGGGCTACCATATTCCATGTAACAGAAGAGCAATCCAGTCTCAGTCAGCCATTTATTCTTATCCCTGGCATGTCAGCTCATAAGGCAGAGTACAACCTGCCAGTCTATCACAGAGCATACACACTTACACAACACAAATACACAGTCAATATAGAAATATTGATATGCAAATTAACCAAACAACATATCAGTGGCATGCAGGGGGAAACCAAAGTACCACAACAAATCCAATGCAACACAAGAAGAACACGCAAACTACACAGAGATCATGTGTATGTGATCAGAATGTCACCAGTTTAAATTAAGAGTGGTCTCACCATTGGGTAAGTGCCTGAGGACCTTAACCCCAATTCCTCCAGGAACCTGCTGGCCCTGACTTCTCAGTTTTACATTGCAAATAAAGCTAAATAAGACTCTCATGAGGTCACTGCTCCTAATAATAGGTGCCTGTTCACATTCAGTTTCACTAGAGTAGAGAGTGAATGACTGCAGAAATGTGTTAACAAAGGTTGCTGCAGTCACTGCAGTAGTACAATGACCAACACAGTATTTGGTTACTGATAGAGTAGCAAACCTTAACTTACTAACCTCTAAAATAAAAAGAAAAACTGATCAGAGCTTGAAGGATTCAGAGGAGAAATAGATCATGTGCCACAGAAATAGTATGCTTATGGATAAATTTTAGACAGGAATACGTAGGCCCAGGTACATTCTGCAGAACACCAACAGAATCAAGAATGGAAGCAAACACTGTTTTCAGAGAACTATAATCATTTTCCATATGCATTTAAAATATCAAACAATCACAATTTTACACTAAGAATAAGATTAATCTGCAAACTTCTGTACAAAACCTCTCCTATTGCTTAGTTTTCATGTGTGGCTTAAGTTATCCAGCTAATTGGGAAATTCTGCTTAGTGGAATACAGTTTTATAGATAATAAGCAAATGTCTGTCTGTTTGTCTGTTAGTGGGGAATGTTAAATACTGACCTTGAGGCCTTTTTTTCTTTCACTTTACAGTGCTCATTGCTTGCCGCCTTGTACACATGCACCAGTGCATGGCAGGGCATGGGAAAGTAAAACCCTCACTAACTGTGGCATTCCCTCAGCTATGGGTCTTTGGCAACAGTACAAAAACACCCTAAATGTTGCCTAAAATGTAGCCATGGCCAAATTAAGCTCGACAAACCATTTGTAGTATTTTTTTATCCCACTAGATGGTGTTCACTGTTCAAAAAAGGCTCAAAGCAATAGTTTCTGCTTTATTCTTTAAACCAGTGGGATCAAATATGCCGCAAATGGTTTAATGATTGGTGGAGCTTCATTTGGCCATCACTACTAAAATCGTTATTTGTTCTTTGCAAGAAGTATGCTATTAAAAACCATGATATATGACATTCATAACTCATTTTTAGTAAGAAGTTGTCTTCGTTTGACAAAAATCAGCAAATTATATTGCTAGTTCTAATCTTCCTGGTTTCATGTAATTGCACAGTTGTTGACTCTGCCTCTAGGCTATATCCCTTATTTACCGTGTTTTGGTTCTTGTTTTAAACTTCGCTTAGCCGCCTGAATCTGTTCCCATCATGGGCCCTAACCCTGGCCTAGGCAGGAGGCGCCGCATTCGCTTTTCACTGAAATACCTCGCTGAGAAATCATGTTGTTCGTCGCCTGAAAAGTATTAGTAGTAGTACCATTATAGAAACATTCTTCCCGTACCTTAGGAACCAAAGTTATTCGCTTCAGTTTCCTACCGGTACTTTTTTACCATCGGGTTCGCTGGTAAGCTAACAGGTAATAGAAATCATTTCCTTGTCTTCTAAGCCGGTGCACCGAATCAATATAACGTTATTAAAATAAAAGTGAGACTGAAACGGTGTGACGACAACGGTTCCCATGTGAATTTCCCTTGCAACCGTCGCAGTCGTGGATAAAGTTACAAACGACAGCTGTCGCCCTGATCAGGATAAGCTGTTAGACACTACGGGCCGGTTTCCCGAACAAGGACTAAGACTGGGTCTTGGACTAAATTGCCATTTCAATGGAGATTCACTGTTGTAAGTCAAAGCTAATCTAGGCTTAGGTTTAGGCTTAATATTTGACTGGGAAACTGGCCATATATGTCATAAATTTAAAAATTCGGGAGACTGTATGGTAGCTTGTCCTTTCATAGGTAATGAAATGGAATCTGTAATTTTAGGAACAGTGTCAATCAAGTGATTTTTAAAGTATGTCCCGATATACACTACTCACAATAAGTTAGGGATATTGTGAGAGACTTAGTGGATGTCATACATACGGTGTCTGTTTCACTTCAGACATTTTTGGGATAGGGAGGCAACTGTATTGGGGTGATAGACACACCTCATTTTGTGTTTTCCATGTAATGGTCTTATTGTGTACAGGTGTGCCTTATATTGGGGCCAATACCAAATGACAACCCTTTTCAATGTGGCATCAATTTCAACATTCTGTGGGTATAAAAAGCTAGTATTGTCAGTAAGTCATTCCAAGTTCATCATTTAAACAGCCATGAACACACAACGTCACATAATGGACGAGCAGCGCCACCTGGCCATGGCGTGCCTTCGGGTCGGTGGCAGGCAGTCAGACGTTGCTCGTGAACTTTGTGTGTCTCAAAGTGTCATCAGCAGACTTGCATCAAGACACAGAACTAATGGCAAGGTTCATGACAGACCCAGGAGTGGAGCCCCACGAGTGACAGACCGCAACGATGACCAGTACCTAAGGACCTATGCACTCAGACATCGTCATGCAACTGCTTACAGCTGCAGGCCCGTTTACGAGATGCGAGGGGTACTAGGGTTTCCAGACAAACCATTCGCAACCGACTCCACCTTGCACAGAAGAAGAAGGCGAGGTGAGCGACACGCTGAGGTCAACATGGTCCTCAGGGTTTGCTTTGGTGAAGGAAGTTCCACAGTCTCGGCAAGCATCACCAGTCAGCACAAAACAGATTTGGTTATTGTACATGGCTCAGTCACTGCACGTTTTTGCCTCAGAGACATCGTAGAACCCATCATCATCATCCCCCGATTCCGCCAGCACACCCCCAACTTTTTGTTCATGGATGATAATGCTCCACCACATCGTATCAGAATTGTCTCACCTCGACTTCAGAAAGTTGGAGTGCCTCATATGGTATGGCCATCAATGTCCCCTGACCTGAACCCCATAGAGCACGTCTTGGACCAGTTGAAGCAAAGACTGGATGATCGTACCCCACCCCCACTGGTTATTAGTAATATCAGAGGGAACTTCATTTCATTAAAATTCAGAGCAAATAGGAAAAGCACTCCTGTACATAGAAATATTCCTAACTTACTGTAAGTAGTGTGTATAACATGAAGAGCTCATTCATAATGCAATTAAAGAAATTCCTGCATAATATTGTCAGTGAATATTACAACATATTAGTGCTGATATGTAATAAATAGCAAAATGTGTATGCATGTGCAGCTATGGATACAAAATTTATTACTCAAAATCAACTTCAAAGGGTAGTGGTACATCCATCTGTATATGTTCCTCTTCTGTAGTGCTCTTGACGATGTGCTCTTAAGATTCTGAGGAGAGATGGAATCTGAGAATATGAGGTGAGAAAATTTGTTTTGAACTATATAGCATGTTGGGTCTCTGACCCTGTACCTGATACGTAGTTGGAAAATTGAAGGAACTGATCTCTTAGAACATAAGACCATAAGAAATTTACAAATGAGAGGATGAGATTTGACCCATCAAGTTTGTTTGGGGAGAACTTGGCTGAAAGCTGAGATTTGTTAAAACCTTATCTAGCTCTGATTTAAAGAAACCCAAGGTTTTAGCTTCCGCTACACTAACAGGAAGACTATTCCATACTCTAACTAGATGCTGTGTAAAGAAGTGCTTCCTCAAATCCAGTTAAAAATGTTCTCCAGCTAATTTCCACCTATGACCACGAGTTCTTGCATTTGAACTAATGTTAAAGTAACCATTTGGATGAACCGCATCCAGATCTGTCTTATGTACCTGGATCATGTCCCCTCTTAATCTCGTTTGGTCGAGGGTGAGCACATGCAGCTCAGCTAACCTCTCCTCATAAAACAGATTATTCATACTTATTCATGCAATTATCCAATCAGCCATGCAGAAACGGATCAGGAAGAGAGCTGACTACCCAGTTTTGATACTTTTTTGGTACTGCCCAAATTGCTTGAATACTACTGAGTATTGAAAAATGCCGTGTCATTCTGTACTAAATTCCGATACCTAAGGCATGTGTCATCAACATGCACAGCCGAGAATGCGCTGATATTAAACATGCATTTTGCCCAAAATTCTTGTGTTGAATTTGCTCAGTACTTGCTTTGTCATGAACTGCAAGTCTGCTTTAGTTATTAGGTGGGAGTGTTTTCAGATGCGTGGACTCGTGTTGTCTTTGATATCAATATCACCATTTACTCATTGTAAATTTCTGGGTTTTTTTGCCTGGCCTTGTACCTCAGTGACTGTTTGTCCTTCCGCTTTTCCCACAGTGTGGATCATAGCGACGAGTCCAGGATTGGACTAAGGTTATGGAAGTGTAAGTCATTTTGTACTGAACAGCTCCACCCATTTAATATTATTAAAAATTTCCTCAAACCAGAGGTGGAAATTTTAGGTCCAGAAAGTACAAATCCAGACCATGATTTAGTTTCAACCAACCAGTTCAGCATAGAGTGTCACAGTTAGAGTTCTCCACCGGTTGGTTGAAATAAAATCCCGGTCTGGATTTGTACTTTCTGGACCTGAAATTCCCACCTCTAAGTATATTACTTTGTTTTAGTGTAATATTTTGACTTATGATTTGTGAAATAGCAGTGGTCTAGTTAACGACATTGACCTACCTCTTTCAGAAAATATAAAAAAACATAACCAGCATTTTTTTGTTTTCCCTCAGTACTTTACATTATGTTGCCCATGTGTGATCTGATTTGCCAGTATCATGTCTGTTTGGCACTTCAATATTTTATTCAGTCTCTTTTCTGACCCGTGTGCTTACCATAGAACAGCTGGCATAGCAAATAATTTGCTTTGCAGTATTTCATCTGTAAATGAGACGCTATTTGTGACTGGTATAATGTCTAGGGCTTAGTCCTTTTGAATGTATTATTGTGAGCTATAGTCTTTGGAATTGGTGTTTCTTGCTGTAAAGTAATAGGAATATGTGATATACCATTATCACAATCAGTATTTACTTTTTCCCTCTGTTTAGACATCTGTGAGCTTACACTGGATCCCAAAACACCACATGCAGTTCTGTCTCTGTCTGACGGCAACAGAAGGGTGACATTTGAGGGAGAGAGACAGTATAGACCAGGTGGCCCAGGGAAATTTACCGCCTGGCCTCAAGTCCTGTGTAGCCAGGGTCTCTCTGGTCAATGTTACTGGGAGGTTGAGTGGACTGGAAATAGAGCTGAGATAGGAGTGGCATACAAAGAGATAGGCAGGAATGATGACACTGCTGATTGTCGGCTTGGAGCTAATGATAAGTCCTGGATTCTGTGCTGCACCAATAATAGCTCCTCAGCTTACCACAATAAACAGAAAAGTGTCGTTGCTTTGCCACCCTCCTCCAGAGTAGGAGTCTATCTGGACTGGGTGGCTGGAACGCTGTCCTTCTACAGCATCTCCTGTGGGAAAATGACCCTTTTGCACACGTTCCATTCCCATTTCACTCAGCCTCTACATCCAGCATTTGGGCTGTACACTCTTGGTTGTTCTGTGCACATTTGCCAGCTGAAATAACTGTCTTGGGGGAAAATAAAGACAAGCTCCTACAGAAGACATGATGTTCATACAACTGACTCATTACTCATATAAAATCATGGCTGAACTGGCATTAAAAATTAGTTTTTCAGCATTTCATAAAAAGTTATACCCCAGTTTCAGCTGATTCCCAAACTGCACAGAATGTGTGTGTCCACTCTACCCTGGAAAAATGAGCATGTGTGTATACATGTATAATGTACAATTATTTGTAAATCTTGTTGCCCACAATTGTGTGAAAACCCTGAATCAGGTTATGCATTAACCACCCTGATTTGTATGCAATATTTTAGTGATGTTTACCACATTTTCCTGACAATTATATATTTGCGCATAAACTTTTCTGAATGCAAGAATATTTTTTTCTCTGAATGTTAAAATGCTTTGTAATATGCAACATTTTCAGTGTTTTCAGAAAGATGAGATTCAACATTCTAATCCAGCTCTCAAAAGACAAAACATACAGATAAAGTATATGTTATAATCAGGGTCCAGAAACATTCTAAAGGTGACATAAAACTGAAGTCTTATATAATGATCCTAGAGGTGAGTGAATTTGCTCATTACTAGTCAGCTCTGTCCGGCCTGATTCCCACATACCTTTCAATGACATTTCCTCTGCCATAAAGATCACTCATTCATTAAAAGTAAGTACAGCATCAGAGTTATAGTTGTTCCTCAGAAACTGAACTTTTTGGGCAGATGGGTTGGACCACATGGCTGTGCAAACACTAAGGGTGATACAGGGCTTTACAGCATGAAGACACAGAATTTTCTGGGAAAGCAATTTAGATGTCTATTTGCATATTTACACAACATTGTACATATATACATTATATTGATGGAATATTACAACATGCAAGGTTTAATATGCAACAAGGACATTTTTGTTAGGATACAATTATTTAATCCTATTACCGCATTTGTATACTTCAAATGGTCACATACAAAATAAAAACTTGAATGGCTGAATAACCATTTTTACATTCAAGGTGAAGCTTGACCAGTCAGAAATATTTACTCCATCATTGTCCAGCAATGTCCATACAATACTCATGTGTACCCTGATCAACTCCTCTTCATTCTGAAAATATTTATGATGGCAGGTCTAACTCATCACACGTTTCAAGGTCATCAAGCAATTCTGAAGTGCAGCTCAAAACATGCAAGTGACTTAATGTTTTAAAGTAATAAATATGCATGCAATATGCACACACAAAAAGTGACCACTGTCTTAGAAGCAACCACTGCTTGGATTCTCCTGCTCTCTCATTCATACACATGTTAAACTGTGTAAATCCCCCAAATCATGTGCAGTAAAGTCTACATTAGCACTTCTGTTTGGCACACTTGTATAACTGCACTGATGAAAACATCAGCTCTCTCGTATTCAGTCTATTAGACACTGTAAACAAAAGAAAACTACTGAGAATAAGGGATTCCACACTTTGTACTGTTGTTCTTTGCAAGTAATTCCCATTAGTGTGCTAAGCTGTGCCCAGGGCAGCTTATTCCTGAAAATTTATCATGTCATTTATTTTATACTATATATAATTTTTTTCCTTTTTTGGTATTGGCGTCAGGCACCAACAAGCTCTGCTGTGTACCGCATCATATAGCTTCTACATGCTTGAGGAAAAGCAGCAATTGTCCACTAGAGTGACCCAGGATACCTTAAGTAGGCAAGTCAATATTAAAATTTTGGCTGTTCACCAATCCAACACTTATAAAACATACCTGCATGTTCTGAGGAAGCAGTTTTAGCAACAGACTGTGGTATATTGGAATCAGTTTTTACTGGGTTCTTATGACATCAGTGTATCTACTTCACACATACACTGATAGTGCTCTGCCTTTTGCTGAGGTTGGTTCATACCAGTGCCTGGTGAAAGGAACTGTGTGACCCATTGATCTCAGGGATGAACACAAACACTGAGCTGCTATTTCATATATTAACTTTCCTGATTAGAAGAACTGTTATGATTCTATTCAACACCAGGCAGAAGTCCTACCTCCAAACTTACTTTAACGTGCCACAGCTACCTCCATGCAATAACAACTGAATGAGACAGCCTATTCTTTTCAGGGGCTCTACTGCTGAATATAATCTCAGTTATATATTGATCTGGGGGGGATTTCTCAGTTAGCTAGATTTACTTATACTAGATGTCATGACTGTCTAATAGGAGTGTTCCTTAGCTAAACTCTAATTGGACAATCATGACTTCTAGCTTGAGTAAACCTAGCAAACTAAGAAATCATGCTTTGTGGAACACCCCCCCCAGGTCCCGTTATCCATGCAGTCAGCAGGTGTAGTTCCTGATACAGGCCCTTCAGCACCAAGGTTCCCTCTGAGCTCGACCACGCTGCAGGCTGTCACTGCGCTGCCAAGCACTCCGAATCAGCCCCAGGGCCTCCCTACACCTCGCCCGCATTAAGGGATCCAACATGGCCTTGTGGGGCAGGCAAACCTGTGTGTGATTAACAGGGAGGGTAGATGCTATGAAAATCCAGTGGAAAACAGCAGAATAATTCTTTGAAATATTATTTTTAATGCCAGTGATACCTTAAAGATGTTTTTCCAGCTGTTCTCCAGGGCCTCCAACAGACGTGCTCTTTCCTCACAGCTGCTGAAATAAAGGACCCATGGAGGCAGGAACTGAGCTCTATCTACTGAAAACTCCTGCAGAAAAGAGGAGGTCACATCACTGACACTGTGGACTACTTAAAATGAGGGTTAAGTGTTAATACTGCCCTACAAAAGTAAAACGCAGTGACTAAGCAAAGTTTTGGTCATAACTCAACTTCGATAAAATATGCAGTTACAATGTTTTGCATGTTTTAGAATAGTAACATAATAGAAATATGAAATCCCTACAATGTACAAGTGAGTCCAGCAATTTTCAATATCTATGACTAAATTGAGGGTCTCTTACAATGACACAATATTCTTTGTCCATTTCCAGACAAATGGCTGTAATGTCATGAAGTTCAGCCCCTCCCAATAAGCGAAAGAAGTTTGTCTGGCAGTCCTGATGGCAGGTCAGCAGCTTCCTGTCCGTCAGAACCAGGCAGCACGGGATACAGGGCGAGGGAGCTACTCCCTGAGGAACTACCTGGGAGCAAAGAAGAAAAAATGTCTTGGTTGATTTTACATCCTTGTTCTGCTGACTTGCTGGACTAAATGACTAGATTAAATAACTTCTCAGGAAATGAGGCAGCAGTGGTTAGCAGTGCAGCCTCCTGGTTGTGCTTTTCTGTCTCATGTCTGTCATTTTGGTGTGGAGTTTACATATACTCCCTGTGTTTGCATATACTTCCCGAGTTTACATATACTCCCTGTGTTTGCATATACTTCCCGAGTTTGCATATACTCCCTGTGTTTCATGCAGAAACTCTAGGTCCACTCACATTACATGCAGTCTGATGAACTGTTTCCCCAAATTATCCATAGTGTTTAGTTTTGTATTTGCCCTGCGACATGGTTTAAGGTGTCCCCGGACTTGTGCTCTGTGCTTGCAAGCATCCCGCATTACTGTGCTAGATTAGTGAGTGGAAAATAATGGATCAATGGATTCTACAAATCTAAGGCCACATACTTTTGGTACTTTCCCTTTTCCATTGACTACTGGTCGAATACCAGTACCAAAAGTGCCAAAACAGTTGGGGAACTTCTTTGGTACCTTGGTATTTTTGGGTGGGGACTTGAAACACTCTTTGTCAACTGGTTATGCAAACAGCCTGCCTGAGACGCAATACAGCCTCAAACTTGAAAACAGTTACGAACTCAGAAAGCATCGATATAACAAAATAAAAAATAATAAATTACTGTGATCTGGTTTGAAGAACAGACAATAAGATCAGAATGGCATGACAAGGAGTTTAAAAAAGTATTTTGTTTAATTTACTAGGACAGCATGCATATAAAGCAAAAAGGAGTTCACAAATTTCTTTAAGCCGATTTTTAAACATATTATAGATAATCTGTATAAGAAATAATAATTAGAATTGCAAAGGTTTGCTAAGGTTTTTTTTTTCCTATGACAGAGTAATAATGTTTCAGAAAAAGTTAAACTCCCTGCGTTATAATGTCCGTACATAATTGAAAGAAAAATTCTGATCTTAGTCTATCTTACTAGAGATGTAACAATTGCATGTGCATAAAATGCAGTGTTGATATTAATATTGCACATTGACAAATAGCTAGTATATTACACGGCTGGACAAATTCAGCACAAAATACTCCACATTGTGTTGTGATGTCATTCGGTGCCAGTACCGGTTTTTACGGCAGTGGAAAACCAGCACCTTGATGTACTGTACTTCTGGTACCTTCTCAAAGTGGGTGGAAAAGCACTCTAAGGTAACTGGGGAAACGGCTCTCAGCTCAACTGGAAATGAGGCCAAGAACTACTTTTCCTGTTTGAGAAATGGACAACAAAGGAATTGTGTGGCTGTAACACTCAGGAACCCTAGATGTGACTGACTGATCAGTTCGATTCTGTGGACACCACTTGGCAGTTATATGGCAGTTATACAAGTTGTACAAATTTATGTCCCAACACCTTTATACCCAGGTTCAGGTTAAAATTAACACATGCAAACATGCAATAATCCTGACAGTAGTGTGGCAAATTCTGAGATGAAAAGGGGGGAAATACATATCTAGTATAGTTATTTAGTATGAAACTGGAGAATAACTAAATTCTGTTGGAATGACAACAGTGTATTCCCTGGATGACCCCATCACCCCTCCCCCATCTAAACCCTACTCCTTTCACACCTCCCAACTTATACAATCTCTAGTACCCCTACATACTTTAACCATACTTGCTAAAGAACCAGAGGAATTGTGCAGGAAAATCAGAGTCATCCATGAGGAATCTGAGAAGAATATGCTCAAAATTAAAGAGCCAAATCAAAAGTGGATGACAGTAGGAACTGCAAAGAGGAAAGGAGATACCATAAAACAGCAAACAAAGATGTGCTAATAATCTCCTAAAAATACAGAAGGGGGAATTCCAGAAAGGTACCAGCAAAGATGACAGACCAATATTACAACATCAGGAAAGTAACTGAAGAATGAAACAGACAAGGGCCAGAAAATCTATGACAATAAAAAGTTTATCATCAAGTGGGTATGTGGAATGGAAATGCAGATGGAATAAAGAGCCAGCAGAGATGAAAGGAACACTCAGAGAAGGTCTTTGCCATATTGTCTTTGGGAAGCTTGAAGACTTGGACAGGTGAAAAAAGTTCTGAAGGTTTTCCAATACTGTTATCAACAAGTACATATAAAAATAACTTGATGCTGTTAGAATGACAGCAATGTATTGCCTGAATGGCCCTGCAACTCCCTCCCCACACCTGATGCCTTCTCATCCCATACCCCTACCTCTACAATCTCTAGTCCCCCTAACATACTCTTCTCACCTCTTCAAACACAAGCCCAACTTTGTGTGACTTGTCTCAATGTCAGCAGGTTCACCACATCTATGTCTGTGGCAGTCCTTTCATGTGCCTCCATTATAGTGACACTGCTTCAATTTCGTTTGACGTATCTCAAAATAAAATAGGCCTTATATCAGGGTTCCCTAGTTCCAGTCCTGGAGGTCCAGAATCCAGCACAGTTTGCATATATCCATGTTCAAACATCTCAATATGCTTTACTAGGTTTAGTATGTTTGAATCCTGCCCTAGATCATCACAGCATACAATGTTCCTGGGAAGTCTGAAAAAGATCCATCAAATACTTTTGGGGTTACTGTATTCACAAGATCAAATGTCTTCTACAGCTGCTCTTTCCTTAATTTGTTGCCACCCAGTACTGCTGCTTCAATTTTGGTGTGATTTGTTTTGAAATCAGAGGAAGATTTTCATCCATATGTGGAGTGGTAATAAGATCCATGACAAACTTTTCAGTTATTACATTCACAGGATCTAGTGTCTTCTGCAGTCACCCTTCCCTTTGCTACCACAAAGCGGTGTTGCTTCAGTTTTGGTGCAATTTCTCTCAAAATTTTATCTTCACCCATGCAATGTGTCTGCAAAGTTTGAAATATTCTTTTTTAGTTACAGCACTAATAAGATAAGCATTCACAGAGGACTGATCCTAAAACCACAAGTTTTCCTTCATAAGGTCCTCTTATTGGTTTAGATTATTGTGGTCTTACCCCTTTGGAGACAGACTGACAGAGCAACTGCATCCAGATGGCCATGTCCTGCTCATTTTCTGCACTGAGCTGCAGTGGGGGGTGCTCTGTCAGGATAACCTGGAAAGCATGTGGACGCTCAGTAGAGTGAGAGCGCCGGCAGCCACCACAGTGCTCCCCCCTACAGGAAGACCGAGGGAAGAATAGGAGGAGGATTTACTTCTGATTTCCAGGTACTAAAGACAGAACAATAAAGAAATTATGGAAGCACATGGAAGAGAAATAAAGCATACTGAAGGACTATATAGAGCGAAGAAGTTACAGGTAGGGTGGACGGGCGGGAGGGAGGGTGGGCACCCACATACAACACAGGGTGGTGAGGAGTAAAGGGCGGAGCCATAATGTATTTACCCCATGGTGATTGACAAAAGTGGCGTTATATCTGTTCTCTCTGCGTACTGGTACAAAGTCCCATTGCTGTCCAAGCAGAAGAATCAGTATGAATATTGACAGTCAGCAACTGTTGATTATAACAAGTTTCAGTTCCTGCAGGTCTTTACAGGCAGTCTGGCCTATAGCTACTGAAGTCAGTATAAACCATTACAACAAATGAAAGGATATACAAGATTAAAAATATTACAGTTTTAGGAACACATGCAGAAGCTGGTAACAATTCCCTTGACATAGGCTGACTTGATTTGTAGATGTAAAAATTACAAAAAAAAAAAACAACATTAAGACTCCTCCAAATATTCAAGTAAGATTATGCTGAGCAAATGTTACTTTCAATTATGATTTTGACTTCAAACGATTATTTTAATAATCAAGATGAAACGATTATTGTGCCGTATTTCGTTTCGCAGTGATGCTTCCACTTTGCCTTGTTAGAAATCCTCAGCACCCCCCCTTTCCAGCTCATTTTTATTTGTTTCTCCATTGAATTAGACTTAGAGTTCAAGGAAATCCAGTGTTTAAACAAAAAATTAATAATTTGAAGTTCAATCAAATGAACAGTGAATAATCGTGATGATGATTTTTGCCATACTGAATATATTACTAAAACCAAATGAGAGTATCACATGCAAAACAATAAGGAAAACATAACGTATTGAAATATGTGGGACCATATGGACGACGAGTCCAGAAGAAAAACTTGCCTGAGGATCATGTAGCAGCTCTTCCACTGCTCCTTGCCAAGGTATGTGGTTCCTGCAAGATACAGCAGGGGTCCTTCCTTGGAGTCAGAGTGGCCGCAGGAAGCTACCTGGCTGGACACAGTCGTATCCATTGGGTCCTCCCAGTGTACCAAGGCATACAAGTGGACAGAGACTGCAGAGACCTGTACAGCACAACCAGAGGGTGAATCAGGAAACCAAACTAAATAATCAGGACATAACAAAAGCAGAAAAAGCAACATTCTCATGAATGCCCCCAAATAACCCCAGCGCATGCAGATGGTGTGTAATCAAATATGCAAGCACTCCCAGACCTGAAGCAATCCAGCCCAGTAATTCTACAACTGTCACTCATGGATTTTTCATTCTTTGCTGAGCAATATACCTTCCCATGGTTTGTCCAACACCATATCTGTTTAAACATTACTTTCAATATTGGTAATTGCTGAATTTTGTTTCAGCAATTTCATTTATGATTAACAGCCATTTGTTTGTCAGTGAGTTTAGGGCTTTATTGTGCTGATTAGACCATATATGTGCACACTAACTTCTTTTCATACACCAAATGGGTGTATGTGGTGGCAGAGATTCAAATGTAAACTGTTCATTCAAATCATTTGGGGGTGTCAAGAATTATTACTTGGAAATAATTTTCAGTATGTTAGAGTAAAACATATTGGTCTGTACATTATTTTGCTTGTCTTTATCAAGAGTGCTAATTTAATAAATAAATGACAAATTATGCAATAGTGAAGCTGAACACCTGAGATATCAAATGATACATAGTACTGAATTCAGAGAATCAACACAAGGGAAATGTCACCATGATTTTGCAGTTTCATAGTATTCTACAAAATGTCCAATAATGTCTATGTTTAATTTTATTGCTTTAAAAAGCAAGCTTAATTATAATAACTTTTTTAGAAAACAATCAAGTTGTTAATTGTCCCATTCTTACATAATATAACACAGTCTTAACAGACAATAACATCAAAAAATTATAGCAATTCATGGCAAAAAGAGCAAACATTCTAAAATTCCTTGTCAAATAACTTAGGGTAGTATTCTACCATTGACTTTAAAAAGCTTTTATGTGCTTTTCCAACTAGGCTATGTGCTCTACTGGGCTGTATTAAGTCAAGTACCTTTACACAGCCAAATGCAATACTGCACAACATGGCTCCCTGGGGAGGTACTTTGGGCGTGTCCAACCGGGAGGCGGCCCCGGAGCAGACCCAGGACACTCTGAAGAGATTATATCTCTGGGCTGGCCTGGGAAGGCCTTGCTGGAGAAGGTGGCTGGTAGGAGGTAGGTCTGGGCATCCGTGCTCAGACTGCTTCTCCTGCGACCCGACCCCAGATAAGTGGCAGATAATGGAGGGTTGTTGGAATGGATGGATGGATGGATGGAAGGAAGGAAAGACAGACGAACGGACAGACTTTCTAGAAAGCCTAATGTAACATTACTTTTATCTAGAAATAAATGTTACAATCCAACACGCGTGTGAACGATTTATGTAATATAAAAACATAAGAACTATACAAACGGTATACAGTATATTGAAACAAAAAAATGTTAAAGATGAAATGATGTATTTGCCATTTGCACACATCTTGCTCTCCATGAGAGACACAGACACATAGAGAGGTGAGAGCAAGTTTGGGGTCAGCCAGTGTGCAGCACCCTGTAGCTGGGGGATACAGGCCTTGGCATATATTAGTACATGCAGAAATATATCATCATTAGGCAGGATTCAAGTGACATTTGCCTTGCCATCTTGCCCAGCAGGCAAATAAATCAGGCTAAATGTCTGATTGAAACTATTTTTTTAGTCAATCAAGATGATTATAAATAGGTCCAAAGAGAGTGGTGTGTCTTTGCAATCCTGAGCTACAGTGCATGTACTTCCGCTCCCGCGAGAGTGGGACAGACGAGTGCAGAGACAGTGAGAGAGAAGACAGACAACCAATAATACTCTGCTCTCAAATAAGACTCTGCCTCAGTTGACGGATATTGAATGCATCGCACATTTTCTGGTGGACCGTGAAACGCTAATCTTTCTGTGCCGTCTTCTGGCTGAATGACTCTCTGGCTGCAGCAGCCACTCAGTTTTCTGGTAGGTCCTCATGATAGTGACGAGCACTTTGTCCATCATGACAACTAGATCTTTCTAGAGGGTGGTCTGTGGTGTAGTACACATTTCCCCGTCTTCTGTGTCAAGGCAATGCTGGCCCACACATCAGGGCCTTTATTAAATTTCCTAACACACAAGAGCACATGAGGAGAATAAAGGGAACTTATTATTGGGCAGCTATTTTCAAAAATGCCTCCCGGGCCACAGACTGAACACCGGTTGCCATAAAGGCACCTGCTGAAAATGAACAGTTGTACAGAAACAGGAAACTGCAGCAAAGCATTAATGTGGCAGTCATCTGTGACTCAGAGTGTCTGAGCCAAATTTTCAGACTCAGCCCGTGATTCATTTATTCTGGCAATTCCACCTTGCCGTAAAGACTGGCAGAACTACCTGACCATAATACCTGCCTAACTGGTTACCATTCTACGCTTAACTGGGTAGATGTGTGGGTTTGTAATGGCAGTAACTAGCAATTGGTTTTGAATAACATGACAGCCAAAATGATAGCGTACAAGCTTGTTTGGATTAGGGCTGTTGACTGCATTAATATTTTACCAGCAATGCATTCTAAGCTTTCAGTCCATGCTACTAATATAACTAACATTTACACCACAAATATTGGTTACGCATATTTGGTCTTTTACAGGATTGTTTTGAACAGAGTGGGGGGAAAAAAAAAGCATAAAACCAAAAAGCATATGGATTCAGTAATAATCATAAGTGTAATTTGCATAACATTTATTAAGCAGTTGCTTTTATCCAAAGTGACGTACATTTTGATAAAGTTTTATTGTAGGATTTCTGTGGATTAATTTGCGTCACACAGTAAATTAAAAAGGCTGTGCTCCCTGTTTTCCTTTTTGCCAAACACACTAAGGGTGTAACCCTCTCCATAGGTAATGAATAAGTGCACCTTCTTTTTTGAGTTACGCACTGTGGGCGTCACCATAGCGCCGACAGGAGAATATGCAAAAAAGCACCCGACGGGAGATAATAGCCCTTACAGTACAAACATATCTGAACAAACCTGGATAAAAGCAACCTTTAAGCACTAACAAGTCATGAGTACAGGAAAAGGAATGGAGTCTTGGAAAAGGAATGGCAAAAACTTTTTTGATCAACACACTCTTGTTTGGCCTTGGGAAAAAAAGAAACCTTGAAATTTAATTTCTGCTGGAAAAGATTAAGGATTAATATCTATAGCTGCACTTGCCTGAATTTCCTTTCAGTGGTCACTTTCATCCAAAGCATGTACAAGTGAGGCAGACAATTGACGCTAAACTTTTGGCCAAGCATACACAATATCTTTGCATCATAATTTATCTAATATGAAACTATTCATTTAGATTTCAGCTAATTACCAGAAATGCACTAAATATTAATATATCCATTCTGAAATTACATATCATTTATTTATTTAAAATGACAACTATTCTCAAATTTACAACCTTAAATCCTATGATCTTATACTATCTAGTTAGAAATTACTAATTTCTGATACAGTATATATCAGTTTTTATGTTTCTTACTGGGCAGCACAGTGGTGCAGTGCTTAGCACTGGAACCTGGGTTTAAGTCTCTGCCAGGGTGTGCAGTTTGCATGTTCTCCCCGTGTCACCACGGGGTTTCCTCTGGGTACGCTGGTTTCCCCCCCACAGTCCAGAAACATCCTGAGGCTGATTGGAGTTACCACATTGCCCATAAGTATGTGTGAATGGTGCGTGATTGTGCCCTGTGATGGGTTGCCGCCCCATCCGGGGTCGTTCCCCGCCTTGCGCCCCGTGATGGGTTGCCGCCCCATCCGGGGTCGTTCCCCGCCTTGCGCCCCGTGATGGGTTGCCGCCCCATCCGGGGTCGTTCCCCGCCTTGCGCCCCGTGATGGGTTGCCGCCCCATCCGGGGTCGT
>JABFEA020000041.1:4081503-4096367 GCA_019775915.2 Cyphomyrus plagiostoma | reverse complement strand
CGCTCGTCCGCTGCCTCTCTCCCTCCCCCCCCCCCCCCCCCCCCCCCCCCCCGCCCCCCCGCCCCCCCCCCCCCCAACCATTTCCCACCTTCCCATTCTGCATTTGGTACTGACTGCAACACAGGGAAGATGTCACCGAAATCATAATCTAAAAAAAGGAGGGATGAGACATTAGGTGGAAATGTATGACCAGAGTGACAAAGAAGGAAGAACAGAAGATAAACAGAAGAAAAATACTGGTATAACAAAATTATGAAAGGTTACTACACATGAATCTGAAAACTTTCTGCATTACTATAAATCAGGTAGGCCCAAGAGCCTAAATCGGATATTCATTAACATGAATCTTCACAACATAGTGCACTCTGTTCAGTGTGCGACAGAACACCGGTGGTTCCTTCACCAACTGGCTGTGTTACTTAACTGGTGATCAAATTTTCACCTACATTTTTTGCATACAAATTTAACGTGAACTGCTTGGCCATCTATCGGTGTCGACAGAGGGCATTGCCCTGCGTTCCATACCCTCGCTGGAGGGGGCAATGGCACTGTCATCCCACTCCAGGTTGGTAGAGGTCAGAGACGTGAAGGAGTGCAGAGACAGGCTATCTGAACTGGGCAGCCTCTCTTCGAAGTCCAGCAGGTTCTGTGGCTTGTAGTACTCTGGCATATAAGGGGCCACGTCGAGGTATGGAACATCCTGCTCAAGAAAGGAGCAGGAAATTTAAGGAGTGGCACTGCACAGTCCAGCTATCTGCCAACCCCATGATACTGTCCAAATCAAAAATGATTTCTCTCGACTACAGAATTGCTGCAAAATTCTCTCAGATTATAGCTTCTTATTTCATGTAACCATTTTAAGTTGAGGGACACTCCAAACTCTTACCATCTCCTTTAAGTTAAAATTGGCAAAGTGACTCAAACAATAATACCATCTTACAATTTCACAGACAATATTAATAAACTCATTAATGAAACAACTGAACTGTATGTTAAGATGCATCAACAGGCATTTTCTATGTAGTTCTAAAACATTCTGTACCAAAATACATTATATTGCCAAAAGTATTGGGACACCCGCCTTTACACACACATGAACTTTAATGACATATGGAGTTTGCAGTTAAAACAGCTTCGACTCTTTTGGGAGGGCTGTCCACAAGGTTTAAGAATCCAGTGCTTCCAGGAGAGCATTTGTGAGGTTAGACACTGATGTTGCACGAGAAGGCCAGGCTTGCAGTCTCCACTGTAATTCATCCCAAAGGTGTTCTATTGGGTTGAGGTCAGGGCTCTTTACAGGCCAATAAACTTTCTCTACCAGACTTGCTCATATGGACCTTGCTTTGTGCACTGGTGCACAGTCATGTTGGAACAGGAAGGGGCCATCCTTAAACTGTTCCCACAAAGTTAGCAGCATGAAATTGCCCAAAATGGCTTTGAATGCTGCAGCATTAAGAGTTCCTTTCACTGGAACTAAGGGGCCAAGCCGAACTCATGAAAAACACCCCTACACCAACTTCACAATTCGGCAACAATGCAGTCAGGCATGTACCGTTCTCCTGGTACCCCTCAAACCTAGACTCATCCACTCGTAGCACTTGGTGATGTAAGGCTTGGATGCAGCTGCTCGGCGATGGAAACCCATCCCATGAAGTTCACTATTCACTGTTCTTGAGCCAGTCTGAAGGCCACACAAATTTTGGAGCTCTATAGCTATTTATTCTGCAGACAGTTGGTGAATTCTGCATACTGTCCGCCTCGACATGCATTGTCAACGCTCTGTGAATTTACACGGCCTATGATGATTTTATTCTGGCGATCTTATTCACCAGAGGCTATGGAAGTGACTGGAACACCTTAATTCAATGATTTGGAGGGGTGTCAAAATACTTTTGGCAACATGGTGTATATAACCAGCCACCTAAGAAGTTCATCATCTGCATGGTTTTGTTTACATGGTAAAGACTTAAAAGCTTTAAACTGACATCTTTATACTCATAACCAGAAGCATGCTGACAAAAAAAAAAAACAATATATCATACCGATACAATTAAAAAGCTGTTTATCACCACAATAAGCCTGTTAATAAGGAGAAAACCCCAATCAAAAATATGTAACAAAAAAATTATGATAAAGTCTGATTGCACACAATATACAGTACATGTGAAATATTAAACGCACAATTAAAATCACAACGATCACAAAAAATAAAATCCTTAAGTGAGATCTTTCTCACTATAAATTCATAAATGACTGGGTAGCACTGTTGCTTCAAACCTCCCAAACTGGGAGTTTCAAACCCATCACCACCTTTGCATGCAAAGTTTTTGTGTGTGTGTGTGTGTGTGTGTGTGTGTGTGTGTGTGTTAAGCACGTATCTTCCTGCAACATAAAAACATGCAAGGGGCCTATTTGCTTGATCTAAATCGGGGGGGAATCTTATCCTCGAAGGCCCAGTGTGTGTGCAGGTTTTTGGGATAACCTGTAGGTCAGCTGTTCAAACCCAGGTGTGAAGACTCTTCAGCCAATCAGTCCTCTAATTAGAGACCTAATTAGGGACTTGCAGTGAAAATCTGCATACACACTGGCCCTTTGCGGATAAGACTGGCCACCCCTGATCTAAATGATACAAAGTATCAGTGGTGAGAACTGCAGCCTGTCTGTTATCTGTTGTAATAAATGGTTTGAGGTCATTTTCATTAGAGTATGGCGTATCCCTGATAAAGCAAACTATACTGATGTCTTTAACCGGGCACCAAACATCCATCTGCCACCTGTAATTCAGTACAGGGTGACAGGGGAGCAGAAGCCTAGCGCAGGCAGCACAGGGTACACTCAGAATGTGACGACATGACATAACATCCAAACCCCACACACATGGGATTCAAACCCCCGACCCAGCTGGTGTGAGCAGCAGTGCTACCTACTGAACCATAAAGTCAAACAAAAAACCTGATTTACAAATCCAATAAAATAGTGGGCAGGTGATAACAGCCGAGTACATGCAGCACATGGACCCGGCCGAAAGGGAGGAACATAAGCACCAACATACCAGCTCCAAGTTGAAGCGGATGAACTCCAGTCCTGACACTAGGGTGAGGAAGAGGGCGAGGTGATCATGACTGCATACCAAGGCATGTCTGAAAAAGACAGACACAGACACACACATATATATTCATATCTTTTTGGATATTCACCCATTCATGTCTATGGGCAAAACCCTAATCCCAACAATGACCCCTCCGTACCCAGCCAAGGTCCTCAAAGAGTTACAGGTCTTTGGAAAAAAAGCATTTGGTAAAATACTTTTCCAGCTAATGCTACTGATCTTAATTTCTCCTATTTCAGACCAGATACTATAAAGATACTGTGTGTTCATAATATAAAAAATTAAATTGTGCTAAAAACTGGCAATATCTCCTACAGAACCTGTTAAGTCAGAATCGAGATTCTGCAGCTCAAACTCCAAGAATTCCAGAAGACTACACAGGAATTCAGGGGTACATACACATATCTTCAAAAGTATTGTTCCTAAGAAACAAATCTGCACATATGCCAGAGAGAGTACAAGGCTGTGCTGGACATGAAGAAGCAAAGCCCCCGCCCCCCAGCCCTCTAACAATGGGGCTTCCTCCACCATCCATCATGTGTGGAATGAGGGTTAGGCTGCTGGTATGCAGCATTTCTTTTCCTCATAACATTTTGTCTCAGTCATTAGAACACTGCCGCAGCAGAAATTTGTAGTATGCAGATACGGCAAACTTAAAACAATTCTCCAACCTCAGTGTTTTACTGTGTGCTTTCCCTTGCTAGGCTAAACAACCGATTCTGTCTTTCACTGGCTGAATTAAAACAAAGATTTTCCCTTTCTGCTATTCCAAATGAACCCATGTAAACAAAGTCATACATATTAAGTTCACCTCAGTTCCCTCCGTTTTATATATTGGTATGACTGGTATTATTTTGAAATATGACTGCCATGTCAAGCATGCCATCTTTTGACCACCTGCTCTCTTCCGTAAGCAGCACAGCACTTGCAGTTGCCTTACTTGAAATAGTACTTTTGCAGCAGTGCCTGGTTCTCCTGGAACAGACGGAGGTAACTCTCCAGCGAGCTCTCACTCAGCGCCAGGTATAACCAAGCCCGGCCTGCACACAAACCAGACAGAACTGCTTATTAATGGCATGCACTCAAGCTGTCTCACTGGAAACCGACTTTTAAGCAGCAGTACTATGAACCTTCTGCCCTTGTTAGGGTCTGATGGATATCATGTGAGAGAGTAATACTTTTTCTATGGTCTGTTTTTACAGTGTCTGTCAGCACAAGCTGTGCCAATACACACACTTGGTGCCTTACTGATGAGTTTCTGATAGTGGCAGGAAGTGTGCATGCAGAAACGTGTCATTATTAACAGAAATGGATCGTTCAGGTAAAAAAAGTAACAATTTAGATCAAGAATTTGTTTCAACCATCCAGTTCAGTATAAAGACTCATGGTCAGAGTGAACCTAACTGGCTGGATGAAATAACTGTAAATAATGTACTCTGATTACTCAGGATACATGAACAGTGGCCTACTAGGGCTTGAACTCACAACCACCTGGCCATTTAACACAAGTTCTACTCACTGCGGCCGAGGTTGGTGGCAATGTGCTGGAGCTCCTCAATCTGGTGCACGGCTTCCCGACGAGTGAAGTGCACAACTAGAACCCAATAGCCCAAGGAGATGTCTTGAAGTCTAGAAGAGATGCAAGAGGGTAGAGCTGCTGAACCCAAACATGACCTTCACAGGTAGTTTATACTCCAACTACAATAAACTGGGTGCATGGGCACATGTAAATACACATATGCAAATACGTTGACATACCCATAGAGCAGAGCATGGTCCAGATGCTCACACAGGCGCTGCAGAACACGGTCATGATTCCGGATGGCTGGTGTCTCGTCCTCACAGGCAGCAAAGTAACTCTGCAGCTACAGATAGAAAACTTCCTAGTTAAAGGTCGGCATCCTGCATTACTAAAGCACATTCCCCACATATGCAGCTTAAAGCAATGTATTTCTGTACACAATTAATGTTTTAACACTTCTAAATAAGCATGCTGGTCTACTATAAAATTATAATTCTTTGGTGACCAATTTTATTGTAAATGCGAAATTATTTTGAATATAACCAATATTATAATAGATTCATTAGATAATTATAATAGAGATACATCAGGCCAGTGCAGCCACATGTATGGTTAATTATGTCAATATAAGACAACACACTCCATCACAGAGAAGTACATAAAGCAGGAACAAGGATCACCAGCGAGTGTCTGAATGGGTGACCTAAGTCAAATTTCAAGCAGCTGATTATCATGTGACCTGATGGCCCTCTACTGGAAAAATGGAAGAAAAAAAATGGGGAAAGACTGACAAATTACAGATAGCTGACGAACAATCACGAGAGGAACAGGAAAATCAATAAGCAAAACAAACAGATTTTAAAACTACAGAAACTACTTTAGATAACGAAACCGGACCGTGCTTTAACACCTCTTCGAGTATGTACAGTGTAAGAGATTATGAAAAGCTGTTAAAACGTGGGGTGAAAGGAATGTTATAGACGTTAATTGCATGAAAAACAGTGCACAAAACTCAGTTATCCAATATCCAGTAATTATCCTTAGTCACGCAGAATGTAACAAGCACGTGAGGAAATGTAATACTAAAGCCTTTATAACTGTAGGATGACCTTAATAGTCCCGAGTAACAGTCACCGTTGATACACCGACATGGAGTAATTTCTGCCAATATTCTAATACTATATTATCGCATAAGCCTCTGCATAAACCTAGACGACGACTTAATGCCAGTTTAACAGTGTCTGTCCAGATTATCCCGAAGAGTTGTTACCTACTTTCTTCACGGACAGGGAAATATTCTCCAGGATCCGGTCAATAACTCTGGGTTGATCCATGAGCCCGTTGTCTTCTTCCTTGCCTACAGATTTCAGATACTCTCCAGTAGGACTACCGTTTGTTATCCACTATGCCTTAAATTATGAAAAAGGTTGTTATAAGTATTTTACAGGAAAAAAAAAGTCCCATCGAGCTGGTCTTTTCAATATTACAAATTAAAAGCACAATAAATATGCACACGAGCGAGTCATGTTACTTAAAAATAGGGGAACTATGGGGAAAAAAGATTTGGCAAAACGCAGCGGGTCTAGGAGTGCACGGAGAAACATTAAAACTCAGCTGCAACCTAACTAACCTAGTTAATAAAGATCATTTAAAAACAGATTCCTTTACATAGTTTATTACCATTAACTAGCACAGAGGTAACGAATCACAATTATTGTAATAAACAGTTTAAAATAAAGTAGCTTCCAAAGTACCAAATGCGAGCCAACTGCATAATATTACCATGCCATTTGAAGAAAATGCTTCTGGAAACTGTGGGCATTTAAAATTACTTTAACCGATATTGAAACTAGCTGTCAAATGTGGTCTTGCTATCTAACATTTAATCTGAAAAGGCTGTTTATCTGAAGTTAACGCCGTTCTTGCTTAATAACGATCTATGCCGAAAACTGTCATTATTTGTAAAACGAGACATCCAGGCAACTCGTTAATGTTGAAACTTTTGGAGAAAATATCTACCAAACCTGTGAGCTGTACGGTTTCAACATCGCAGATTACTTATGCTTTGTCACAGCATGCCGCTATTTAAAACTGAAAGACTGAACATATTTTCAAAATGTTCCTCTTCGATATTATTGATTTATACTACATTCTTACTAAACAACGATGGAACATTGTCTAAACACTCAAATGTTTCATTACAATGAAATACATCTAGTATCTTCGATTCTTTGCTTAAAAGTAGACTGTTTTCAGGCTTCTTGTCGGGAGACTATCTGCAACCGACAGCTAACTCATCGTACAGACGTGTTTCTATTAATTCATAAAATCGCCACGCACACTACAACGACAAACCCCACTGTTAAATAAATTCATTTTAATCCGACTACCGCTAAATGAAATTAAAATGTAAATACAACTTGCGTAGATTTAAGGAGTGGAGTTGACATCGAGCTCGTGACTCCCAAACGGATATGACATCATTTAGTTGAAGCCGAATTTAGATGCACCACGTGTTCATCATCTAACGATGAGTCCAGCCAAAACAATAATGTCTAATACATTGAATCTACATTAATAAAATAAACAAACTAGAACGTCGTTATCCAATTACATTTGACATCGTATTTAACATTATTAGGTTATGATTGTCATTTAAAAACTGTTTCAAGAATAACCCAAGAAGTACCTTGTAAAAGATGCTGGTGTAGTAGGGAGTTAATTATAATGGATTGATATGAAATACAAGGTATACAAAGACTAACAATAATACACAGAAATACTTCTGAATTTGATGCATTGAAATCACAACCATCTGTATACCACTCACTGACAGCACTGTTAGCTGGGGCCTCCAAGTTACCACTGATTCTATTTCAAATCAAATATGTATGTTAAATTTAAAGTGATATGACTGTGAAATAAAGTAAACCTTTTAATTCTTAGGAAAATTAAAATTTTATTGAGATACAGAGTAGCAGGCAGCGAGCGGGCATTTTCAGACTCACAACAGCCACCCTGTGCCATACCACATATGTCCAAGGGGAGCAGGAAACAGGGAGGGGAGATTGTAACAAGTAATATTTAATTTGGATTCAGTCACATCCCCCTCCCACCCAATAAAAATATCAATATATCTCCTATGCCATTGGTCAAATGAACCATCTGTACACAGCTATGTTAAAGAAAAAAATCTAAATATTAGGGGCCTTACCTTACGGATTTATGGTAGTCTGGGCTAAATGTAAGTGAACAAAGATGAAGTCCATTTAAGCTGCAGTACCTTAAATCTGACAAGTTATCAGGCTAAGCAAGAAATCCTGCTCTGTAATTCAGGCCCCATGATAGCTGCATATAATAACCTGAATGTTGAAGTATGCAATTTTCTTATCTGAAAAAACGTTTTATCCATTCCTGAATTACAATAGCATCTACCACAATCCACATATGATATTTACAATGAAGTCATGCCTATGTATTTATTTTATTATCATTTCATAAGGATATCTGACCACTACAGATTTATACCCTCAGGTACATTGTAGACATATCCTGAGATATACTTCTATGTAACTGAAAATTCCATACATCCAAAAGAAAGTGCAATTCTGCATTTGTTTAGTGCACTGTTAATACAATAAATTTTCAGGCAGTGTAATGGGCGGGGAAAGAAAGAGTCCATTTGAACATCTGCCTAAGGGTATTCATGTATCTTAATACCGCTCTGATTTACGCATTAAGCGTTGAGTGTCAACTGATAGGCATCCCTTCACAAACATGTTCAGGTTCACTTCAGGTGGAGTCGTACCATCAAGTACCTTAGCATCCGGACAGCCACCTACCAACTCACACCAACCTCACAGACTTGGCTTACACTTACAAATCACTTTATAGACCAAACTGTTTTTTCCAAATTAGTGGACGATACTAGATAAAATTCTACTATTTATGTAAAATATCACTGCTGAATTTGAATAATATACATAGCATCATGCTCGCTCTGTTTAATCCGGTTATATTTAAAATTTCAGATTCCCTACATTGGAAATTGGACCCTGAATGTGATTCAAAAACTATTCTGGGAAAATATGATCTGGCAAACATAGAATAGTTAAACATTCTACGTGACAACACGTGATTTAAAAAAGTAAAGGTTTTATCATTAAAATGCATTAAGCATGTTAAGCAAGTTTGATGGTCAAAGTACTGAAAGAAACTGTTCATGGATTTCCAAATGCATCACTTCTTCTTAGGCCATTTAAAGGTATGGATTTAACATCTACCTTTATCTCAATGAACCTTTCTTTGTCTTTGCATTGGGGTTTGGTTCAGAGTAATGAATCAGGCGCTCAGCATGCCTAACAAAGGCTGTCACACAGACAACGCATACTCACCAAAGCCAGGGGCAACCTGAGCACATCTTACCGGCCGTATGAAAAAGGTTACTTTTAAATTAACCTCTCAATGAATAAAAACTCTTGTGGAGTCAGAGAAAATATACACTTAAGTTTTACCCACTTCCTTCGATTTTCATTATCCCCAAAGGTATTCTCCAAAGTCAATTAAAAAGCCGCTAATGAACAGGGACACTTTCCGATTCCTACACAGGTTTACATTTGAAGTGTGTTTGGAGGAGGAATACAGCGTCATGACAAAATTAACCATGTCTTAGGTGAGAATTATACAGCAGTTCATTAAATCCTACTGGCTACTGCTACAACGAATGAATGTAAATTTGGTGTTTAAACGGTGGAATAAGCAGCTTGAGAATTCATGAAGGAGGGAAACAACTCAGCAGTTAAATTCTGATTCCTAATTCACATTTAACTGAGGGTTGTATGACACTGACGTGTGGTGATGCACAGATGATGGCTAAATTTGTTTTACCCACCATTACAAAAACGGCAGCTGCTTTCATGTGGCAGCAAGCCTGCCAGCACCGGTTAACATGCCAGTCTTCGATACCCCTGGCTCTCTCTGCAAATGCAAGCTGAACCTTCAGTCCTACTTCACTCTTCCTGGTGGGCACACTCCATCTCCACAGTCTCTTGCTCGGCCAGCACCCCAGGCTCGGTTCCCGAGGCCCCTTCTGTACCTTCCCTCTGAGCCTGGGCGTGGGCAGCCTCATCGCCCCCTGCGTCCAGTTCCCCTTCCCCCTCCCTGGTGCGGAACAGCAGCTGGCCTCCCTGCAGGACCTGCTCGGCAGCCTGCCAGGCGCCCGCACCCCCATACTGCTGGTAGAAGTCGGAGTCAGCCTGGAACATGACGAGGGCCTGAGCGGTGTGGATGCGCACATGCTGTGCCAGCGAGCTGGCATCAGCGAACTTCTCCCCACAGGAGTCGCAGGCGTACAGAATCTGTGTGTTGGGGTCTGGAGGTAGCGATACGGACAAAATAGACACCGCAGGGTCAGAATTTTGGCAAAGCACCCTAGCATGCACAGCAAATCTGTTTCAGAGATGACAACGTATACATCCATCCTATATTTCTTTATTTCCTTTTCTACTATTTGCACGCACTGTTTGGGAATAGGAGATGAAGGATTGGAAGGAATATGTATGAATGTATCATCAAATTAATGTGTACATACTTGCATATGTTTTTACGTATGCCGGTGCTTTTGCAGGTGCTCCTGAGTGAAAATGTGTGCATGCACGTTTGAGCACGTCCTACCAGCCTCCTGCACTCTCTCTACAGCCTTGGTGATCTCTGCTTTCAGGGCCTCCGTCTCGTCCGCCGACACGGACGCTGCCACAGGCACCACTAAAACAAAAAACTGTTATTAAATACCACAGTCTGAATATAAGCAGCAAAAATCTGTACATTTATTTACCGAAGTTCATAGATACAAATTCACTTTCTTCATTTTTCTCTCATTATCTTCTATCTCCATTACCAATGTTCTCTATGTTAACCTAGGGTGTTTCTCTACACCAAGGGTGCCCAACTCCAGTCCTGGGTGGCCAGAGCCCTGCACATGTTTGGGTTCCCCTCATTTAATACACCTGATTCAACTACATGTGCTAATTACCAAACGGCTCTTGACCTGAATCATTTATGGTGGAACAGGGAAAGAACTAAGCTACACAGGGTTCTGACCCCCCAGGACTGGAGTTGGGCACCCCTGCTCTATACCAAGAACGCAAAGACTGTACTTGTCACCTTGGCAAGACTGCTCTTGCTAACTTGTCTCCCAAGAAAGAATTTTACACACAGTGAATCAGGGGATTGGTCTTGTTTGGCGAGGATCTAGCCGATGTATCTTTGATATTTTGGGTGGGGCAAAAACGACATCCAGGGATTTTTACCATCCTCTGTACTTCTGTTCTTGAGTACTAGAACTGGTCTTCAGTGATGGAAAATGGTGTAAAATGGGTACACGAGAACTCAAGTACAGTCAAGTATGCATATTGAGAGTCATCCTTTGTTCTCATCCTTCAGCTGCTCCCGTCTTGCCCCCCCCCCCTTTTGCAGAGCTTACTGACCTGTCAGCTGAGCCACAGCACTGGCAGCAAGAGCCTCAGTGGCCAGAGTGACGATGTCATCAGTGGTGACGGTGACTATGTTGACCTCGCTGTCGTCCAGGTCCGAGGCTGGTGTGGAGCCGGCGTGCAGCTTTCCCGGCCCCCCGCCCCCGTCGCTCTCATCCCCAGCCACCACCAGCTGCTTCATCCCGGCCTTGCCCTGGTGCACCGTCTTGACGTGGGATCGCAGGTTGTCCACGCGATTGAAGCCCCGCCCACACTTGTCACACAGAAATGGCTTCTCACCTGGGAAGCGGCAGGGACAGAAAGGAGAAGTAGAGATAACACAAGGTAGAAAAACATGCAGATTTCCCAGCATGGAATAATGGAAGCAAATAAAAGAAAGAAAGCCTGGGGCATGTATTTCACTTCAGAGAGCAGTATCCTTAAAGGCCATTACTCTGCGTGAAACGTGACCCGCTTCACATTTGTAATGTCAGCACTGAGTATTAGAAAAATGATGCACACCTCCATGCAATCTCATTTCTAAATTATAACGATTGCACCGCACCTGGTACCGTACTTTTGGTACTTCAAGAACGTACTGGTTTTCCACTGGCATAAAAACTGGTACCAGCACTGAATGACATCACAGCGTGAGACAGGGTATTTTGTACTGAATTCGAAAAATGGCTGTAGTATATTATAGGGCTGAACAATGTGCAATATTAATACCAACATCGCATGTTATGCACGTGCAATTCATAATTCGCCAGTCAGATAGATTAAGATCAGGCTTTTCTTACTTTCAATTCTGTATGCAAACATTATAGCAAAGGGAGTTTAAGTTTCGCTAAAACATTTTTGCTCTGTCATAGGGAGAAAGAAAATGATCAACTTTTGCTATTTTAATTGTTATTCCTTTTCAAAATTATCTAGGATATGTTTAAAAATCAATTTAAAGTTTACCTCCTCTGCTTCTGCATTACTGCATGCATTCTCTGAGACAATCATAATCATTTTCATCCTTGCTGTTTACATCACTCCTAGATGGTAAATCCTAAATTTATATTGAACTCCTTTTTGTTATATAAATACCCCCATATTTATTACAACAAAACCACACTGCTATACTTTTCCAATACTGTACTGCCGTAGTATATTATCCAAAATACTTAATTTCTTTTTATGCTACCCAGATCTGATCAGATCACAGTTAAAGCCAGGGTCACTTCCTTTGTCCATGCATCCATTATTATTTTTATTATTCATTTTTATTTCCATGTTTATTGTTATTTTCTGAGTTTGTAACCGTTTTCAAGGCCGTGGTTTTATTGTGCTTTAGATGCAGGTACTTGCATAACCATTCGGCAAACAAAGCATTTCAGGTCCCACTCCAAAGTATCAAAGTACCAAAAAAAAAGTACTACACTGGCACTTTTGGTAGTGGAACTTTTAGTAGTGTAACTTTTGGTGTGACTGTTTGGGTTACCCTAACTGAATGGCCAGCTGAGCATTTCCTTTCTGTTGTCAGAAGTTGATATGCTGGTTCTGGATCAACCATACTTTTGGCAGAGTTTGCAGTTTAATGATGACGTGCAATAGACATTTAAATATAAGGAAAAAAAATCAATACAGCGAATCATGATCTCAATTCTAAGCACATTTTTTTCAGAAATGGCATGATTGAGTACAGGATATACAAATGAAAGTTACCTGTGTGGATAATGATGTGTTTCGACAGGTCTCCAACGTTGACGAAGGCTTTGTTGCAGACCTGACATTTATGAGGTCGGATGTTGTCATGGTGCCGGATGTGATTAGCCAGTTGACTAGACTGGACAAACCTGAACAACAAGAAGAGTAGATAGACTGACACACTGGACCTCAGAAGACTGTGAAGGTGTTTTCTAGGGACTTCCGCTGACCTTTTTCCACATCGATCGCAGACATATGGCTTCTCCCCAGTATGTTGTCGGACGTGAGCTATTAGGGAGCTGGCCTGGGTGAAGCCTTTGCCACAAATGAGACACTGACAAGGCTTTTCTCCTAGAAATCAGACAAAATCACACAGAGACACAATAGGCACCCAGAGAATGGACTGTGAATGTAAAATATACAGTTACACCACTGAATACTACAATCCTTAGTAAAAAATAAGGCAATACTATTATGTTGAGACATGTATTTTATTTCAACATAAAATGCTTGTTGACTAGTATGCCAAGTGCAAATTATTTGGTAAATAAAACTTTGTATTTTTAAGGACCCAGTACTGAAAGTACAATGTATTCACAAAGGAAAAAAAAATATCATGTAATTATGAGATCTTTTCTCATATGAGATCATCTCTTCATTTCATCTCATGAGAATAAAGTTATAATTATGAGATAAGGTGTCTAAAGAAAAATAATGGTGATCTTGATCTCGTGATTACTCCGCCCACCACCCCACTCTGATTAACATACTGTTAATACTGTTAGTGAACTTGAAAATGAAAAAGTAGGAAATGAAAAGTCAAATCTGTAAATAAAAAGACAAATAGGGTTTTTAATTTTATTTTTTAATCTTTCACATCTGACTCATACATGAGTGGGAAATTAAAATGCAAATAGTGCTATTTCATTTTAAATTGTAATTTTTGCAGGATTTTTGCACAGACTTTGGAAACTAAATGGCAAACTGGAGATTGTATTTTCTTTTTATTTTCCATTTTCATTTTATTTTTTGCAGAAAAAACCTCCCATACCGAACGGCCGTTTGTAACTTGAAAATGTTCGTAAGTCGTTATTTAACATCATTTAAAGGGCATATGCAACTACAAAGACCTAGGATGCTGGGAGTACGCACGCTACGCTGCTGCGCGACGGGAGTAGCGGCCAGAAGTCATACCAGGCAGAACTGGTGCGCAGAAAATTGATGTTGCAGAAAGGAAATGGGAGCCCAATGAACATAATTTGGACTAACAGTCTGTCTGTGTGTCTGAAAGTTCGTAAGTTGAAAGTTCGTAAGTAGAGGAGCATCTGTATTTTAAATTGACAAAACATGCCAGATGTTACACTTACATTTCCATATTACTGTATCCTACACCCCCTATATGAAAATGAGTGGTGACTAGTAGTAACACAGCACGGGAATAATCTGTGTTGGCAAATATCTATAAGCAACTGTGCTGATGGTATCAGCGTCTGTGTTGGCCAGTGGGCAGGCCCAGGCTTTAAACGCGGTGCCAGCCTCACCCGTGTGGATGCGCACATGCCTCTGCAGAGCCCCAGGGTCGGCAAAAGCCCTCTGACAGTGCATGCAGGTGTAGGGCTTCTCGCCGCTATGCACTCGCAGGTGTCTCTTCAGGTTACCTGCACAGACCACACAGTGACATAACCAGCACCATTACCCACACGCCCCCTCTGGGAAGGCCTCATACCTGAGGTGGTGAACTGCTTCCCGCATTCTTTGCACTTCAGGGGCCCGTCTGTGATGTGGATCTTCTGGTGGGCCTTCAGGTTCCCCAACTGCAGGAACACAGAGTATAACAGGGTTTTACAGGATCCCTGCCAGTGCTAGAAGAGAGGAGTGGAAGAAAAACCACTTCTGGACAGGAGACGGTTGAATCAGGTATCCTTCATTAACAAACACACCAGTGAGCTCTCTATAAGTGCACTCAAACAGTGCTTTTCCACTACAGAAAGTACTAGGGATGCTCCGATCAGGATTTTTGCCACCGATACCAAGTACCGATTTTTTGTCATGGTGATCGGCCGATACCAAT
>JABFEA020000041.1:3999730-4015760 GCA_019775915.2 Cyphomyrus plagiostoma | reverse complement strand
GTGACAGGGACGGGAGTGAAAAGGAGGAGAGTGACAGGGACGGGAGTGAAAAGGAGGAGAGTGACAGGGACGAGAGTACAAAGGAGGAGAGTGAAACAGATCCAGCTGGCCGAGCTCCTCTCTCCCTCAGCCTCCCCACATCTTGTTCTCATCTTAACTTCTCCTGTTTCATTATTGCACTATTAGTCTGAGCAGTATTGAAATGAGGACCTTCTACACTGTCTGTCTCTCCTTTACAGCAGGGTTTCTCAAACTGCTCCTCAGGGACCCCCAGACAGCCCACATTTTTGCACCCCAACGGGAGCTTGGAGAGATCAAAAATGTGGACTGTCTGGCGATCCCTGAGGACCAGTTTGACAGACTCTGGTGTATCAGGTTTACTGGTGCATGACCAGCAGGGAGTCATGAGGGAGCAACAACGTGGAGAGCTGAGGGTCCCGGAAGACCGGTTTGAGAAACACTGCTTTACACCATCAGTCACCACCAAAATGTTTCTAGTGCTTTACTCCAAAATAGTACAATGTAGGCAATGGACACCAAAACCATCATCATGAATGCAACATCATCAAGATGATGTAACATCTGAAGTGCATGGTCTTTACCAGAGCAGCCGTCGGTGGTGAGGTCCTCGGGGGCCCGGTAGAAGCCCTGGCGGCAGGGGCAGGTCTGCGAGCCTGCTGATGAGCGCTGGGTGTTCTCTGGACAAAGATCACACTTCTCCATGGACAGAGAGGCCCTGAAATAGCCAGCCTGGCAGGCTACAGTGGAAAACACAATGATGCAACTCGTGAGAAACCTGACAGAGAAGTCGCGTGTCCGTACTCCTCCACACAGCGATATGCCCCTGCTTCATTCTGTTGTGCATAACCCCTAAGCCTTCAAATAAATGACAAATTAACCATGCTATTTCTGTAAACGGGACACATATACACTCATTTGTGGCTGCGGTCATTTTTTTTTTTTTTTTTTTTTACCATAGACTGTATGCAAAGGGTTATTATGGTATTATCTATGGTCAGAACTTAAATACCACGCACAAGCAAAATGTGCTGCAGAACAATCCTGCTGTTTTCGGCAAAGCGGACGAGTTACCCAGCATTCCTGAAGAGGAGGGCCACCCGAAATACATCAGAGGGACAGAACAAAGATCGGAGAGAAAGCGGGTCACGTGAACGGGAAACATTATATGGGCGTTACAAACGTCAGCAACACGTTTTTGTTTAGCTCCGTCTGTTTTATCTGCATACTGCAGGCTATTTTCCCATGTCCCGTGTTCAAAACCCGTCCTGACAATGATACGATCAGCTACCCAAATAGCTCTAAGCAAACTGCTGGCGCGAGATGGGCACCACAGTAAATCGAGCAGGAGCATGAGGAGGTGAGACATATACAAGCCCACATGAAAAGAAGATGATCACAATGCTGGCAAATGATGATACTTGGCAGGTGAGGCAAATAAAAGAGAAGCACAAGCCGCCCCCCCGACGGGCTCCCGCTCACTAGTTCTCATCTTCCCGGTCTCCCTGTATCCCTTTCCTGTCATCTGTTGTTCCCTGTTCATAACTGGTAACCTATCACTCACCTTAAAAGCAGCTGCTCACTTTGTCCTGCTGATTCCCTTCATCCGCCTCCCTTATAATTAAAACTTCTAGCCAATAACAGCCCAAGTTCTCTATTTTTGTAGTATGTTGTGAAAAAAAGGCAACGTGCACCCAAGTACTCACACATCTTAAAGGAAAAGTCTGACCAGTTTTATAATAACACTTTAATCTGCTATTATGACCATTTATATTATTTCCTGGTCCCTTTAAAGAATTTCCATCAACAGTAATAAAATCACAAAGGACACTAAGTACCTTCAAAGTTACTATATGAATCAAGCTTGATTCAAGGTGAAAGTTAAACTTTAAAAGTGAGTCTCCAGTCGGCAGCATGGAGTATGATGCCTGTCCGAAAGGCACAGGAGGAATTCTGTCTGAAATGTTCAGTTTCAGAGTTCACCTCCCTGTCCTGCTTCATTTTAACACCATACCTCGTGTTCCCTGGACACTAACCTCTCCCGGCTCCTGCATCCTAGAGCCTTCCCTCATCTCCCCCCCCCCACCGGTCCAGCTCATTAAGTCTGATGCGACAGGCAAGGAAGAACTGAGAGGAAGAGAAAGTATCCACAGAGAGAAAAAAGCAGGGTGAGAAGAATAATTCCCCCATTCACTTTGAAAGTGAACAGCTGCCCAACGGTAGCCCGGTTCAGTCTCTCCATCCCCCCAGTTAAGTCTCCACTTGCCTGCCCCCTCCCTGTCACCAGCATTCTCCGGGAATAGCAGGCCTCATTCAAACCAGGCAGCAGCACTTGTGGCACATAGTGAAGATGTGGCACGTCGCGCCTTTACATCAGCTGGCCACAGGCGTACCCAGCTATACAGATGGGTATGGGCAAACACGTCACAGTTCCAGAAACACCGAACCTCAGGGTACATGGCACAGTCACACCAGCACACCTGCTGCCCGGCCATGCAATCATATGGCGATCGCTCTGCAAAAGCCACTAACCAAGACACTCTAATGTCAAACCACCAAACATGTTCAGTATGCAGAGAATGTGCATTGTTTACACCCATAATGCCGCATAAGCAGCCAGGACATGCTGAGCCGGCAGTCTGAGGCATGGTGTCGTAACAATTGGCATTTGGAAGTTGCACAGATTTTGATTTTTTTTTTGTCATTAATATTATGGATTTCTTGACAAGTTCAACTTACAAAATTTGGAATAGTTTTCATTCGAACCATGACATGAAGTAGCTGCCCCCACGCAATTACACACCTAATGATATACAGGCCACACAAACGCAACCTGATACAAGCCAAAAATCAACAAACAGCAAAATAAGCCAACACTGTTCCATTTTTAAATCATAAAATACAAATAACACTGCAGTACTAGTGATATTTCATTGATCGGATGGCATACACAAAACAATACCATTATTAACATTACAAAAACTGCAAATGGACAAATCACAGGAGTAGCTGTCATTGCATTTAGCATAATAACAATAATTATAAAGAAAAGAAATGTGTGTGGAAATACATAGGTTGACTGTCCTTAGTCCTTCCCTCCCAAGGGCCACTTGCCTACCAACTGCCTTCTAATTTAGCACCGAGCAGTTGGCTGGGAAGAGGAAAGACCAAAATCTGTTTGTTTACCATGCAAGTAAAACTGTGGGGGCAGAGGGGAGGGGCTCCTATGCTGCTATCCTTGCAAAAGAAGAGATGCTTGTTGCTGGGAAGAGAATAGGGGGGACAAATGAATGAATGCATGAATGAATGAATAGATGATTGAAAAGATGAATAGATGAGAGCTAAATAAAGAGACAGAGGAATCCACACCAAGTTTTTGTGGCTGAAGAAGGGTGTTCCATGTAACAAGAGGCCAGAAAAAGCGAATTATTTACTTAAGAGCTTCCCCACTTGGACGGCATAGGACTGAGCTGTTCCCCGTCCACAGGGAGATGGGCGCTGGTGGCCAAGGAAAATAAACAGAGCGCTGGAGCAAGACAGAGAAGCAGAGATGGAAGGGGTGGGGGAATTGCAGACCCCGATGGCCTGCTTTATGGGTGGAGGAAGTTAACAGACTAATATGCAAATACTCAGAAAGAGAGATGGATATCAACATCAGCAGCTCCCTAACTTGTATGGATACCTAACTCAAGGGTACTCAACAACAGAATGCCTCTTTAGATCTGAATCCCTAGTCTAGTTTTCTAAGCACAATGCTGCCACTTAATGCTTGAGGGTTAGGGTCCTGTTTATTGGTCTAGTGCCAGTCTAGGCAAACAATGAAAAGTCACATTTTTTCTGGCTGCGGAAATAAAGACCACAACTGCGACAGGAAAGGAAATTGCTGTTTGAGGGGGTTGGTGTGTGGCTGGTGTGGAGAACTTTAGTCAAGAGGATTATCAAAGTAGAAAAACAGCTGTTAGAGAAACACACCTTGACTTTGGGCTTCCGTTCTGCATCTGGCCGTTAACATTCACAAAAATCCCTGTAATCCCCACCAGGCCAGAGACTGAGACTTGACTTAGCCTGGACTAGTTTCAAACCGAGTGGAATCTCTTTCCCATTGCAGGATCATAATGATTAGGAATCTGACCTCCAACCTGCTCTCAATGTGAGTCAGCTCACCCTGCACTCTGTGTGGTTTTCCTGTGAGGTGAATCAGGAAACAAACACAAAAATGCCGTCACTCCCTTCAAAGAACGTAAATCAAAATAATTCATTCCCACCTTATCTTTTGATATAGAGATTCTCAGCTCAAGCCCTTGCTTGTATGGCTGCCAAAGACCACACTTGCAGTAACAGCAGATAACATTCATCTACTGTCATAACCTGCCCAGTAGATTTAGGGCATTAACTTGAATGTCTGATTGTCACTTTTGCATATCCCAAGTATACCAACAGGTTTAATTGACAATGAATGTATGTCAACAAACAGGTCAATAGTCAGAAACTTTTATGAGCCCATGAGTAAGTACACAAATGGAGTGACATCAACAACGAAAATGCTGAATGATGAATGGATGGAAGGTACGTCTTTGTCTAGTGAGCCCTGAGGGTTATTCTGGGAGGAGGAATACAGAGCCAAACTGGAGGAAGACAGCATTACATGGAGGTTAACTGCAACAGCAGCATGTACAAAGTTACAAAGCACAGAACAGAAACACGGAACTCTTTCAGTGGGAAAAAGGTAAATCAAAATTAAAGTAGTTATTAAACCTTATGAGAAGTGCAAAACTAAAAGAAACTATTTAATGCAGGCTTGCACTTTTGATTAACCAATCATGTGCTATAATTGCATCATTATCCTATAATTTTGTCTTCAGATATTGCAAACCAAATCCAGGAATAATAGTTCCTCAACATATCTGATATATGAACAAGCAAGCAAAATAACAAAACAATGTGGCAATAGTGTTGCAACAGAAAAATGAATATTGTTATGCAAGTAGTTTCAAGAACATTCACTGAGGCTATAAGCTCACCGCTCCCTGGCCCAATCTTTAATGCAAAAATGAAAGACAACATATCTATAACACAAACAGGGGACAAGGAACAGGTGGTACGCGACATGTACAAGAATACTATCGCTTAGCTCTCACTCTAGACATGGCCAGCACCCCTCGTCGTAGATCTCCTCAGGCATAGGAAATCTGATAGTTCCTTATACATCTATACATAGGGTATATTGGGGGTGGAAAGAAAGTAATGGGAGGGGGCACATGAGAAAGAGCATTAACTTTGAAGTAAGTACATGGCAATTAGAAAAACAGCCAGGCTGAAAAAATGAGTCACTGTGGGCAGGAGGCCAATTAGCAGTATGTGTGAACTACAGAAGAGATCTGACACTTTGATATGTGAGCTTTCAGAGAAATATGAAGTGATTAACAGTTTCAGAAAGTCATATGGTTGGTGCCAGCATTACAGGTGCATCAGTTACAAAAACTAAAAAATAATGCCTCTGAAATCATGACAGCGCCTCTGCCAAACAAACTGCATCAAAAACAACATTGGCTGAAAGTTGAAAAGATGGAAGGAACCTGAGCAAGTCAGTTACTGAAAAAGGATGACTGCCACACACAGTGTCAGTGGGTATATACAGCTGATTGTTGGGACTCATTAGGTCAGATGAATGCAATGCATAGTTGTATAACAATCAAGAACTACGGGGTTATTTCACAGGAGCAACTGCAGCCTATGGTGCAAACATTGTTCCACCACGATGTTCCCATATTCCAATATGATACTGCACCCATACACACCACTAAAGAAATTCAACAAGGAACATAAGGGTAACGTGAATCACCTCTTCCTGGCTTCCAACACGGAGCCCACTCCCATCAGCTCCTCAGACACACGGAGCCTACTCAGACACACGGAGCCCACTCCCATCAGCTCCTCAGGCACACAAAGCCCACTCAGATACACGGAGCCCACTCCCATCAGCTCCTCAGATACACAAAGCCCACTCAGATACACGGAGCCCACTCCCATCAGCTCCTCAGACACACAAAGCCCACTCAGATACACGGAGCCCAATCCCATCAGCTCCTCAGAAACACGGAGCCCACTCCCATCAGCTCCTCAGATACACGGAGCCCACTCCCATCAGCAGCACGTCAGAAATACAGACTGGTCTATCAGTCATCAGTTATGTCTTCTGTCTCACTGAGTTGTCAACTCCATTTGACTTGCTCTTCCACATGGGTCGCAATCATTATTTATTTTCAAAAGTGGCTACTCATAAAGGAAACATGTTTATTTACCAACGCAATTCAATTTCACTGGTACAGAGCCAAAATATTTTTTTGGATGTTTAAGCTTAGGATATTCAAGACATCCACTAGTAAAGAGGCCAACTATAACACCTTTTCACATTTGAAACAATATGGCGAACCAGACACATCTAAAATTTTAATATGCAACAATTGGCTTCAGATACAGGAACGACAGCCTAGTTTGTCATTTATGAAGAACCCAAAAGCGACAGATTCACAGCACACATAACAGATTGTCAGTCAAACTGTGAATCAAGAGAGCTGTCTTGATTGCTAACAGTCATACACCAAAATAAGCAAATGGCCATTGCTCTGTTTACTGTTCCTGGTTCCTTTGTTTACAGAAGAGGACCAAAGAGAGCTAAGACCATGACCACTGGGCTGGATAAAAGTGTCATACCAGCTAATGCTCAATGTATCCCACATCTCTTATTCATGGGCTTTTGAGTTACGATACTTATAACTGTTGGCGCTTGAGTACTCATTATGAAACATATACATACAGTGCTGGAAAAAATTAAGTGACCACTCCATACTTTTTATGAATCTGCATTATTAAATCCTGGTTTAATCCTGGTTTAATCTTGGTTTGACCCTGGATATGCTGGCAGAAGGCTACAGTGAACATTAAGTTGCTTTCAGGCTCAAAATACCTAAGACTACAGTACACAAGAACAAGGTAAAGCAGGAGACACTGAGAAAAACCAAAAACCAGCCAAGTAAAGGACAGAAGTGACTTTCTAATGCAACTTATCCAACACTGCCCCTTGAACTGAAGGACAAAATAAAGTGACCTTCAAAAAGAATGGCAAATATTAAGTGCAGATGTGAAGTTCACTGCTAGGACAGTTTATATCAGGCTCCTAGATGCAGGACTGAAGTCCCACAAAGCAAGGAAGAAGCCCTTCATCAATGAGAAGCAGGGAAGAGCCAGGTTGGAGTTTGCAAAAAAAAAAGTATAATTTACACAGGCGCTTACCCATGCATTTATAAATGAGTGAAACTAAAAATTCTTCTTAAGTCGATTCTTAATTTTTTCCAGAGATGTACTTCAAATATACGTTTCAAGTGTACACTTGGCCATTTCATTACACTTTTTAAATAATTATATTAGGGAAGCCGTCAACATCTTCAGCAAATCAGCTGACATCATATAGGACCAAATTACAGAATGTAGATTTTTTGCAATTGTTATTTTTGGAATCTGGGATTTTAGCAGAATTAATTTCTAAATAAGAACAATATCATCGCTAGCACGATTTTAAAAAGGCCTACGGTGATTTTTGAATATCACACTATCTGACACTTAAATTATTGTCTGCGGGAGTCAACGTACAGTTCAAAGTGATGGCCTTTATCCTGGAATTAGGGTGTATTTCTTGGCACGGACAAGTATGCTATCCAATGCCTCTGTGAGTGCAATGCAGGGCTAATGTGTCTGCCAAACTCTCAGGTGTTATTTGACTGATAGGAAGGGTGTAATAGGGAAACTGAATCAACATTGAGTCACCCGCAGAATATTTCCTTCTGAGTGTTTATTTAACTGCATCATTCCTGTCTCCCCCCATGGGTATGTGGTACGAACCTCCCACTGCCCAAGCCACACCCTGACAGCAGATTCTTCCACCTTGCAGTAATGAGAAGGGTTCCTGTATGGATTCGTTTTGAATGCACTGGGTTACTGTGCAGACCCCTGTCTGCTGCTCTACCTTCCGTTCTGATCTAACTCGCAGGTCCTAACCACTTATTCTCCACACCTCTGCTTTTTTACTTCAACTTTACTCTAACTTCCTCAGTTAGAAAATGCACGGAGAGGAAGGATCTGCAGAAAGACACACTTGAAGAGGCAGCTGCTCCTTAAAGAGGCCTCACGTCTCGAAGTGTGGAGTGATATGTACACACAAACTTTCATACATTTGTATGCGTTTCAATGCACATGTTAACGTGTGCACAGATTAATGTGTGTGTGTGTGTGCGTACATGCATGCTCTGCAGATGTACATATATGCACATCTCTATAGAAAATCCCTTCCCCTCCTTGCAAAGTGTGAGGGTATGACACCCCCCCCCCCCGATACTGTTAGCCACATCACTAATGCCAGTCATCACTTTCAGTCTGCCACACCCATTCACAATTAATATAACCTTCAGCAACTGGCAAAGGAGAACATAACAGTGAATTAGAAGAAAAAAATCTCCAAGAGATTTGGACAGTGGAATGAAGAGTGAGCCCGCAAAAGCAGGGGTCCAGCAGTGCTTGGAAATGAGCCTTTTTATCATCAGTCCCTATTTGAGGAAAGGAGACATATGGAGAGCATGGAAGGGGTGACAGGAGACAGCGCCCAGGTCTCACCTTGGCAGGAGCCGTTGACAGCTTCATAGCCAGGCTTGCATCGACACTGGCCCACCTGTACCACCCACTCTCCATTCAGAGTGCAGTAAATGCGGGGGGTCTCCTGGCTGATGGCATTGGCTATGCAAGTTCCTGTCACTTCCCTCAGGGCCCCTCCTTCAGCCCCCGCCACTGTGTCCGGGAAGGAGGCCAGACCCAAGACGGCGGCGGGGCAGATCTTGTAGTAGATTCGGACAGAGAGGAGTGCCACACAGCTGCCGAGGTCCTGGAAAGCCAGGTAGAAGCCCTTGCGTGACAGTGACTCCACCACCTTTGTCTCAGTGTTGACTTTCAGCTCCCCGCGGATGGAGATCTCATCGGGTGCCACCGTGGCCACCTTCCTGAACTGGCCCTTGCGGAAGCTCGTCCCCACATCAGCATCCGCCTCGGCTGCAAACATGTTGAACGTCTCCTTGCAGGTGAGGGAAGCCCCGTCGAAGGAGTTACAGTCACGCACCACGAAGCGCAGCTCCACAAAGACCCGCGTGGCAGCTGGCCGGCGCTGCACGAAGGTCGTTCTCAGCCAGTTGTCCTGCTCGCCCTCCACCACATTGCACACGGAATACGTGTAGAACATGGTACCATTCACCACAGTCTGTAGGACCTCCCACTGTCAATAGAACAGGTACAGTTACTTCGGTAACAGAACTAGTTTTCGACCCAGGACCATAGTATCACATGACAAGAGGAAAACAAATTGCTCAACTAAAACAGAAAATATTTTACAATCACTCCACATCCTGCATTCCTACATGTTTTATAAGGTTATTAAAAATGTATTAAAGGTAAAACCAGGGCTATATGCAATTAGGCAGAAGGAACTGTTGATAGAAAAAGCTTTCTAGTTTTATAAAAATCAATCAGAGGGTTAACTAAACAGGTTTTTTCTATTTAAATCCATTCGTAACCAAAGTGTTGTAAGTAAATCACTTTGCCACAAATAAGGAGTGAAGAATCCCTGCTGAAGCATCATAAGAAGGATTTAATGATATACAAAAGATTAATAAAAAGGTATGACAAAGCTCCCATTCGCCAGTACAAACACGCAGTCATATCCTTCCGCCCAGCTGAACACTAACTTAACACTTCCAAGGAAAAGTAGGTACTGATCTTCTTCAGAAGTTTTGACAGTGCCTGTCCTATGAATTTAAGTGGCTGCACCCTCCTTTGTTCTTGTATAGTGAAGAAGGCAGCTTACGGACAATGCTTATCACATTTCGGTTTACATAAGCATGGTGTTTAAACTGCATCTGATACACACAATGTTCCCTTCCAAAGCACAGCCAATAGGATGACACTTACAGAACCCTTTATTCCATTCTATTTTGGTCATGTGATCCAAAGATTTTACTCTTAAGGGGATTAGTCAATGATAAACCTGCTGGCTCAGTTGTGAGTCGAGATTTTGAGCCCACAACAGACAAATAAGGGAGAAAAGTAGTTATAAGTAGAATTGCAAAAGTCCACATCCCAACTGCAGCATTTGGATTGGAACGGCGATTCTTTTTGAAAGCCCATAGCAAAACCGGGTGGTTTTTCCATATCCCATCTCACTGTCTGTGTACAGAGTAATACACATATATGTAGCTTAAAATATTTAAAATATGAAATATGTAGCTGTTATAAGGGCACAGGGTTAGTCAGCATCCAACAGATTGTTGACCAACGTTGATAAAATTAGTCAGCAAAGAATGCGAAACTAAAACCATCTTGACAAGATCACAGAACTGTAAGCCACAGACACTCTTACTAGGTGATTTTGCCTTTTAGACACACAACTTATTTACACCTGTAATGCTACGTGAGCTTAGCCCCTATCCAGATAATGAGTTCAGCTGAGCAGTATTGAAAGGAGCTGAAGGAAAAACTCCCTGGAGTGGAATTTGCTGCAACATTTTCTAAACATGTAAAAGAACCACGTGTGACGATTAATGAATAAAATGTTCAGACAACAAAAGAGTTGGGTAACTGAATATAACAACATTAAACAAGACGATGGTCGGAAATGTGACGAGTTACAGACCAAGTAACCAAGTCAGATCTAATCAAAGTATGCAGATGAATGGGGGCAGTACTCACCCCCTGTTCGCTGGGCCACTGCAGCCATCCTAGCTCTCCACCAGCCGACCTCATGTCCAGCAGTACCTCTGTTAGGGGAGGGAAAGCATTTGCTAATGAATACCTGAAACTTTACAGCTGGAAAGTTCTGGCGACAAGCATAATGTTTAAGATAGTATGCATGCTCTGCTGGTCTGACAAACATCGTTATAAACAAGGCAGTTCATCCTGCTGTTTACAGTGAATGCGGATAGTCTCGTCCAAAAGTACCTATTAAAATAATTACGCAAAATTATAATATAGTTAAAGGTACCACGATGACCTTTTGACAAGTATGTGAACCAATGGTTTACAAATCAGACAAGCCTACACATATTTAAGTAAAATGTGGATTGTTTTAACGTATTTCAGCTTCAAACAATAATTACGTTCAAAGCAAACTGTGGCTGAAGATACAAATACACGCCACTAATGAACATTTGTTATTATTTTTATTATATTTATATCGTAATGATATTGTTGTTGCTAAAAACCAACAGTCGCATTTCCTGAGCGTAGTTGTTCAAATATTCAGTCATATTACATCTAGCCATGTAGCCCCATAAAGCGAGTAAAAATGCCATTTAAGAAACTGATCTGCGAGGCAGTCCGGTTAAATCCAAAGTGAGCAAACTCATAAGCATATCAGTGCGGACAAGTCGTAGATACATATAGCAAATATGTTATGAATATTACACCATAATAACAGAGACGTGCGTTTAATAGGGACACGCAGGTGAGTGCGCCCTAAACTCCGCGTTAACGGAGGTCGGAAAGCAGAGCTTACTAAAGTATGTCACATTTCAGCAGTAAAAACAAGAGTTTATCAGCCGTCAGCAGTCTGATTCTGAAATACTCAGCAGACGGTGACAGAAGGCAGCGCCAGGCTATTCAATGTACTCTTTGGCATTAGATAAAACTGCAATTATACCCTAAATTTAATGTTACTATTTCCCCTATCCTGGGGTGCTAATGTGTTACGGCAAACGCATTAGCTGGAATACACAAACTTGCAGCGTATATTGTATAATTACAGTTCGGCATCGATCTATCTTTTCCACGTATTTATATGTAACATCTTGAGAAAGAATAGTTGAGAAGTCAAGTTAATAAATAATACACAACAAACAAGTGCAGACGTTTTTTGAAAGTGCATAGAAATACAGAGTAATGAAATGAAAATATAACACATAAGTTATCACATACATCTAATAATTGCTGATTATTCCAATTTGGTTTTTATGCAAAGTGAAACCTATATATACGAATATTCGTGATATTACTTTCACCCCATGTGGTAAAGTTCAGCTCGTAAAACACTTTTAAGTACTTACCTTCTTTAGTCTGCAGAGTAAGCAAAACATTGTTAACAAATACAAATAAAAACAAGCCGTGCTTAATCCCAAAACAATCCATTTCAATCAGTTAATATTTATAACTTTATTTCCATACAGAGGAGCTCTAACTGCAGTCCACGAGCCCTGCTCTTCCCAGTCCCATTCAGGAATAAGCGGCGTCACGAGCCCCGCCCGCTGGGAAGTGACCAGATTCCACACAGGGGGGAGGCGGGTGATTCCCATCGGGAAACACTCCTAAACGCGACTCCAACGGGAGCAGTGACCGTTTACAATTAAGTATCTGGTATAAAATCCGCGTACAGATAAGGCCCAGTAAAAAAATCAATAGTTTATCATCCCCGCCCGCATGGCGAATTTAGCCCGCATCGATTTTTTAAAAAAAAATTTAAAGTTTATTTTCCTGTGTAAATTCCACTGCTGGCGTTCACAAATTTCACAGACGATAGAAACCAATTGCGGCGCATTTGCATTCTTCCACCTCAGCTTACTTTCTTCTACCTTCCCTCCTGATCAGTACCGAACACGCACTGCTGAAGTTTACCGACCACTCATTCACTATTGAAACACCGGACATGCCATTCATGTCTAAGAAATAAAATTAAAAAATAAATTCGCCCTCCCTCATCACTTGTTTCTGATTGAAAGGATGATAAACTAATTATTTTTTTTTTACTGGGCCTAACATTTCTTATTTGAAGACGACAAAGATAATTCATATGAATATATAGCATAGGCCTATATATGAATATCCGATGAGCGAGTACGTCTTTGGGGCCAAACGTAAATACTGATATATATTTGTATTTAAACGTACATATGTAATTGAATATTTGTGAAAGTGAAAAGAAGAAGTGAAATGAATAGCGACAATTTTCTATTGGTTTAGAATTATACACAAACATACATAGGCTTGTAATTATATTTTTGCGAGGCTTTACATTCATTTCTATGGGGAAAACTTTAATCCCAACACCATGACCTTAACCCCAACCCAGACCTAAAAATGTTCCCCACAATGTCAAAAAAGAAGGTTTTTATTATATTGTGGGGGACATTACACATAAATACATGAATTATATTAAATATATGTTATATATTTATGTATATGCATTATATAAATGTATACACTCCACTATATTTGTATTTTGGTTAGATTATTTGTCTCCGGTCATCTGAGACGCCAGCGGAGAGCAGGCTTTCACCCTGCTGCCGCTTTTTCAATCCAAGGTTGATGAGGTCAAGTAGGAGGGTCTGGCGGTATGAATGTATGATTGTTAATGAGGGGACTCAACAAGTGTCTCCAAGGCTGCAATATAAATATATGGACGAAAAAGCAGACAAAAGAAGCCCCTAGCAACTACTACTGCAAGGAATTCTAGACTTTTCCTTTCACTTCACTGGCTAAGCCGGGGACCAAAGTCATCACTGCAAAGCTAACACACAGACACAAAAAAAGAGGATGGAAAGGGGCGTGTTTCTCAGGTTCTAGTGCCAAGCAATGAGATTAACTATGACTGGCTGAATTAAAAATGAAAAAAACAGGCATATATTGGGCATATATTGATATTGCATGAATGTGAAAATGCAAGTGATTTCTATTGTATATTTACCATAACTAAAACTAATAACATATACAATATGAACAAATCTCCTGATTTGTATCTCCTGATACAAAAAAAATAATAATAATAAACACACAAATAACTGGTTTATTTACCTCTAGTCTTTTTGTCATCCCTGTGTTTCCTCTCTATCAGTGTAAATTGCAAAAGTTTGTTTTGGGGTATTTCTATGTTTAAAAAAAGGTTAAAATGTTTAAAAGTTTAGGGTGCTCTGCAGTTTGGTTTTCTGTTCACTTGCATTAGGCTCACAGTTGTCTTGTTTTTATATTTCAGTTCCATTTTCTGGTTCCTGTGTTGCTGTTCCTGTGCACCTAAGTCTGCTTCCTGTAACCCTCATCCTGGAGCCTCCTGTCAGTGGCCTCAGGTCCTTTTGGTGAACTGTTCCTGCAGTGTGATCTTCAGGGATGTCAGGGACGGCTATTTCAGAAAGCATGCTGCAATTGTTGGAGCTTTAGCAAAGATATGTACCCAACTTCCTTCGGCTACCTGTTTCACCACTGCAGTAGTGTTGTTTTATTTGTTGCCTAAAGTCAGAAGTTGTCCTCATAGCCCTGATCAGCAAGCACTGCAAAAAAAAAAATGAAGAATTCTTTGAGTTTCAGTGTCACCCTTCCCAATACGTGTAACTAAAGGAATCCCAGGAGCCTTCAGGATCCCCACAGCCCTGTTTACAGAAAGTACCTCATGCCTGTTATGGACACGGGACCTGGTGCAGGCAGAAAAAAGGTGGACAATTCACTTGCGGCTCACAGACTAGAGGGATGTATTGAACAAAACAGAACAAAGGGAAACCACAAAATAAATGGGACCATGGGGGGTCGGGGAAAAACGGGGAAAAACAAATTGCGAGCAGGAGCACATAGTAACAAATGACGGTGACTGAGGAAATGAACAAAGGCGGCACTAAAACACACTGCTGATGAGGACAGATGTGAACAACTAATCAGCAAGGCCATAGAACAACAAGACTCAGGTGAAATAACAATTAACAAGACCAGGAACCAGGGAACCTAACGAAGACTAAGGCTAACAACACTAGGGAAGACTAGGAACCAAAATCAAACAGGACATACACAGGGCAAACCTAGGACAGCAAAACTAAGAGAAAATTTAACAAAACACTAGGAAACAGAAAAGCAAATAAGGAATTAAACAGATGAGGTTGGTTCGCAGCCAGCCTCAAACCCATGACAGGAGAATTACAGCTTCTGTCCCACACGCTCCTCCTTATGTCCAAATCATATCTTATCAGAGTGCACCTCCTTCCAAATCATACCTTATCAGAGTGTACCTCCTTATGTCCAAATCACACCTTATCACAGTGCACCTCCTTATGTCCAAATCACACCTTATCAGAGTGCACCTCCTTATGTCCAAATCACACCTTATCAGAGTGCACCTGTTTCAATGTTAACACATTTTCTAAATGCCCTTCAGAGAGTTTCAGAGAACAGTTTAACAAAAGGTCAGTTTTGTGCAAAAAAATCATGGTTTTTCATCAGGTTTAATGTTAATTTTCATTACTTGCATTGATTTCTCAAGTGGATGACATATTTTAACTTGAATCCTTGATTTCTGCCACCCATTTTTGCATTTTGACCTGTTTCACTTAATGTATTCTGGGCTGCCCCTCCTCGCTGATCCCGATTTAACCCCTGCAGCCCCCCAACTTGCTGAGTCAAAGTCTGCTCCGAACTTTGTCCCATCACTCTCTACAATGCTTTGCAGTCTGGTATCAAGCAGCTGCTGGACTCTAAAGGTATCTATCTGCAAAAATTGTTTAGCATTTTTTCTTCAAAGACCTGAAGCAGCAAGGGCGCTAGAGGGGTGATCATAATGAATACCGAGTAACCGAAGAAGGGTGTCAGTGACTAGGAGAACATGGAAATGAGGAGAACATGGAAATGAGGAGAACATGGAAATGAGGACAACATGGATTCTCTCACACACAGAACAGAGGCAGGACTCAAAGGATGAACCACCACGCAATCCTTAATAAAAATGTAATGTTCAGACCAGAGAAGTAAAAGAGAAGAGGAAACAAGTACTTTGTATGTAACCTTTTCACTGATAACTTTGGAAAATGCCTGCAAATCACTTTGTGAGAGACTGAAGACAGTTGTAAAATCATCCACCCATCAATCTATCCATTTTTAAAAATTGGTAAGGCGTTTCTGTTAATAATTCGATCGCTGAGTACAGCTGATGGTACTCTTATGCAGTTATAAG
>JABFEA020000041.1:3964096-3988607 GCA_019775915.2 Cyphomyrus plagiostoma | reverse complement strand
AAACCGGAGTACCCGGAGGAAACCCCACGACGACACGGGGAGAACATGCAAATTCCACACACATGAGACCAGAACCCAGGTCCCAGAGGTGTGAGGCAACAGTGCTAACCACTGCACCACCATGCCATCCCTAGAACTAAATTGATTTTATAATTAAGTATTCATTGGAAAATCTAGGATGTGATCACAGACCAGTACTGCCAGCGCTACGTAAAAGCTACACCAAAGGGCTTTTCATCACCTGACATATTAAATTACATTGGGGTTAAAGGTAACGCTGCTCAGAATATGATTCAGTATCACAGGAATGTTCTGGAGATCAGGCACTATCCTGTGAACAAACTTAATAAGCTACCCAGAGTGACTGTGAGCACAGAATAGTGACTAATTTACCAATTTTGTAACATTAGTTACTTGTTGTCGTTTGGAGTCATTTTTTTCCACTCTTCATGTTTCTCAGGGTAATATGTATTTCACACCTAATATAACACTAAACATCTAGTAGTATAAACCATTAGATGGTAAGGCTTCACAGTAACCACACCTTCATAATGCCTTTATATTGCTTTTCATTGTTACTAATAGTAATTAATATAGTAGAATCCCTGCTACCCTGCAAATAAGCAGATACAGAAAATGGATGGATGGATGGATATACGTAATATGAAGTTCTCCAATCAGGATTCCAGGAATTCTTTAAGTGATTTCTGTTACATTCTTGATGCTGAGGCATCAGTGTTCCATATTAAGCCTCCTCTCATTCCAGCTGCCACGCAGAGCCTGAGAGAATGAAGGGGAATGTGGAGGCTGTGAGAATGGAGGGGAATGTGGAGGCTGTCTCCTCGCAGGCCAGGGAGCAGGACACTTGCAGGCCAGCTGTCGGTGGCCAGCTGATGTGATGCACAGTCTATGTGCCCATGAGGCAGATGGCTGGCACTCCTTCAGTAGGTGGCGCCCTAGGCAGCCCAGCACTGAACAGCACCATACAAACGCAAGGCTGTGTACTGTAATTCTCAAAGGACTGTGCGCTGAATGGCATGAACAGACATCCTCTCTAAGTTACCCTCATCATATGGGATGAGCTAAAACACATTCTCCTTGCCAGCAGGCATTCCATCCATGCCTGTGGACAGGATGATTGGAGTGGAGACCTTAATTAAGAGGTTACAGGCATCTGTTAAGAGTGCAGAAGCTATTCCTCACAAAACCAGTTTTGAACACCAGCCAGTTTTGTGACATCCAAATGCAGAATCATGCAGTAGAGCTGAGGGCCAGCAGTTTAGGATAGGAACTGTACTGAGAAGGAACCAACAGCAGTGACTGGAATGTGTGGCACTTGAAGTTCTAGTACTTATTCTACACAGGTATAATTATTCATAAAATTCAGTAACAGCCCTGGGTATCATGTAGCTGACATATGTCAGCTGGCTTTTCACAAATATCAATGGAAATTGTATTTTGACTTTGGTTCTCATGAATGCCTACATGTGGGTAAATATGGATTCAATTTAATAATAATGATACTGCAGCATGTTTTAGCATTTAAAATTGCATTTCTCAAGTTTAATTTGCAGCTTTGCAAGTACAGTTCATCCTTCAGCTGATCACTTTACCTTGCATGATAAACATCCAGAGTCATAATTACTCCTTTATTAAATGTCTTTTCTTCCTGAAGTCAAAACACAAAACAAAACAAAACAGTGTTTAAAACTCCATCATATGGATATGGTGACACCAAGTGGTCAGTAAGATCATCACACTGTAAAGAGTGCAAACGTTTCCCTTGACATGCCAGGGTCAGCTCCTGTTGTCAGTCTTGTGTGTGCAGATATCGCTGGCCATACTGTCCCTCATGTCAGTCTTTGTGTTTCCTTGGTTTGCTGTTAGCTGTATGACTCAATGTGTTGAGCTTGTGACTTCTTACAAATCCCTTTCATCATATGTTTGAATCCCACCTCTTCCATTTTTGTATTTTGTTCTCTAGTGTATCATTGTATTTTTCTATTCCCCATGTCTTTTGATTTGTATTTGGTTTCTTTGTGCCCCTGCTTCTGTTTCTACTTGTCTGCTATTCGCCAGTATTAGTTTCTGTTTCCCTGTTTCCTTGGTTAGTTCTTAGTTTCCCTGTTCAGTTAATTAGTTAATTATAGTTAATTAATTCCACCTGTGCCCTTGTGTGTTTTTCTGATTGCTTGTTGTCCTGCCCCTTCCCCTATTGGATAATTGTCTGTTATACTCCTGCTTGTCATTACCCTGTTCAGTTTTTATATTTAAGTTCCTGCTTGAGTTTGAATCCTGAGTGGTTCATTGTTGTTTGTGATGGTTGTATTGTCAGTAAAATTTTAAATATTCTGCCTTGACCCCCTGTCCAAACCCACCCGGATCCTTAATGTTACAGGTTCACTACACATTTTATTTTGCACATACACAAACACTGTACTACTGTATAAGTGATCTGTTTCAAACCCGAACCCTGGATGAGTGAAGCAACACTGATTCCCACTGGTTCTTAACCAGTTTATAAAATAAAAACTATGCACATTTCAGAAGGTTTAGTATCATAATATCTATATTTTAGACTAAACGTATAAATGTTTCTAACAAATTTTATAAAAGCATTATAAACAACCAGCGGTACTTTTGAAAATGCACACTGATGAGGACATAATGCTGAAATGTTTGAGTGTAACTCTGACAAAATAACATAAACCATCAGAGTCCGAATTAAAGCCCGAGCCCAGCCCGATCCCGAGATCTTCAGACTGAACCGAACCCGAGCAAAATTTAAAACTCGAACCCGAGAAAGGTGAAACTGAAAGCACAAACGAGCAAAGTAGCACAAGAAAACTAAACCTGTGAGCGCAAAAAAAGTTATTTGGGCATTTTTTAAAAATCATGCATAAAAAATTAATCTGAACCTGACCTGAACCTGAGGCTGAATATAAAAATATGACCAGCTGAACAGGACCCATCTGGCTTGGGTCAGGTTCAGTCAAGAGACCTAAATGCAATGGATTAAAGCAACAAATTAACTGGAGAGACACAAGACCTCTTTGATCTATTATAGTGATGTGTGCAGTTTTAGGCACTGGAAATGTCCTGAAAAAAATGATACCAATTCCTTCCAGAAGATAATCATATATGTGTGGTGTGACAGTGCTTTAGGTGCCTGTTCTAAGAAGCCTGGTCATTGAGGAAATCTGTGTTTATTTTGGTTTTTATCATCAGTCCATGTGGGGTATGTATCTCAAAGCCAGATTTCTTGCTTAGCTGGATTCCTTGCCAGATTTACCATACAGCAGGTTAAATAGACTTCATTTTTGTTCACTTACATTTAGCCCAGACTACATTAAATCCAGCAAGCTATCTGGCTAAGCAATAGCTCCAGCTTTGTGATGCAGGACCCAGCTGAATTAAATCAGTAGAGATGCAGCCTGTATGTACTGAAATTTAATGTAACTGTCACTGAAAATTTTGCATGTGAGCTGCCACACAATGTATAAAACGAGATAGCTTTGCTTTTCATCCAAAATTATTCTTTGAATATTTCATTGTGCATTTGTGACAAAATCAGTAAAACACAGCTGAAAACGTAAATGAAAGAATATGAACTGAACTGTGTAGTGTGCCACAAAAACAGAGATGGATAGTTCAGGTTCAGAAAATAAAAATCTAGACCAAGATTTTGTTCCAGTTAACCAGCTGAGTATATTGTGCCTCTTTTACTCAGCCAGGTTGGGGTTGGGGTCAGGTGTGGAGATCGATGATCCACAGCCAGTTCCAAAAAGGAGATCTTGAGTGGCTCTGTTTAAAACTGGCTCGGCAAAATAAAGATGCATGAATTGAAGGTGTTGAAGCTTCCTGGGATCTCCTGGGTTTTGGGTTCAATTCCAGCCTCCAGCTTTGTAGAGTGTATTTGGATCTGATAGCTTTTGCAGCCTTATGCTAAAATCCTTTAGAGGATTATGAATTCATTCATTTTTGAATTTGGATTTAATAAAAATAAAAAAAAAACTGAAACATCACATTGACCCTTTACTCAGTACATAGTTGAAGCCCCTTTTACAAGAATTACAACTTTGAGCAGGGCAGGATTTACCTTAAGACAAATGTAGGCAGCCACCAGGAGCCCGAAAATCTAGGGGCCCCATAAAGACAGATTTTCCAGAAGTTGTATTTATCGGTATAAGATAATATGATCATATATATATAGCAATATGCCTGTTATTTGCATTTTTAGTGTCCCAGCTGTAATGGACTATTCTACTGTGACACTTTGTGCCACCCAGCTTTCTTTTAGCCCTAGAGTGTAGTTGTAGGTTGCCGGTTGTTTCACTACCACGCTAACCAGCACAAAGTTGCCTAAAAGAAGAAGAAATACTAGCATTACACCTCCTGTGTCTTTGATACTCATCCGCTAGAGAAGTAGACAAATTGTAAACAGACATGGAGAGAATACAGTTAAACAAACATATGCAAGAACTGTAGACTATCCTTGGCCTCAGGGGTGGGGAGAGGTATACACTATCATTGGCTACAGCCTAGGGCCATGGCAAAGAGGGAATGAGTAAACTTCTTAAATGCAGCCAATCAGTCCATCGGTGTGTTGCTCTCCCTGATTGGTGCATTTTACTGACAGAACTATCACTCCCATCCACATCAGCCTGGGGACACCAGAGGGATTAATCCAGCAATGGCTTTGAGTCTTCTTGGGTGTGAAGCTTTGCACACCTGCATTTCGGGATTTTCTGTTATTCTTCTCTACAGTTCCTCTCCAACTTTGTCATTTTGGTTGGGGACTGTTAGTCAACAGCTATTTTCAGATCTCTCCAGATATTTTTGATTGGGCCACTCAAAGTTATTAGTTATTAGCATTAGAAGTTATTAGCTTGCCTGAATTCTACAGGCAATTCCTTTGGCCTTATTGTTTGGTTTTTGCTGTGAAATACATTGTCAGCTGTGGGATAATATAGACGGTTGTGTGCTTTTCCAAATCATGTCCAATTAATTGAATTAACCACAAGTGGACTCCAAAGAAGGTGTAGAAACAGTAACAAAAGTTGATCAGTAGAAATGGGATGCTTCTGAAGTTAATTTTATGTGTCATAGGAAAGAGATGTTTAATTTTTCGAAGGGACTCCATTATACTTTCCTGGTTTTTCCCTTCTCCTTTAGTATGATATATACACTATATTGGGACACACCACTAAATCATTGAATTCAGGAGTTTCATTCAGACTCATTGCCACATGTGTATAAAATCAAGCACATAGACAAGAAGTCAGGTTTACAAACATTTGTGGAAGAATGGGTCATTCTGAAGATCTCAGTGAATTCAAGCATGATACTGTCATAGGATGCCACCTTTGCAATAAGTTTCTTCCCTGTAAGACATTTCACGGTCAACTGTGAGTGGTATTATTCGAAGTGGAAGCATTTAGGAACAACAGAAATTCATTCATGAAGTGAATGTAAAGTAACAGAGTGGATTTGCCTAGAGTTGAAGCATATAGTGCATAAAAGTCAACGCTCTGTTGACTCAGTAACTGCAGAGTTCCAAAATTCTTCTGGCATTAACCCCAGCACAAAAATTGTGCTCCAGGAGTTTCATGGAATGGGCTTCCATGGCCAAGCAGCTGCATGCATACATCACCAAGCTCAATGCCAAGCGTTGGATGGAGTGGTGTGAAGCATGGCGCCACTGGGCTCTGGAGCAGTGGAAATGAGTTCTGTGGAGTGACATCACACTTCTCTGTCTGGAAGCCTGATGGACGAGTCTGGGTCTGGCAGATGCCAGGAGAACGTTACCTGCCTGACTGCATTGTGCCAACTGTAAAGTTTGGCGATGGAGGGATAATGGCATGGGGTTATTTTTCAGGGCTTGGGTCCTTTTCTGTTCCGGCATGACTGTGCCCCAGTGTACAAAGGTATATAAAGACATGACTGGGTGTGGAAGAACTAGAGCAGCCTGCAGAGTCCTGAACCAACCACACTAAGCACCTTTGGGATGAGCTAGAATGGAGTGAGCCAGACCTTCATGTCCAACATCAGTGCCTCAACTCAGAAATGCTATCCTGGATGAATGGGCAAAAATTCCCACAGACACACTCCAAAACTTTGTGGAAAGCCTTCCCAGAAGAATGGCAGCTGTTATAGCTGCAAAGGGGGGGGGGGACAACTCAATATTGATGCCAATGGATTTGGACCAGAGACACTAATATTAGTGGGTGAGTGTGCCCTAAAATGAACTGACATGCAGTCCAGAGTGTTCTATGTCCTGTGCCCACCGGGTTTGGATGAGGGTCCCTGGGACACTGCGATAGGTGAGCATTATGAAGACTGATGAATTAAAAAACAGCATAAGATAAGTTCATATATGCCAAGTACGCCTTGTCTCCTTGTCCACAGACACAACCAAACAGTACATTAATCTTGGGATTTTGAACACCATAAACAACTAAGTAGTAGCTGATGTGAAACACTCAAACATCACATAGCTTGCCATGGTAACTGTCAGGAAGCGAGTTGATATAATACTGCATGCATTAAATAAAACCAAGTGCCTATGCTGCCTGCAGAATGGGGCCATGTGGTGGGGTGGTATTTTATTATACAGGCATGATAAAAAAAAAATAGTATGACAGGTGAGATGAAAAATCAGTCCACTGGAAATGCACAAGCTGCTCAAACAGTTACATTGTTTTTGTGGAGAACCATATGTACTGTGTGTGCAAAAGTTAGTACTTTTGTTATATAGGCAAATCCATAATATCATACATGTATTATATATATATATATATATATATATATATATATATATAAAATAGCTCAGAACACATCCAGGGACACCATGGAATAGAGTATCATTGTGGATGAAGGAAATCCATGAAGCACCACACTGACTTGTACAATGATTGACTCAATAGGTGTCCATGCAGGTTGAAGTGTATTTTTGAATATAGGAGAGCTCTGTTATAAAATGTAAAAATCAGGCCAACAATCTTCATGCTGTTTGACATTACATCATGCAAATGTTCTTCGGTTTGTCAAGTTTGCTGTTAAAATAAATTCTCATGAAATTCTCTCACAGGAAAGCAAAATTCATTCAAAAGTGTAAACATTCTAGTTTAATGCTTTTGCTTAAGAGTTCTGACAAATGTCGCAAACACTTCAAAATTAAAATGTAGTCACTGATCATTTAATGATCGGTGGATTGTATAAACCAACGTTTTATTTTACAAAACATCTTAAAATAACCTCATAGAGGAACAATATATTACACTCAAAATGAAATTGGGTACAGGGACAATGTTTAAGATTGTTCTGTTTGTTTTTCTGTTGTTTGTTTGATTTTTTTTTATGTATCAAAATTATAAGTGCCTTCAACAATACTATGAGAGCTGTCAGCCTGCAGTCATACAAATATTTACACCACAAAACTGAGAAACATGGTTTACTTTTGACATTGGTTTACACTTAGTTCTGTCTTTTTCAGACTACTTTGTTTTGTCTGACAAAACAAATTGACTCTGAAAAATAAAACATTAAAAAAGACACAGAAGGGATAAATGACTATTTACACCAAGGTTGAGACATAGAGCTCACACATCCACTTTTGGCTCGGCTTGAGTCCCACTGCTTTTTCCCTTCCCAAATTCTTTTCCTTGAAAGTCTATAAGAATGTTTCAAACTCAAGTATGGCATTGTTATAGTACAGTCACCCCTTTCGCTTCCTACTTTTGCTTAACACTACACCTGTCATAGAGGCAGGTACGTTTTACAGGGGCAGACATCCAAGGAAAACTGTGGTTCAGGAAACATTCACCAGATGTCAAGAGTTACTGTAAACGATCAACTTACAGAATGGCTTATAGCACTTTTTTTCTCAAAATAAACGACAGAGTAGCAAAGACGGATAAAATTAAGTAAACCGTTAAAACAAGACAGTCAAGCTAGAAGCAATTATGAGTAAGTGACAAATACAAAGTCAAGTATGAAAATAAGATTTGATTTTAATTCCTTTTTTGACTGCATCATCTTAAAAGACATTTTGGCACAGATTCATGTTTAAAACAATATGTCTGTGAAAACCATCACTGGGAGTGACCATTCTTCTTACTGTCACTCCTCTTAGTTATGCAAGTTCATCTCCCAGCATTGTTAAGTCTTTAAATATTTATAATATTTACAAGGCTCTCACACTCCCCTTACATCATTAACCTTTAAGAAAAAAGTATTTGTCTCAACTACCCCCTGTTGAGCTATAATGTGTAAACTGTACAACTCCAGAACCCCCCGTGTCCCTGGGGGTAGGAACTATGAGGAATAAGAGTGCCACTTCTCCAAAAGTGGTAGTAGGTTAATACATGGGAAACCAGTAGTAAAAGTGAAGATGACTGACTGGCTGAACATGATTGGCCACAATTTTCTCCCATGACATCATCTTTCCCAGTATCACCATATGGCATACAAACATGGCAGGTCTCTGTAGCCTCCACCTTACTTCCATCCGCATCACTTCATAAATCTTCAAGTCCCTGTTTCCGTCTTTTGTCCCTCCATCATAGTGCAATGGTTGATCCGATCCATTTGTAGGAAAAAAAAAAAAACGATCTTTTCAATGAAAATATAATCCACCTTTTCAGCTGTTCTCAGATTCCAAGTTGTTTTCCCCTTTGATATGTCTTTGGAACCCCTTCACATGAAGTGCCAGGCCCTCAGAGACATAGGGCAGAGATGATCATAAAATTGATCACTTCGCTATAGCCTGGCTTGGCCTCCCGGGAAAGGTGGAGATACGGAGCAGCGTTGGAAGGGTGCAGGGCAGGTCGGCTGACAGTGTAAACAAAAAAAATCAAATGACGCCTACCCAACACCCAGCTTTACCTTCCAGGTACTTGGGAAATGAAGGGTCTCTGCAGAACAGGTGCTGCTACACAGAGGCGATAACAATCATCAGATGGGGCGAGATGCTGGAGATGCTGCTGAGCAGGTCTGGAGCCAGACGAGACAGGTGGCTCTCTGAAAACTCACAAGGCGGGAAGATCTGCAGCACGTAGGCCGGCTAGGGAGCAAAGGCAGTGTGTCACGAGGTGGGCATGGCATGGGCACACGGGGGATCATCCATAGCAAACCACAGGCCAGTCTGACTCCTGCAAGCTGGCAACAATACACCACATTACCTGGTTAGAGCCTGGATTTGGGACGTTAATGATGCCAGCAGCTTGCTTGGCCTGCAGGTAGGTAATGAAGCCGCCCTTCAGGGCATGCGTCTGGTTCAGGACATCCTCCTGGTCACGTCCACAAGGAAGGGCCAGCAGGAGGCAGTAGTCACTCTCCACCTGAACAAATAATATATTAAAAATACTACGTGACTGGCTGTTATTATCTCAGAAACTATCAGTGGGGTAACAACAGGGTGACTCTTTGCAAGCATAATATTTTGCAAAACATAATGAAAATCGTACATTTTAAGTTTCACGGACTTAGCAAAGACAAAAGGATAAAGGGCCTGAGAGCAGCAGATTATTTAGCATGTGTTCGCTAAGTCACTGAACGCGCAATGAGTTGGGTACTGCAGTCACCATCATCCGGCGAGCGACTCCCTCCAGCTGGGAGGCCTCCAGTCGCATCCTCTGCACAATGCGCAGCAGGGGGCCCCCTTCTGGCGGGGGCAGGGAGCGGTGTGCAAGCACGTTGTTGCCTGAGACAAAGTGCAGCTGGACAGCAGCCGTATCGTTCTTCAGGGCCAAGTGGCCCTGCCACACAATGGGGTACTTCTACTCCCGAAAAAATTTAAAGAGAGAAAAGAAATCAGTCAGCTGCATAACGACTACAGTCATGCGTCGCGTAATGGCAGCAATACGTTCTGAGGAATGTGCCATTAGGTAATTTGGACAGTGTATAAGCATCATTAAGTGTACTTAGACAAACCTAGATGGTATAACCTAAACCATTAACATTGCTGTGTATTACCATTATCAAGTATTATGTACTGTACATGACTGTATGTGCTTAACTTTTATATAACTGGCAGTGCAACAGATAATACTTGATTAATGTGAGTAATGTGTTAAGCTATGTCATTACAATGGCTACAACATTACTAAGTGATAAGAAATTTTTCAGTACCATTACAGTATTCTCATGGGACTACCATCATTATGGGGTCCGTTGATGAATGAAATGTTGATATACGGTACATGACTGTATTTATCATTACCGTGACAAAAACAGTTACATAGCTGCTACATATTAGAGATTTACATAAATGTGTGGCAAAAGCTCACTGGGTTAGGACTGAGTGCCGCCCCAGTCCTGACCCGGATAGACATTTGAAAGATAAATATGTTTGTCACAAAAGGATTGTTAAAGGTACTAGCAAAAGATCATCTTCTGTCTCTTGTTCTTTCATCCTTTACTTTTTTCTCACCTTAAGCAGCTGCACCATGTCCACAGTGCGGCTTGCTGTGTGCTCCAGCTTGCTTTCATCCCGCATCTGGCCAGAGCCAGACGACGGCAGGTGAGATGGTAGGAAGGACACGGAGCCCTTCGTCACCGATGTTTGTACCGAATCCAGTTTGTGAGAGATTGGAACGGGAGAGGCGTACGACGGTGAGCCTGCATCGCCCTGTGCTCGGGAGAGGTCGATAGTGCCAGTGTGCCGATGATGTGAAGCTTCTGCTTTGAGGTCTCCCACTGCTCCCGACGACACCTGAGGAGTTTTGCTCCTGTGACTGTGCTCGCCATCCTGAGAATGAAGACAAAAATCATACAAAACCAATCAAAAGTTAGCAATAACGTTAAATAAAACAAAAACTGATGTTCCACGCATACATAACTTAGGTACAATTAGGTATGATCTGGTAGCAGTGACAACAGTAGCCTAAACAGACTACCAAGAATTTTATCAAGCTGTATTTGACAGAAAGATTAAAAGTATTCAAAGCTCACATTAAATTAACTCTCCATTCTGCTCTGACTCTCTTACCTGTGAGGGGGTGATGCTGCGGGGAGGCAGGTTGATTCCCATGGCAGAGGGACCAGCATACTGGGAGTGAAACCCCCGCATGTCTCGGTACACTGCAGAGTATTCTGGGAACGTGTTGGCAGCCCCTCCATGCAGAAGCTGCACTCCCGGGTTGGACACCATGACAGGCACGGTGGGATGTACCCCCAAGATCCTGCCTTCAGCATGTGGAGACTGTGGCACTTTCACATCTGTGGTTTTTGAGGAGTCCTTTCCTGCCTGTGTCGCACCTTTTCCAACAGGTGGAGTTTTGGAAGAGGAGGATGAAGAAATGTTGCTAGAGGAAGATGAGCAGCCAGTTTCTGGGGTACGGGCTTGGCGTGCGTCTGTGGATGCATGCTCTCCAAGCTGGTGGTGCATTAGTATCCTTACATCTCTGGACGGTAGGCCATACAAGCTAGCTCCATGGTGCAGTCCACAGTAGTCACTTGGCATCACCATAACATCTGACTGCACCTGAGGTGCAGATGGCCTGCGCAGTCCCTGATGAAAGTGCCTGACATCTTCCTCCGATGCCCCACTACTGCCCCCAGTGCAGCCTGTGTGGGACTGCAGCACCATGTCTCTGATGCCTGCAGGCTGAGGCGTGCTTGAGCGCTGCTGCGTCCCTGAACGTGGAGAGGCTAGAGTCTCCGGACGCATCCCATAGCCTATTCCAGACAGAGGAGGAGTGTTCAACCTCACATCACCCTGAGAGAGGTGGCTCAGAGAAACAGATTGAGTGACACTATGAGGAGGCATAATGACCGACTGCTCCTGGTGATGTACATACTGGGATATAGCTGACATGCCCGGGCCAAGGACCACAGAGGTGCCAATGGGGGACACAGAGCTACTCGGAGGGCAGACTTTAGAAAATGGAGATGGTGAATGGCCTGATGTTCGGGGTGAGTGAGGCTCTTGTTTCAAGTGCGGCACAGTTCTATCGGTAGGTGTCCCAGGACTTGAACCCATGTGGTTCCCAGACAGAGAGGGGTGGTGGGGACTCATCACAGGGCTCAGGTTAGAGGACTGAGGTTTACCTGAGTCAACCTTGAGGGGTATTGGATCAGTTACCATCCCTTTTTTAATATTCTGCTGTTGCTGCAACATAGCCTGATTGTAGATCAAAACTTGTGAGCTGCTAACAGACTGTGAGTGCATTTTCACAGTGCCAGCCTGAGGCCCAGAATGATATGCTAACTCTGACTTGTCTGACCCAGGATTCTCCTGTTTAATGGTAGAGATGACAGGCTGAGTGTTGTAAGACTGGCCAGCTAAAACTCCCCCACTGTGGCTATATGCAGATTGTGAAGCCTTCAGGGTGGGGGGCTGGGAAGGAGTGAGTGGCTCCTGTTTGATCTGGGGTTTAGATACAGATTGTTGGAACTCAATGTCAACTGCACTGGCTGGTGGGATCTGGCTGATCTTTGCACTTATACGCTGAGGCCCCTCAGTCTTCTGTCCAGAGTAACTCAGTACCACTACACCCTCCGAGGTGTTCACCCTCAGCCCAGGGCTGGCAGCTGTGCTGTAGGCTGCACTCTCTACCATAGCTCGTCCTCCACTGCTTCCTTCTTCGCCCATAGCTAGCCCGTGATACCTGTTTTCACTGATGCCAGACCGATACTTTTGCTTCGGCAGTGACATCCCCGAGTTACGACTGCTCAGGGAAATACGTGGTGCCTCCTCCGAATCAAAGGGGATTGGAATGCGGCTTATAACCGAGGTACCTGTTGAGGATATTACAGAATTGACCATTTTCTCAGTATAAGCTTGCTGGACCTCAGGCGGTGGTGGTAGGGACGACTGCTGGTGTACAGGATGGGGGGTGACAGTTGAAGGCCTTTCATCAGGTATGCAGGGCTTGGCAGTTATCAGCTCACAAGAATTGTCATTCTCTGACATCCGTGGATCCCTCATGGAGGTTGTAAGAAGTGTGTTCGGAGCTGAGTTATTTGAGGCTGATACATACTTAGGTTCCATAAGGATTTTGCGCAAAGTGCTAGAACTAGGGTTAATGTCCGACGCTTTTGTATCAGGTGGTAAGGTAGAGTTTCCAGAAGGTGGTACTCCTGCTGTGGCTGTAGGAGTAGAGGGACCCGTAACAGGGATTTGGGGTGCAGATGGGGCAAGGACATTGCCATCCTCAGAATGATTCTGCCAGTCTTGGGGAGACACAGGCAGCTTGCAAGTACGTGTAGGGGAGAACTTCAGACTAGTTGGAGAAGGTGCGAGTGATGCTGTACCTGAAGGTTGCTGCTGCAGCTTGCTGGTTGAATGAAAGGCAGACTCTTGGGGTTCTGGTTGCTCAACTGCAGGCTGTTCTGCTTCCTTAGGAGTATCCACAGCTTCAACAGTCACACGTACAACTTCCTGTTTACAGGAGGCCGCTGTAGTGACAATAGCTGCTGTAGAGGCTGACCCAACTTTGGGTTTAAGAGTCTGTGGGTCTTCGGGGATGGACTCTGGCATTTTTACTGGGGTATGTTCTGGTTCTGAAAGTGGCTCCTCTGTCACATCCCCCTTCCTGTTAGTATGGGTTCTACGGCTTTTAGACTTCTTTTGCGGTTTGGCCCTAACTTTACCACCTTTCCTGGGAGTGCTTGGTTGAGGAGACTCATCCTGGGTAGAGGCCTCACCGGCAGCGGATTCTGAAACTTTAGAATCTGGAATCAATCCTGTGTCTGTGTCCATAATGATAGCCACGTCTGTCTCTGGTTCTATGCACTCACTGGTACTGGGGATTACCAGTGGCTCTGTGGTAGGGACAAGAGTTGCATAAGTAGGTGGGGCTGTGAATCCATCTGCATCAGCAGTAATGGAATAAATGGCAGCTTCAAGTTCAGTCTCACTAGAAGGATTTGCAGGCTTCTCTTCCTCAACCTCATCTTCTGGCTCCACTGTTACCGGTGATATCAAGGTTGGTGGTTCTGTTTGAGGTTCCTTATAAATTGGAAGAGGTGGCTCCACACTGAGCTTAGCAATATTCTCTACTGCCCTCTCCAGTTCCATCTGACGGGCTAGCAATGCAGCTGCCGGATCAGCAGGAGGCTCGGGGTCTGACAACACCTCTTCTTTCTTCTCAGAACTGAGCTCTGATGCCTTGATGAAAGGAGGTGTCAGTGAATCTTCTTTCGCTGATGCACCTGACTTGGTCTTTTTTAGAGAGGTGTCAAAAGATTCAGACTCCTCCTCACTAGAACGCAGCACACCTTTCACATCATCTACACTCAAACGGATCTCAAGGTTCTTCAAGCTCAGGGAATTATCCTCTATTGCCATCTTAGTGTTGCGTGTCAGTCTCGCTGCCTTTGTTTTTCCACTTTTCTCAGTTGGTGCCCGCTTTTCTGTGACTGGCATTTCCAACTTATCACCAGCTTTTTCTTCATCTAGTTTCCTTTCAGTTGGATCTGGAATATCACTGTCTTTCTCTCCTTTTTGCACTGTCATATCTTGTATTTCATTTCCTATGAGTTTCCCACACTGCTCAAGCATTTCCTCCTTTGATTTAGCTGTGGAATCTAAAATACCAGCAGCATCACCCCCTGAGCGCTCTGCCTGTGGACCTGGATTCTCAGATGTTTTGTCTGCTTTGACTCCCTTCCGACCTTGTACAGAGCTAGCAGGTGGGGATCCTTGGTTAAGCTGCACTTTCTGTGTACGTGGTGAACGCCACCCTTCAGCGACTTTAGCTACTTCGCCACTGCTACAAAGGTCTTTGCTGTCAGTTTCTTCTCCCTCTGATGTTTTCGGTGGCTCCCCCTTCACTGGTGACATATCTTCTCCTCGCCGACGTGTTTTGGGAGGGCGTCCTCGCCGGGGTGGGGCAGCTAATGTATCCTGAGAAGGCTGCTGCTGCTGCTGTACTAGCTCTCTTTCAGCACACCGCTTGCGAGTAGGACGAGGGGATTCTGTAACTTCCTTACTTGACTGTTGAGGAGTCTCATCCTCAACAGGGGTTGCATAAACAGACCTTACATTTCTGCGGCGAGTCCTGCCATGTAGCAAGCTCACCTCATAACTTTGATCTGAGTCTGGAGCATGAATCGGGGACTTAGCTGTGTTTTTAGAATCAGTGGCTGGTTTGAAAGCCTCTCCTCGAGGAGAAGATGCCCGTTTAAGCTTCTCTCTGTCAATTCGCTCACTCTTGCGGATGGCTGGTTTCTCAGCACCAGATGTTTGGACCAGAGAAGGTGCTGGTGCAGAGACTGGTTTAGCTCGTTTGTTCTTGGGTTGTTTTCGAGGTGGCAGCACTGGCTCAACCTCAGTTTCAGAGACCAGCAATTGAACCTCCTGGGACTCTTCAATTTTCTGGGGAATATTACTGTCCGTTTGATCACATTTTTCTGACAAGGCCTCTTCTTTAGTAGTATCTGTGTTGTCCTCAGATTTAGGGGAAGCAGGAATTGGAAACTCTGTAGGATGGGGCTCTGGCTCTAAACTGCTAAGCGAGGCACCAGGAGTAGGAGGTTTAACATCCAGGTAAGAGGACTGTTCTACAGTAACTGTATTTTTTACTTGATTCTTGGATTCACACAACTCTTCCTTAGAATGCATTTTAACTTCTGCCTCAGAGGAAATGGCCTCAGGGGTTATAACGCTGCTGGGGACAGGTGGCGATATCTCTGCCACAGGAAGTGAAGGAGGCAAATAAACATCAGCAACAGACACTCCTTTTTCTTCTTTAGCAGAAAGACTCTGTACCATGGGTTTATCCTGAGGTGGTGTCATATCTCGAGGGACTGAATTGGGATGTGAAACTGAAACTCCTGCACTAGGACTGATGGCTTTAATGTCTTGGTCCACAGTCAGCTCAGGCACTTTTGGCGATGACCGTGACTGTTCCTGTTCACTTTCTTGCAACTTTTCCCTCTCATGCCCATCACTATTAATTTTCTCTATCTCTTTGGGCCGTAGGTCCCTTTCTTTCTGTTGCTGTAACTCTAAAAAACGGCTATGGAAAAGTACCATAGGCTCTTGCAGGAGGTCAGTTCCACCTGTTCCAGGTTGTCCCTCAGTAGAAGTCTGCCTCCCAGTATATCTACTAATGTTCAGTTCTGTGTCTTGATCCTTGCGTTCAAGATGTTGCAGGCGCCTTGAGTCTTGCTCAAAAATAGAGCTGTGGAGAAAGCGAGAGGCAAACAGCTCCTGTCGTTCATGTTCTTCTGGCTTAGGTTCTTCTTTTTTATCATCAAGCTTGCCCTCTGAGTCAGTACGGATTTTCTTTTTCTTCATGTACCAGGAGGGAATAGGCCTTGGGGCAGACTCCACCTTTTCCTTATCTTTGGTGCTTCGGAAACTGGCGAAGCGAGAGTCACGATCCAGGAATGACCAGTTATCCTCTCGGGACGAGGACAATGACTTTGCTCGTTCCAGCAATGCTTTAGTGTCTGGTGTTATAGTCTGGTCCAGTGCAAAGGAATAAAATTTGTTCCTCTCTAGGGAGCCAGACAGCTTGAGGTCTGACAACCTGTCTTCACGCTCCCTAAGAAGGAAAGAGAGAGATGTAGAGGGTTTGGGGGAGTGGTGCTTGTTCTCACTGTCCTCATCAGAGTCTGACTGTACTTCTCCAGGCTCCAGTTCACGCACCAGGCGCTTGCGGATGCCTTCACGTTTCACAATGCTGCTTGGGAAACTCATGTCAAGTCGTAATGGGTCTTGTTTCACCCTGCTCTCCCAGCGCTGCTCTTCCTCACACCCCAGAGACACAACTTTCACTTTAGACAATTCAGTATGGGAAGACCGTCCCCGATTACTAGTCGAATCAAAGCTATACTTCAGTATATCCATGTGTGAGTAGACTTCTAATTTAGGTGAGTCTTTAGCCTCTTTTATAGAAACCAGTCGAGGTGATTCTGCAGTATTGTCTTCCTCTTGGTAGGAAAAGTGCCTTAACCCTGGCATCGAGGAAGTGTGTTTCTCAGAATCCTCATTCACTTGCCGTGAACTTCTATAGTTTCTTTCCCTTTTAACATGTATATCAAAATCAAGAATCTCCATCTTTTTACGTTTGTTAGGTGGAGAGTCATCTGTAACATCCTGAGGTGGCTTTCCCACCTCATGCACTAAGCTTCTCCGATCGAAATCCTCAGAGTCTGCACCATGTGGATTTTCAGGCTTATCCGACTTGTCATGTTCCTGCAGCTGCTGCCGTAGCCTCCGGTTCTGCTCCATCTGTTTGCGGCAGCTTTGAGAGTGATCAATGTCCACAGAAAGACGTTCATCAGCCTCCCCAGTACCTTTCTCCTGCACCAAAGACTGGTCGACTAGATCAAGGAAGTTTGGTTGCTCCTGTTCCTCTATATCATCTTGATCCAAACTCACATCATCAGGAAACATCTGGGTGATGTGACTTTGATTCTTTAGGATGATCCCTGTCTTTCTTCCTGGAAAATCAACCAGATCAGTGCTCTCCTCTGCTGGTTCCCCCAGTCGTGCCTGCAGGTCAAGACTAAGTCCCAAGCCTACAGGCATTCCCTCTGTGTCCAGCTCTTCTTTTGGGCTACAGACAGTAACGAGCCGTTCTGATTTACCTTTGCGATGCTCCCTCTTATGTGCTTCCTTTCTAAGGATCTTCCTATCACCTTCCATTTCTTTTGCCATAATGCTGTCACATGATTTCTTCAGTCCCACTCTGACCTCTTCTTCCTCCTGGATCCCCCTTTTCAATCTTTCTATTTTTCCAGCAGAATCTCCAAAACGTCTCTTTCGAGCAGCCAGTCTGTCTACCTCTATAGATGAGTTAGTGCCATCAAACCCTGGTTCAGATTTCACGTGCTTTTTAGGTTTCACCTTGGTTTCCCTGTCTACCACTTCTACCTGGCTTGCCAAACTCTTTTCCTTAGAGACTTTGCACTGCTTGGGAAGTTCTCCCTTCTGAATATCCTGGCGTGATGTTAGTCCTTTTTGTTCAATGGAAGATGGAAGGGGAGGAGGAGAACGCACACTGTCATTCTCACCCTTCAGACGTTGCTTTTCCCCAGCAGCCTGCTCCAGCAGTTTTCCTTCCTTCTCCTTGACCCGTGTCAGCTGCACCACACAAGGTGGAAGATCAAGGCGCCCTTTTCCAGCAGTGTCCTTCTCTTTGACAGTTACCTTACCACCTTTGCATCGAGGACCTGCCTCTGGACTGGTCTGCTGATCTGGTTCTGGGTCCGTCTCAGATGAAGGGAGACTGGGAGACGGCACCTTCAGCTTCCTTAACTTCTGCTTCTCCCCCTTCTCACCTTTCTCTGCTTTTTCCTTACGCACAGCCCGTTTATCCTTCTCACCCCCAGTAGCACGTTCTAACTCGAATAACTGCCGTTCTTTCTCCAGCTTCTCATTCTTGCTGTACCAGTCAGGTCGCGCTTTATCAGGTTTCTCATAGCGGGGAGGTGACAGTGAGCTGCAGCTTCCGCTCCGCTCAGAGGAGCGGCTATAGATGCGGCGCTCAGAGTCACTGGGTAGACGCTCAGATGGGGATGGAGAAGCAGCAGGGCTAGCAGCACGGCGGGGATGTGAAGGGCTCTGGCTACGTTCAATAGTCCGTCGGCTATGGTCACGCTCACGGTCTGTTTCAAAACGTTCCCTCTCACGCTCTCTCTCCCGTTGTAGGTAACTGTATTTCCGAATGTCCTGCTCATAGGGGTCACGGTAATCCCTGTACTCCCGAGGGTCGTCATAGTAACGTGGGTCATAATAGTCCCCCTGGTATGGGTCCCATTCTGTGTAGAACTCCCGACTCCTTGCAGGGTATTTGCGGCGTGGGTCTTCAGTGTAGGTGCCTGGAGCACGGACATTTTCATAGTATGCCCGCTCAGCTGAAAATTCATGGTATGGTGGTCTGCGCTCATCTCTGTAAAGACACAGACCAGATAAGAACATTAGAAATTTAGAAATGTGGGGAGACCATTTGGCCCATGAAGCTTGTTTGGGGAGAACTTAACTAATAGCTCAGAGTTGATAAAATCTTATCTATCTTATCCGCTACACTAGCAGGAAGACTATCACATGCTATGTAAAGAAGTGTTTTCTCAAATTTAGTTTAAAATTTTCTCCTGCTAATTTCCAGCTATGGCCACGAGTTCTGCGCTGGCAAAAGACTATTTCAGAACATGTTCAATAATGGAGCAGCTGTTTTCCAACCTAATAGCTTTGAATAAATTCATGCATCACAACCCTTCACAACCAATGAACAGAATATGGAGGGATGGGTCAAAGAACACTAAAGTACTATCAAAAATACATGAAAATGACAATTTTTTGTCACCATTTTAAATTAATCATGAGATTCATTGCATGAATAAGAATCCAATTCACTGTTTTCCAGCAATACTACACATCACAACATACCTTCGTTCAGATAAGATTTCATAGAAGTCTCGGATATCCTGCCCAGACGCCTGCATTGAGCGATAAAAAGCCATCTGGCTCTCTTGATTGGCAAAATCCACCTGGAGACAGACAACAGTGGTATCATTACACATCTCAAAATCTTTTAACAAGGCAGTTTAAAAACAATTAACAACATAAATGCAAATTAAAAATATATTCTTGATTTGGTCTGTTTCTATAAAATTCAGCCCACCATTGCAACTACCAACATGTTTCTGAAAACCCAAGACATGAATTAGTCCAGTCAAACATATATTTTCTCAATAATCCATTTTACAACCACTTATCCTGGTCAGAATTTTGAGGAGAATAGAGCCTACACAGGAAGCTCTGGGTACAAGACTGAGCTCCAACGCCATTCACTGCAGGGCACACAGACACACACACACGCGCGCGTGCGCACGCACACCCACACACATACACATTTAGAAACACCAGTTAGCCCACTTAGCACATGTTTAGACTACAAGTGGAAACTCACATTTTATGAGAACATGCAATCTCCACACAACTGCGAGGCATCAGAGCAACCCACTGAGCCACCATGCCACTGCAGATACATGGTTCTACAAAATAAATAATTTTCTTACCTTAATTTTGTTTCCCCCGATTTTCCAGCCCTTGGTTTCCTTGACAGCAGCCTGTGCATACTCAATATTATTATACAGAATCAAGGCCATTCCTTTCAGCCTGTCAAACACAACCTGGAGGAAGCACAAACAGAATCATACAAGTGAGCCAAGAAACAAGTACAATGGAGACAGTGTTGATCAAGGTGTTATCGATATTTATTCCTCCACTTCAATGGAGATGCACCAAGCAAAGGAGTGTTTTGATTACCTTGACTACATGTCCATATCGACAGAAGTGGCGTGTGAGGTACTGTTCTGTGATATTAGAAGACAGGCCATCTAGCCACACGCATGTTGTGGGCATGCTCTTCCCAAAGCCCAGCTACACAAGCAGGAGACAATGTTAGCATTTCCAGCAGCACTGCAAGAGCCATTAACGATGTCATATGTGAGGGAACCCTGCTTTTAGAAGGTAGGAAGAAAAATATATGGCGTTTGCTTAACCAACTAAAGTAGCCACAAATGAGATCAGAAAAACAACTACGCTACATGATAAATGATGAATTAGTGACACACCTTGAGCCTATTGTTGCCCAGGTACTCCCCATCCATCTTTTTGATGGCCTTGCAGACACTCGCAATGTCACAGTACTGCAAGAAGGCATACTGGGGGGCGCCATTCACCTTTTTAATATCAATATCCTAGATGTGGAGAAAAGAGAAACTTGACAAGCCACACAGTTTCCTATATGAGCACAATGCATGAGCTACATGCAGGTACATGTAAGCGGTTGCTCAACACAGACTAGGTGCTTATACCAGCTGGCATGTGATGAGAGTTTTTCTATGCAGACATACCACAATCTCCCCAAATCGCTGGAAAATGTTGAGCAGGTCATGGTAGCTAGTCGTCTTCTCCAGGTTGCCTATAAACAGTGTTCGTGTAGCTTTGGGGTGAAATTCATCAATGCGCTCATCCAGTGGCCGGAACTCATTCTCACTCTCAGTCTCTGAGAGGTGCAATAATAAAGGAGAGTAAACATGCAAACATCAGCCAAGACACATAAGAAAATGCTGCAAACCATAATAACAAAAAACACAGTAGAAAGCAAAATATTCAAGGTTTTTGGAGGTGGGACATACCTGGCCCATTCCAGGCAGTGACGTCGATTTGCATGCCAAAGAAAAGCTTTCCTTTAGAAGCACACAGGGCCTTCTCCTGGTCCTCCTGCTGTCGGAAGAAGACTAGTCCATAGCGCTCCTCTGAAGCTCCATGGATCTGCACTGATGTCACCTTCCCATACTTCTTAAACTCATGGAACAAGCCGTCCTTCAGGCTGGTGTCTGGTGGTCAGAGGTGGTCAATTGATGGTCTGTTTCATGAGATCTCTGTAATGATCAAAACCACTTACCATGGCCTTCCATGCTATGGGTACAACACGTAGCTTCCAGCAGAAGTGTTACACATGGAGAGGATATCCAGGTCCTCCAAGTTTGAGCGTTCTCAGGTTTCTGAACATTATATTATATCATATATAACATGCACTTGAAAACTACCCTCACCAACCCTGGCACCACAAACTAATAAGATGATTGACTTGATTTAAAGCTTTCAAAAGGAATAGCATTGAGCATCGCCAACCACTCTGGCACCTCAACACAGATCTAGTACAGTCTAACTCCAACTAATTCATAATTAACTAATTTATATTGTGCCAAAGTACCATGAAGTGGACAAGGCACATAGCAATGTAATGTCTGCAAAAAACAACCATATAGCACAGCACAGGGGGGCATGAACTCACCTGTGGAGCGCACAGGAAGGTTCTGGACCTTTATGCCAAAACTTTTGCGTGGCTCATCCTTTTCGAGGGCTGATGGGGGCGGAGCAGAAGGGGCAGGCACTGCAGCCGATTGCACAGATCGTGCTGGAGACTCATCACTGGAGCTGCTGCTGGAATCACTGCTGTCAAAGAAGAGTAAAGACCACTAAGAGGGAGCAGGGTAGTTTGCACATACACAGGACATAAGTCATCAGACCTATGCACCAACATACGCAGGTCCATCTACTCCTCTGCCTTCCATCAGCTTATGCAGTACAGGTTCACGGGGAGCTGGGGGATTGCAGTCTACACAGGCTACAAGGCCCAAGTCAGGGAAGCAGGATTCAAACTCCAATCCCAGTGAGGCAGCAGTGATACCTGTGTCACTGTGTCACTGCTTCAGAAGTGCAATACACATGTATTCACTGGTCAATAAAACTATCCAATATTCCACAAATGTATCGAAGGACAACACACCGTTAAAGCACCAATAATGTCTCTTTAACCATTTCTGATGAAAAAATGAACTCTCTTTCTGGAGACAATGCTGAAAAGATGTGCTGCCTGCGTTATAATTTAGGATTAACCCGAGATTAGTAGTAAATTCAGTCTAAGGTTGAGTTGTGACAGAATGCATGTGTAGATCTATTTGGTTAACACCAACGGTAATGCATTTTACCATAGTTTTATTTACAGCAGTTAGATACAAGCAACATGAAAAGCAGACAGCTCCAGTCAGATGTGGATTTCACCAGATAACCAAGCCAAAATCCTTATCTTTGCTGCATTTCCTAAACAGAAAACAACAGAGAAGGGGGAGAGAAAAGCCAACGCAGGCACCAAATGACTGACAACAAAGGGCATCTTACGGTATGAACAGGGGTTTAATGCAACCAACCTGACTATACAATAGCAAAGCTGTCAAAATCCAGAGAGAGTCAGGCAGGCTCAGAGCCCATAAGCATACAAAAAGTCATAGGTCAGCTGGGATTTAAAATGTTACCTTATACACAAAGATACTACACATGCTACACATACTACACAAAGGAGAAAAAACATTTTTTTAACACAAATAATTTGTGAGGTGTGATTCTTATACTTATAAATTGCTCTTTTTAAGAGTTCATCATTATGATCAGTGATGTTTATGTTTTGAAGTTTGTGGCTACATTTGAGTTGCATTGTTTTTAATATCATATTTTTTATATATAATATTAATTTTGTATATATTGAGAGTTGGAGAAATTGGTATAATCATAATAGTCAGTAAAGCACCGTTTCACTACAACTATTGATGTCTGCTTAATTTTGTGTATAAAATTTTGTGTATATACTGGCTGATATTAAAAGACAGGAATGTTTAGGTCTTTAAAATCTTCAAAAAAAAATTTAATTTTCATATGGGTTACATCCTAGTATAAACGCATACTCCCATGAATATGCAGATGCACGTTTGGGAATATAGATGCACATGCTATTTTTTCAAAGGTAAGACCAAAGAATATCCTTCAAGAGCAGTACTTCAGCACCTGCAATTCCATGTTTAGCCTTAGAGTGGCACCCTCACATTGTTTTTCATGTGCAGTTAAACGGAAAGCAATTTCATATTGAGCTATACTGGTGGAAGGTTAACAATATTCAATCACAGGCATTAAGCTGATGCACATAATCCTAGCAAAGGCAACGTTTCTCACCGGAATCAGCCAATGTTCCTAGAACACTTGTGTTACATGGTTACATTAACAAGCGCTTTGTAAGAAGTAAACAATGGATACCTAATACCACAAAAACAATATGATGTCCTTCAAAAACTTTAACACTAGGCTCAACAGTACTGTGCAGGTAGATACTAGTGTAACCACTACGAATTTAACTCCTAAATTCTTCAATTACCGCTTTGGTGATGTGTACCTCAGAAGGACTGTTATGCTGTTAGTTTACTCAGTGGTAGTAGAAGACCTCTCATTCCCAGAGACACTACAAAACCCACTGCTCTATGGCTACCTTTTTAGCACAGTAGCTGTGAATTCGCCTTTTACTTTCACTTTTGCTTGCCCCGTGCATGGGTTCCAGCTGGAATAAAAGCTCACCACAGGCCCCCTTTTGCTCTCTGCACCCACAAGCTCAGCGAGGACACAGTATTCTCTCCCTCTGGCTGCTCGTACAATTTTTCCATGCTCCTTTGCTCCCTCTTGCATCAATTTCCAGGTAAAATCTGTCCGTCCCTCTGCAACCCACACATCCGGGGTACAGCTCCCATACCTATCTTCTGCCCTACCCGTGTCCTCCATGTATAGCCTGCACCCATCCTTCGCCTTTGTTTTGCCATCGGCCTCGTGATGAATCTCAGAAACATCAGACTATGGCTAGTTTCTTATCGGCACAGTGGTGTTGTGGTCCTGCCTGCGTAGGATGCAGTGATTGCCCAGAGCTTCCTTCTTTTTACCCTACTGATACAGTAAGCTCTTTATCCCTTCTAAGCAGACTGCTCACCTACCCCCCCCCACCCCCCCCAAAACACCACCGCACCCCAGCGCAGCCTGTGGAATAGGACGGACTGCCTGCAGTGTCTGGGCTGTGGGAGTGGGCAAGAAGCCAGTGGTGGCCAGAAATTTCCAGTTCGAACTGGATCACACGGGGGGGGGGGGGGGGGGGCGAAAAAAAACCCCCCCACACCCAAAAAAGGGGTGGGGTGTAAAAAAAAAAAAAAAAGCGAGGTTATAAAAAAA